>CM051256.1:62962636-63085136 GCA_027921565.1 Artemia sinica
TATACAATATCTTTAATGTGTTGGGGTGAGCTTTTTTTTGGGGGGGGGGGCGAGACCCTCCATTAATATTCTAAATAAAAATCTTAGATGGCTAGTATGCAAATGGTGTTATTTTTTCTTTTATCCTGCGTTACGAAAAGCGATTATTGACAGACTTTCGAATGCCGATATAATTGTTCTGACAATATCCCCCTTTTAAATCTTTTCTGATATGTAAAAGCAATTAGGTCTTCTTTGCTTATAATTGGAGCTAGCTATCGTGGACCTATTTTAGATTTAAAAATTGTTCTAATAACTTATTGTATGTGTTTTAATGTATGGCGTGAGCTTTGGTACTGGGGAGGGGGGAACGGCGCCCCCATTAATATTCTGAATAAATAACAAACGGACCTAATAGTCAAAATTGCGTTATTATTTTATGCATCGTATTTTAAATATATCTAGCTTAGGCTCCATCTAGGACTGCCGTTCTTTTTTATGAGTTTAAGCAGATTGAAATTTAAGCCTATAAGTTTTAAAATTGTCACGGGCATAATTGAAAAAGACATACATTTTTTTTCTTTTATCCAGCGTGGGCTTTTGTATTGTGGAGGGGGGAACAGCGCCCCAATTAATATTCTGAACACATAACAAACGGATCTAATAGTCAAATTGTGTTATTATTTTATGCATCGTATTTTAAATATATCTAGCTTAGGCTCCATCTAGGACTGCCGTTCTTTTTTATGAGTTTAAGCAGATTCAAATTTAAGCCTATAAGTTTTAAAATCATGACGTTCATAATTGAAAAAGACATACAATTTGCTTTTCTTTTATCCTGCGTGGGCTTTGGTATTGTGGAGGGGGGAAACGGTGCCCCCATTGATATTCTGAATAAATAACAAACGGACCTAATATTCAAATATGTGTTATTTTTTATGCACCGTATTTAAAATATATCTAGCTTAGGATCCATCTAGGACTGGGACTCTTTTTTAGGAGTTTAAGCAGATTGAAATTTAAGCCTATAAGTTTTAAAATCGTGACGATCATAATTGAAAAAGACAGACATTTTTTCTTTTATCCTGCGTGGGTTTTGGTATTGCGGAGGAGGGAACGGCACCCCACTAATATCCTGAATAAATAACAAACGGACCTAATAGTCAAATTGTCTTATTTTTTGCATCGTATTTAAAATATATCTAGCTTAGGTTCCATCTAGGACTGGCATTCTTTTTTATGAGTTTAGGCAGATTGAAATTTAAGCGTATAAGCCTATAAGTTATCTGAAGTAAAACTGAATATTAGTTTTTATTCATGGAGATTGAAGGTCAAAGTCTTCCAGAACAAAAATGACCAAAGCTCGATGGCGGGTCTGGGACCACTGGTATGGAGCTAATTGGATCACTGAACCTGGCGAGGAGAAGTGTAACCCCCTATGCGCCGCCATCTGATAGGCAGGGCATTTCTGAGGAGTTACCTGCAATTTCTGACGTAAGTGCCTTTATCAGATAGTTACGTATATTAGGTAATGCAGTAATTGTGGGTGGGGGGAAGAGGTGATGAGGTCACAAAAAACCTATTTCTATTCAACATAAATGAAAATCGTTAATAACCCCTATTTTTTATTCAAGTTTATAATGCACTTAGAATTTCGCAAGGAAAATAGATCATGAATTTTAAATTTGAGAGAACTTAAGGGGTTAGATACTTCTTGTTACATTTTATGTTATAGCATTCGTTTATTGTTATTTTTAATCATAATAGTTTTAAAATCAGCTACTTGTGTGTGTGTATTAACTAATGGGCTAATTGTTGAAATATGGGGTGGAGGGGGATAAAAAAAACTCCTTTTCTATTTTACATAAATTACCATCGAGCTGATTAATAATTTATTTTTTGACTTTATAAAATAGTGGAAATTGCACATGGAAAATAAATCCTGTTTTTATAGATTAACATTGGTGAATTATCGCATCCATCGAAATCAGCTCAAGGAGCATTTATTTTCAATGAGCCTTCGCCAATCGTATCACCGCCAATGGATTTTCTGGATAGTGTTGTAATTGATAGTGACTTTGAGAGGTAGAAGGGTTTCTTAAACAATCTTTTTGGTGATATAGCTAGTCTTTATGATTTACGCTGTGATAAAGATATGACTGAGGACCCAGAATGGTCAAATAGGTTTATAAATGAATATTTAGGTGATAAGCCCCCAATTGCATGTAAACCGAGTTCGCATGCTACTTCTATTGATAATGCTAATAGACATAAAAATCAAATTATGTCACAACACAATGCTGGGTGGTTTGATCAGCTATCCCCAAACATATTTATTATTTTCGAGGATTTTACCTCGCGGGTTAATCGAAAACCCACCCTCACTATTTTAATGAATAATAATGAAATTCAGGACAAATTCGCAATAGCTAATCAGGTATCCCCTAACACAAGGGAAGGTATGCTTAGTGAATTGGGGGATTTCAGCCCGTGCCCCACTATTGCAATTTAACAGACTGAGTGTGGTGCAATTGGAGATTTTATGCTACCCCCCACTATTGAGGTTGACCCGAGTAGTGACAATGAGACATTAGCCCTACCTACATTAACACTACCGGGTTTTTTCTTGTCTAACTCTGCCTTGCATCATACTAATGTCTACACGGCCGTTTTCGGTGACCCCTTTAATTCTTTAATGTCAGGGGGTATAGTAACAGACCCCCTGGCTATTACTCATTCCTATGTTAACAAGATTGGAGCCCTTCTTGAACAACATATGCGGGTTTCGGGAGGGATGAATAGTTTAAAAGCATCAATAGCACTAAAAATGTATTTTTAAATGAAAATGCGAGCGAACTTTATTCAAGATTTTGCATACAGAGATATTAGCAATTCGCCCGCATTTGTCAAATTATGAGGAGTTTTTTTGGATCGGGTCAACAGCATCATAACTAAACTGGACAATTATAATGAGGGGGATAGCGGGTCGGTTGTTTTATTTATTGAAAATTTAAGCGTTAATATTTGTAGATTTAAAGAAGATTTTATTTTAAGAGGGGGGAATGGGTATATTGAATTAAAATATCATTCTGATTTAGAGGGTTGTAGAGGAATACAACGAATCTGTTTTGATGCGAGGCTGGAGTGTTTTACGTATGAATTTTTGATTTCGGCCTTTTGACCCCTGCGTGAAAATCCAACTATGAAAAAGTTGGATGAATTAGCAGCTAATGGGGATGGGTCAAAGTTTCATATAGTAGATTTCAATTGTTTAAATGGTCAATTTCCCGTAACACTAAAAAGAATAGATATTCTTGAGTTGGCTAATGAGCATTTAAAGATTGTTGTTACGGTGTTACAGTACGAAACAGAATTTGAAGAGGGTCAGCATTCTGATAAAAAGGGTGTGTTATGTCCAGTCAGGGCTCCATCTATGGAATCAGTGAAGCATTGGGTCTGGCTTCTATACACGCCTCCTTCAGAGCCTGATTCAATAGGACATTTTAATCCGATTATAGATATTAGTAGGGTTTTATGTGCGGCTAAAAAACGGAGTTGTGTATGCTACTATTGTCCGACATGCCTGTCCCGATTTTGGACTGATTTAAAGCTAAAGCATCACATGAAACACTGTAAACGTCATGGATACCAGGCTGTGGAAACGGTTAGCGGAAATAGGGCGATCTTGCGTGTTAAGAACTTCCAAAACTCGCTCCTGCAGAGCAACAAGATCGATTTGGACTGCGAACCCAAACTCACAGAATCCAAATCGAATTAAAATACATGAAGCCTTAGGGATCTCTTACGCTCACGTGCAAAGAGACTCTAGTAATAACATGCAAGTACTGGATGTAGTTGAGTCGTTGGGTGGCGAAGAGTGCATGCGCACGGTATTTACCAGTCTGATTGAAACAGTGAGTGGCGCAATTTCTTGCCTACGCTATACAAACTATCCTATGGTTCTATCACCAGATGACAGATTGGCTATTGAAAATCGTAAAATATGTTGGGTTTGTAAGGGGAAATTTGATGATGGTACTGGGAAAGGGGGAAAAAGGAAGGTGTTCGATCTTGGTCATCTATGGTAGGAAGTTACATTGGGAGGGAGTAACTTTAGAGGGATTGCACATCAATCGTGCAATATCAACGTTAGACAGTAATATATCGTACCGATTTTTATAAACAATTCCAATTACGATTTACAGTTTATTTTACCGGTGTTGGCCCGCATTTCCAAGCGGGGAGATGTAGATAACGCATGAGAAGATGGTTCTTTCAGAGGCAACGCTGTAGCGTTGCCTATAGTAAAGACCATACGGCTCCAATGTTTTATTATTATTAATTAAAATAAACTTTCAGAAAAATAAGTTTTTCAAAGAAAAGTAAAGGCCATTTTAAACTTAACCTCAGGAGATAAAAATACCTGTTAAAATTCAAACTCAAAACGAGCAGAAATTACTATTAAAGAATAAATGAAACCCAAAACGAACAGAAATTAAATAAACAATCATAGCAAAAAACATACAGCAAGTAATAATATAAATGAATAAATAGATCTTAAAGCGAGTAATGCTTGGATTGAATATGAAAATCAAGCATAAAACGAAAAAAAAATATTTTGCTATTAAAGTATAAATGAAACTTAAAGCGAACAGAAATTAAGTAACAATCAATGCGAACAAACATACAATATATATTAATGTAAATGAATAATTAAATCTTAAAACGAGTGAAACTTAAATTGAATATGCAAATCAAGTTTGAATCGAATAAAAATAACTACAAACGAAAGTTTGGGTATAGTCTGACTCCAGAAGCCTAAAACCTACTGCGTCATTGGCGCTTTACTGAAAACAATTCTTTGAAATATTTTCATTTTTGTAACTTTAAAAAATCAAAAATTAATTAAGATTTTAGGGAATAAATATCAGCATATGTATATTAAATTGACAATGCACATTTTTTTTCAGTAAACTCATTTGAATTTTTTTCAGTAAAGTACAAATTATATTCTGGCTTTTAGAAAGGATAAGGGTTTTGAACCCTACTCACATTAATTTATGCTCGTTACTCTAATATTTATTTTAATTTTTGTTCGTTTTGGGTTTCATTTATTTATTGATACTGATTTGGGGTAGTTGTATGCTTGGTAGATTATATGATAGTCCGGACACCTGGTGTTGAAAATGTGAACCATACCACGACGGAATGGGGCTGCTACGAGGATTAGCCTACCCTCCACCTCCTAAATTGACCATGCGGATTCAAAAATACCAATGGCACTTGCTTGCGAGTGGTGGAACACTCTGAAACTTGACATTTTATTATATTTTGGTGTTTCATGCAAGAGAATACATGTTCCACAAAGTTTGAGGTGCAGTTTTCCGCTCAAATAGAAATGCCTAGAAGCCAAAGAATGTTTTCATAACAAACTAACACGATTAGTTAAAAAAAATGTCACAGTTAAAAAAAAATGGCAAAACTATATGAGTCTTGAACAGTCTTGGAAAGTATAAACAAAATCAAATTGAATATTAGATATATAATGATATTAATTGTTGAAAGATCATTCAGTTCAAGTTTTTTTTTCCACTGTTATTCTTATTTTCATTTTCAATGCTGTAAGAACTGGAAAATAATAAATTTGTAATATACGAGTAATTCGTTTTCAGTGAAGCACCAATGACGCAGAAGGCTTTAGGTTTTTACAGTTAAAGAAGGGGGCAGTATCCAAATTTTGCTTTTAGTAAAACTATATTTTTCTTGACCAATCTTGAAAAGAACTAATAAATTAAACTTAATATTTGATGCATAATAATATTAATTGCTAAAAGCTCATCATTTCAAAATTTTAATGTAATTTTAATATCTAATGCCCCCAGGGCATAACTTAAAACCTTTGCCCTGAGGATAATGTGGGAATGTCCTCCTCAAAAATTTATTTTCAATCTGGAAATCAACTACACTGAACAAAAATGGCTATCTCGAAATTTTGATTGGATGTGTTTAGGGAATGATGGGCGTAGGGAGGGGGGGGCTAGTTGCCCTCCAATCACTTTTGACTATTTATAAGGGCACTATCCCTTTGAATTTCCAATCACATGAACCTTTTTTGAAGTTTCTACGACAATGCCTTCTATAAAACCTTATATGCCCCCAGGGCATATCTTAAAACCCTTGCCCTGAAGGTTCTGGGGGAGTGTCCTCCTCAAAAACATATTTTTATCTGGAAATCAACTGCGCTGAACAAAATGGCTATCTCAGAATTTTGAATGGATGTGTTTGGGGAAATGATGGGCTCGGGGGGGGGGGGCTAGTTGCACTCCAATCACTTTCGACTATTAAAAAGGGCACTAGCCCTTTAATTTCCAATCAAATGAGCCTGTTTTGAAGTTTCTACAACGACGCCTTTTATAAAAACCTTATATGCCCCAAGGGCATAACTTAAAACCCTTGCCCTGAGGGTTTTAGGGGAGTGTCCTCCTCAAAAATATATTTTCTACCTGGAAATCAACTACGCTCAACAAAATGGCTATCTGAAAATTTTGATTGGAGGTGTTTGGGGAAATGATGGGCGTGGGGGGGAAGGGGGCTAGTTAAACTTCAATCACTTTCGACTATTAAAAAGGGCACTGGCCGTTTAACTTCCAGTCGAATGAACATGTTTTGAAGTTTCTACGACAACACCTTCTATAAAAACCTAATATGTCCCCAGGGCATAACTTAAAACCCTTGCCCTGAGGGTTGTGGGGGAGTATCCTCCTCAAAAATATATTTTTATATCTGGGAATCAACTACGCTGAACAAAATGGCTATCTAAAAGTTTTGATGGGATGTTTTTGGGGGAATGATGGGCGTGAGGGGGGGGCTAGTTGCTCTCCAATCATTTTGGACTATTAAAAAGGGCAATATCCCTTTAATTTCCAATCGAATGAGCCTGTTTTGAAGTTTCTACGACAACGCCTTCTATAAAACCTTATATGCCCCCAAGGCATAACTTAAAACCCTTGCCCTGAGGGTTGTAGGGGAGTGTCCACCTCAAAAACATATTTTCTATCTGGAAATCAACTACGCTGAACAAAATGGCTATCTGAAAATTTTGATTGGATGTGTTTGGGGAAATGATGGGCGTGGGGGAGGGAGAGGGGCTAGTTACACTCCAATCACTTTTGACTATTAAAAGGGCACTAGCTCTTTAATTTTCAATTGAATGAGCCTGTTTTGAAGTTTCTACGACAATGCCTTCTATAAAAACCTTATATACCCCAAGGGTATAACTTAAAACCCTTGCCCTGAGGGTTGTTGGGGGGGTATCCTCCTCAAAAATATATTTTCTATCTGGAAATCAACTACGCTGAACAAAATGGCTATCTCAAAATTTTGATTGGATGTATTTGGGGAAATGATGGGCGTGGGGGGGGGCTAGTTACACTCCAATCACTTTCGACTATTAAAAAGGGCACTAGCTCTTTAATTTCCAATTGAATGGAGCCTGTTTTGAAGTTTCTACGACAACGCCTTCTATAATAACCTAATATGCCCCCAGGGCATAACTTAAAACCCTTGCCCTGAGGGTTGTGGGGGGGGGTATCCTCTTAAAAAATATATTTTCTATCTGGAAATCAACTACGCTGAACAAAATGACTATCTCAAAATTTTGATTGGATGTGTTTGGGGAAATGATGGACGTGGGGGGGGGGAGGGGGCTAGTTACACTCCAGTCACTTTCGACTATTAAAAAGGGCACTAGCTCTTTAATTTCCAATTGAATGAGCCTGTTTTGAAGTTTCTACGACAACGCCTTCTATAAAAACCTTATATGCCCCCAGGGCATAACTTAAAACCCTTGCCCTGAGGGTTGTGGGGGGGGGGGGGTATCCTTCACAAAAAGATATTTTCTATCTGGAAATCAACTACGCTGAATAAAATGGCAATCTCAAAATTTTAATCGGATGTGTTTGGGGGAATGATGGGTTTGGGGGGTAGTTGCCCTCCAATCATTTTCTCAATTCGATTGGAAATTAAAGGGCTAGTGCCCTTTTTAATAGTCGAAAGTGATTTGAGGGCAACTAACCCCCCTCTCACGCCCAAATTTTCCCCAAACACATCCAATCAAAATTTTGAGATAGCCATTTTATTAAACGTAGTTTTAAGCTCTGGAAATTAGGTCTTTGAGGATGACAACTCCCCCACAGCCCTCAGGGCAAGAGTTGTAATTTAAGGATTCATTTCCCCAAA
The DNA here is from genome assembly GCA_027921565.1 of Artemia sinica. Classification (NCBI taxonomy): domain Eukaryota; kingdom Metazoa; phylum Arthropoda; class Branchiopoda; order Anostraca; family Artemiidae; genus Artemia; species Artemia sinica. The sequence continues at coordinate 62,970,854 of CM051256.1, forward strand.
CACATCCAATCAAAATTTTTAGATTGTCATTTTGTTCAGCGTAGTAGACTTCCAGATAGAATATATTTTTAAGGAGGACACTCCCCCCCCCCAACCCTCAAACAGGCTCATTCATAGAAACTCAAAACAGGCTCATTCGATTGGAAATTAAAGGGCTAGTGCCCTTTTAATAGTCGAAAGTGATTGGAGTGCAACTAGCCCCCCTCCCCCCACGCCGATCATTCCCCAAACACATCCAATCACAATTTTGAGATAGCCATTTCGTTCAGCGTAGTTGATTCCAGAAAGAAAATACGTTTTTGAGGAGGACACTCCCCCACAACCCTCAGGGCAAGGGTTTCAAGATGTGGTTTCAAACTTCAAAACAGGCTCATTCGATGGGAAATTAAAGGGCTAGTGCCCTTTTTAATAGTCGAAAGTGATTGGAGTGCAACTAGTCCCCCCCCCTGACGCCCGTCATTCCCACAAACAAATCCAATCAAAATTTTGAGATAGCCATTTTGTTCAGCGTAGTTGATTTCCAGATAGAAAATATGTTTTTGAGGAGGACACTCATCCACAACCTTCAGGGCAAGGGTTTTAAGATATGACCTGGGGAAAATAAGGTTTTTATAGAAGGTGTTGTCGTAGAAACTTCAAAAAAGGCTCATTCGATTGGAAATTCAAAGGGATAGTGCCTTTTTTAATAGTCGAAAGTGATTGGAGGGCAACTAGCCCCCCCCCCCACGCCCGTCATTCCCACAAACAAATCCAATCAAAATTTTGAGATAGCCATTTTGTTCAGCGTAGTTGATTTCCAGATAGAAAATATATTTTTGAGGAGGATAATCCCCCACAATCCTCAGGGCAAGGGTTTTAAGTTATGCCCTGGGGGCATATGAGGTTTTTATAGAAGTCGGTGTCGTAAAAACTTCAAAAAAGGCTCATTTGATTGGAAACTCAAAGGGCTAGTGTCCTTTTTAATAGTCGAAAATGATTGGAGTGCAACTAGCCCCCCCCGACACCCATCATTCCCCCAAACACATCCAATCAAAATTTTGAGATAGCCATTTTGTTCAGCGTAGTTGATTCCAGAAAGAAAATACGTTTTTGAGGAGGACACTCCTCCACAACCCTCAGGGCAAGGGTTTCAAGATATGCCCTGGGGGCATATAAGGTTTTTATAGAAGGAGTTGTCGTAGAAACTTCAAAACAGGCTCATTCGATTGGAAATTAAAGGGCTAGTGCCCTTTTTAATAGTCGAAAGTGATTGGAGTGCAACTACCCCCCCCCCCCCCCAACGCCCATCATTCCCCCAAACACATCCAATAAAAATTTTGAGATAGCCATTTTGTTCAGCGTAGTTGATTTCCATAGAGAAAATATGTTTTTGAGGAGGACACTCCCCCACAACCTTCAGGGCAAGGGTTTTAAGATATGACCTGGGGGTATATAAGGTATTTATAGAAGGCGTTGTCGTAGAAACTTCAAAAAAGGCTCATTCGATTGGAAATTCAAAGGGATAGTGCCTTTTTTAATAGTCGAAAGTGATTGGAGGGCAACTAGCCCCCCCCCCACGCCCATCATTCCCCCAAACACATCAAATCAAAATTTTGAGATAGCCATTTTGTTCAGCGTAGTTGATTTCCAGATAGAAAATATATTTTTGAGGAGGACAATCCCCCACAACCCTCAGGGCAAGGGTTTTAAGTTATGCCCTGGGGGCATATGAGGTTTTTATAGAAGTCGGTGTCGTAAAAACTTCAAAAAAGGCTCATTCGATTGGAAATTCAAAGGAATAGTGCCCTTTTTAATAGTCGAAAGTGATTTGAGGGCAACTAACCCCCCTCTCACGCCCACCTTTTCCCCAAACACATCCAATCAAAATTTTGAGACAGCCATTTTATTAAACGTAGTTTTAAGTTCTGGAAATTAGGTCTTTGAGGATGACAACTCCCCCACAGCCCTTAGGGCAAGAGTTGTAATTTAAGGATTCTCCGAATCCTTTCCATTATTTCTTATGGAAGGGATGGTTGTATAAACTTTGGAGAGGTCTCATTTGACTGAAAATTGAAAGTTCTTGTTCACTTTTTAAGAGTCAAAAGAGATTGGAGGTTGACTAGCCACCACCCCCCCTCCTTCACGCCCTAAATGCATCAGATAAAAATTTTGAGACTGACATTTTTTTAAAATAGTTCAAAGTTCTGATAACAAAAAACTCCGGTGTCGACCAAGCCCACCAGGGCCCGGGGGTAGTCGTTGTAAGTTTTGCCCTGGGGCATAACTTATTAAAGGGGGTTTTTAACTTATGGAAAGGGTTTTGTATGGGAAGAATACATAGGAAATCTATTATAATTATCCAATTATAAGGTTAAAATACATACTCTGAGATAGACGTAAAATCGCTTTGGCACACAAAATCCTATTAAGATCAATTCCAAACAGTCGTGATCCCTTTGTGTCAGCAAGTGAAATGGTCTAAACCCCTTTATTGGAGCTATTTTTTCAATCCATTCATTGTTGTCAATCGCTGTCCACAAATTATGCAAGCTGTTTATTGTTCATATATAAGGTTTTTGTCAAAGAGGTAATCGTATAGACTTTGAAAAAAAGCCTCATTCGATTTAAATTGAAAGTTCTAGATCCGTTTTTTAAAGTCAAGAATAATCGGACAGTAAGCAGCCCCCCCGCCCATGTCATAAAAACTTGAAACTTTTTGCAATCAAAAGCGAACAAAATTAATTAAAAAAAACTTTCCTAAAAATAAGTTTTTCAAAGAAAAGTAAAGATCATTTTAAACTTAAGCTCAGGAGATACAAATACCTGTTAAAATTCAAACTCAAAACGACCGGAAATTCCAATTAAAGAATAAATGAAACCCAAAACGAACAGAAATTAAATAAACAATCATAGCAAAAAACATACAACAAGTAATAATATAAATGAATAAATACATCTTAAAGCGAGTAATGCTTGGATTGAATATGAAAATCAAGCCAAAACGAAAAAAAAAATTTTGCTATTAAAGTATAAATAAAACTTAAAGCGAACAGAAATTAAATAACAATCAATGCGAACAAACATACAATATATATTAATGTAAATGAATAAATAAATCTTAAAACGAGTGAAACTTAAATTGAATATGCAAATCAAGTTTGAATCGAATAAAAATAACTACAAACAAGAGTTTGGGTATCGCCTCACTGCAGAAGCCTAAAACCTACTGCGTCATTGGCGCTTTACTGAAAACGAATTATATTACAAATGTTTTCTTTTGTACTTAATATTTGAAATAAACATTAAAATTACAGTAACATTTTGAACTGATGAACTGTTATCAATTAATATCATTATGCATCAAATATTCATTCTAATTTATTAGTTCTTTTCAAGATTAGTCAAAAAAATATAGTTTCACTACAAACAAATTTGGATACTGCGCCCTTCTTTAACTATAAAAACCTAAAGCCTTCTGCGTCATTGGTCCTTTCATTAATATCATTATATATCTAATATTCAATCTGATTTTGTTTATACTTTCCAAGACTGTTCAAGACTCATATAGTTTTACCATTTTTTTTATCTCTGGCATTTTTTCCAACTAATCGTGTTGGTTTGTTATGAAAACATTCTATGGCTTCTAGGCATTTCTATTTGAGCGGAAAACTGCACCTCAAACTTTGTGGAACATGCATTTTCTTGCATGAAACACCAAAATATAATAAAAAGTCAACCTTTGGAGTGTTCCACCACTCGCAAGCAAGTGCCATTGGTATTTTTGAATCCGCATGGTCAATTTAGGGGGGAGGGTTGGCTAATTCTCGTAGCAGCCCCATTCCGTCGTGGTATGATTCACACTTTCAACACCTGGCGTCCGGACTATCATATAATCTACCAAGCATACAATTACCCCAAATCAGTATCAATAAATAAATTAAACCCAAAACGAACAAATATTAAAATAAATATTAGAGTAAAACTCAAAACGAGCATAAATTAATGTGAGTAGGGTTCAAAACCCCTATACTTTCTAAAAGCCAGAATATAATTTGTACTTCACTGAAAAAAAATTCAAATGAGTTTACTGAAAAAAATGTGCATTGTCAATTTAATATACATATGCTGATATTTATTCCCTAAAATCTTAATTAATGAAATAATTGTTTTCAGTAAAGCGCCAGTGACGCAGTAGATTTTAGGCTTCTGCAGTGAGGCGATACCCAAACTCTTGTTTGTAGTTATTTTTATTCGATTCAAACTTGATTTGCATATTCAATTTAAGTTTCACTCGTTTTAAGATTTATTTATTCATTTACATTAATATATATTGTAGGTTTGTTCGCATTGACTGTAATTTAATTTCTGTTCGTCTTAAGTTTCATTTATAATTTAATAGCAAAATATTTGTTTTCGTTTTAAGCTTGATTTTTATATTTAATCTAAGCATTACTCGCTTTAAGATCTATTTATTCGTTTATATTATTACTTGTTGTATGTTTTTTGCTATGATTGTTTATTTAATTTCTGTTCGTTTTGGGTTTCATTTATTCTTTAATTGGAATTTCTGGTCGTTTTGAGTTTGAATTTTAACAGGTATTTGTATCTCCTGAGCTTAAGTTTAAAATGGCCTTTACTTTTCTTTGAAAAACTTATTTTTCGGAAAGTTTTTTTTAATTAATTTCTTAAAATGTCATACCTAAATCATCGGATAAGCTGCTACTTCTAGAATTCATGTGGAAAACAGTAGACAAGGGTAACACGTGCCTGAAAAATCCGTTTTTAGACTCTTTCAGTTTCTTCCCCAAGTCTCTAAGTCAATTGATTCAGGTACAGAAAAGCAAAAATTTTGATAGTTTCTCCCTCTTAAGCAGCGCTTCCCCGATGATGAAATGTATAATTTATTAACGCGTAAGGGCATATACGCATATTATTACTACAACTCTACCTCGAGGCTAGATGAGGTGTCATTACCACCTATCGAAGTATTTTACAATTCCCTTACGGACAGCCAATGCACCACTGGTGACTATGAATTTGCCAAGAAAGTTTGGGAAAAGAGAGGATGTAAAAATGGGTGCAATTACTGTGAACCGTACTTGGCTAGTGATGTATTGACTCTTCTAGACATTGTGTGCAAAAACACGGATAAAATCTATGGGAAATTTGGGTTGGATTTAGGGTATTATTTTTCCACTCTTCAACTGGTGATGGAATTGATTCTTAAAATCAGCAAAGAAGATATAGGTCTGATCACTGACGTGGATCAGCACCTGTTTGTAGAGAGATGAATGAGGGGTGGGTATGTTTTTCACGAGGACCGTATCATGAAAACTGATCCGACCGGACAGCACACCGATGAAAAGTCAGATGTAGTTTTTTTTGGATATGAATTCCATTTATCCGTCGACGATTTCTCATCACTGTTTGCCGTGTGGTAATTACAAATGGTTTAACGATTCTTGTGCTTCGAATTTCCCCAACATTGCTACCGTTGAGGAGAATGGGGTGCAAGGATGGTTTTTTGAAATTTACAGTGAAATACCCATGGAAATCGATGACTCGGTAAAAGACTTTGTTTTCCCGTGCATAAATAGACCGGTGGGTAAGGACTCTCTGAGTCCCTACAATTTATCTTTAGTAGAGGATGGGAGTATGCACTGGGTGCCTTCAAATCAAAAACTTATTTCTGACATTAACCCGAAACAGAATATCGTTGTTCATCACGTGTTATTGACATGGATGGTGTCCAATGGTTTCAAAGTCACAAAGATACATTGAGCCCTCCAATTGGATGAAAAGCCATAAATGAAAACGTTTTTTGACACCTTTGCCAGTAAACGTTCACAAACAAAAACGAAGGCCGAAAAAGAAATCCATAAACTCATTTCGAAATCAGCCTTCGGTAAAATGTGCGAAAGCGTACGAAACAGAAGTCACTGTGACATTGTAACCAATCCCAAAGATTGTGCTCGAATCATTGCCGACCCGAACTTCAAATCGTTCACAATCATATACTCTAATATGGTACTCCTACATCGCAAGAAAAGAAACATTATTTTAAATAAAATTATTGCAGGTAGGAGTGCAATAACCGAAATATAAAAAAAACTCATGTTGTCATTTTATTATAATGTATGCAAGGTACAATGAATGATTGAGGGACAAGTTCAAGTGTATTATGTTGACACTAATTCACTCCTGTTAAAAGTTAAAACTGAAAATTCGTTGAAATATTTGGAAAATGGAGAGTACATTAGCTCGTGGATGGGCTACACCAACTGGAATGAATTCCTCTATCCAGAGCTAGTAAAACGCCAGGCCCCAAATCAATTGTTAATGTTAAAATCTGAAACGGGTAGCGATCTGATATCCAGTGGTGTGTTTCCTGGGCCTAAAGTATACTGTGGGGAAACGCACAACAAGGATATCAAACCAGTTTGCAAGGGGGGGCCTACACACTTTAAAAAAAATAATTTCAATATGAGTGTTTATAGAAACTGTGTGGAACGTAGTTTAGTCTAAAGAGCAAAAGTCATGGCGATTCGCTCTTTACAATTTAAATCTACACAGTTAGAGTTGAGAAAAACGCCATGTCGGCCATATCAGACAAAGTTCATATACTTGAGGATGGTGTGAAGGTACTTCCACACGGACAGTATCTAATTTCAGACCGAGTTGAATGTGTAGAGTGTAGAAAACAACTCGGTCTGAATAAATTAACTTAAATTCTTTCATAGTACAAGGTGGGTGGTGGTGGGTGGGTGGTTTTGGGAATTTCTTTTTTCTTTTTTATCAAAATTAATAAAGTTTCAATATGCTTATGCAAGGCAGAATTATTTCTTAATAATTTAATTTTCAATATGCAAGGCAGAGTTATTTCTTCATAATTTAATGTTCCAGGCCCCGGCCCCCCCCTCCCTCGCGCTTTCCGGTTCACCCTTTGGCCGCTGCAGATGCCACCCCCCAAGGGTTGGGGTAGGGGGACACCATTTCAAATTAATAACGTTGTTGTTTAAATGTATTTTTTGTAAATAAAAAAGTGACATTATTTTAAGTGTATTTATTAATTAGTAAAAAAAGTTTTTTTTTTCCTAGTGCCTATCTCAAATAAATGTTTTTTTTGTCATAAATAAATAAAAAAAGTGTGATATTATTTTCAGTGTATTTATTAAATATAAAGTGCTTTTTTCCTAGCGCCTATTTCAAATACATGTTGTTTTTGTTTTTGTTATAAATAAATAAATAAAAAATCTTTATTATGTGTATTTTTATTTAAAGTGCTTTTTTCTAATTGCATTTTTATTATTTGTAAAGTGCTGCTTATATGATAAAAATAAAAAAAATATGATTCTTTTTTGGTTTTGTTCTTCTCCTTATTATTCTTGCACGGAGTAGTAATAGGGAAATTATTTAGTCATTAAACATCTATAGTTTACATTTAGTTGTAGGTGAGCTGTTGAAGGGAACAGCAATGTGTATCAATTTAAAACACCATTCAGATTGTTTCTGTGTGGTCCATCAATGTCAGGCAAAACGACACTCTTAACTAAAATAATTAAAAATTGTGATAAAATGTTTATGGAAAAGCTGAAAAAACCTATTATTGCTGAAGTATTTGGCAGGAGTCATACGATAAAATAAAAGCTAATGTTACATAGGTGCAGATACATTTCATACAGGAACTTGATGTTTTTGACATTATTGAACCAAACTCTTGGCTGATTATTGACAATTTAGTTGAATCCATTGAACAATGCTCCCAGGAAATGCTACAATTGATTACTGTTCGCTCACATCATTAACAGATTTCCGTTACTCTAGTTCTACACAATCTCTTTCATCAGAGCAAATGTATGCGAATACTTGCTTTGAACTGTACCTACTATATCATCTACAGAGTTGTTCGTGATTCTAGCTCGCTAATAACTCTCAATAAACAAATATACCCCTGCGCCCCCAAACTTCTACTTTCAGCAGACAATTGGGTAACTAATAAACCCTACGGCTACATTCTATTGGATCTTAATCAAAATACACCCGAAGATTTACGTGCAGTCACAGATATTTTTGACACATAAAATTAAAGTATATCTTCCAGTGAACAGTAACAAGGCTATTAGTTTGCCATCATAACACTGAAGAAACTACATGAAAATGGACATTTATTTTCCGTTCTAAGCACTTCAAAACCCCCACTTAGGAAACCCATACTCAAACATGTCTAATATCTAAACTTTGTTTAAATTTAACCAAGGGCAATGTTCAACAGCCAGAAGTAGTTAAGCAGCAGTTTAAAGCAACATCGTTCTATTGTACGTGCATTGGCTTGTAAAAAGAAAGGAAAAAAAGTTTAAAAGGAAACGTCTCCTTCAGGCGGGCGGTAGCCTTTTTTACAGTTTTACTGCAAATAATTGCTGGACTTGTAAACAGTTTTCTCTAGATGGCTAAACCCTATAAATTGACGCCAATAGAACTCGCTCTTTCACCAGTGGAACATTTTGAGGACAATCTGAGTAAATTCATTAACAATGGGAATATTGACGATGATAAAAAACTACTTTTACTTCCAGATGCACTTCGCCGAGTGGGACAAACATAAGCCCTGTCGTGCAAGACCAGTCAATGTGAGTGTTATTGATCACAAAAAAGAAACATCTCCTCAGGATTCTACTGCTGCTGCTGCTGGAACACAATTAAAGAAGGAGGGATTGGATTCAATAGTGTCGAGCATTGGAAATCTAATGCCACACTCATATCGTGAACAAAGTAAACGACTCATAACATATCTCATGGAAAGTGGTCAAGATCATATTCAAGTTCATGGCAATGGGAAACGAATTATAATTCAAGGGAAGAGTTATAATCTACGTGATTTAATCTATGAACTTACTTGTACTTGTACTTGTTGCGCGTTCAAGCTGCATCCAGACTCATGGTGGTGCCCAGCAGATGACGACATGTCTCCTTCCATAGGTTTCACTCGAGGGTGGCAGGCTCCACCATTTCCAGCCACTGGCTTTCCTAGTGACAACCGTATTTTCGGAATCCTCCGATTGGCTCCAGATCAAACTTAACTGTTGCTAGCCACGTCTTCTTTTGGCCTCCTGCCCTCTTCTTCCATGCCGGTAGTGGTAGACATTTGAGACATTTTTTGCTTATATGGCCATCTGGTCTGCGCATTGTGTGGCCAAACCATCTCAGTATCCTGTGCTTAACAATTTCAGAGACAAGTGGGTGATCCCCACATCTTCTCCTTACTTATTCATTCGATATTCTATCTGAGAGGCGGATACCCAGGACATAGCGCAGGCATTTGTGGTTGAATATATTCTAGCTCAACGCTTCGGCTGCTTTGAGTGACCACGTTTCACATCCAGAGAAGAGGACAGAGAGAACCATAGCTTCATACACTTGGAGCTTCTTGCGTGGCGATATTTCACCCCGCTTCCAGAGATACTTCCGTTAGTTGAAGGAAGAAACTACAGGCTGACGATATGCGGCTCTGGATTTCTTCTGAAGATTCGCCGGCAGGGTTTGCCATCGATCGGAGGTATTTGAATGACTGGACGTCCTCTATCTGATTACCATGTAGGGTCACAGGGGTTTCATCCATCCCATCTGTTCGCATGGATTTTGTTTTTGGTAGGCTTATTTGGAGACAAATCGAGAGTGCCTTGACTTCCATGTCATTTATAATAGTCTGGGCTTCTGCAAAGTATTCAGCAAGCATGTTCACATCGTCAGCATAGTCAAAATCTGTGATGGAGAAGGACGGTTTCACTGCAACGCCTTTATACTTGTCCAGGACCCTCTTCTCAGGCACACCGTCCTCTCTCATTGCTTCCCATATTGCATCACGATGGACCTAATCAAACGCGGTAATGAAGTATATGAAGATTTGGATGCTGGTGTTTCCTGCTGGTGTTTAAACTGGTGTTTAAGGATCTCTCGCAGGCTAAAAATCTGGTCTCAGCAATCCATGCCCGGCCTGAATTATGCTTGGTTGGGTTGTGTTCGGCTGTTTCTGGTGTCTCTGGATCTATTTAAAAGTATGACTGCGAACATCTTGGCAGCAATGAGGATAAGGGATGTACCTCGGTAGTTTTTGCAGTCCATTCGGTCTCCTTTTTTGAAGATAGGGACAAATATTGAGGTCTTTCAGTCATCTGGGATGTATTCATTGTCCCAGCCTTCGGTTATCACACTATGAAGTTCATCCACCGCCACCTCGGGGAGAGCTTTCAGTAGCTTGGCAGGAATCCCAACTATTCCTGGACTTTTATGGTTTTTCAAAACTTGGATCGCCTTAATTAATTCATCCCTGGAGGGTGGGTCCGTACATACATTTTCATAAGCCTGATTGTGCGGGGGGTTCTGCGGTGCTGTAGGTGGTTGCTTTTGATTACTATTTTCTTCTGGTCTCAATAGCTCTTGGAAGTGAACTCACCATCTTTCGATATGCTCCTCACGGCTTGTGAGTATTTTCCCATCCTTCGCCTTAAGCGAGGGGATGGTAGTTTGCTTCTTCTTCCCAGTGCATTTTCCAAGTATCTGATAGAGTTTTCGTGTATCGTTCCGTGATGCGGCTCTTTCCATATCACTTGAAACATTAGACCAGTAGGCTTTTTTGTCAGCTCTTGCTGATTTGTGACATTCTTGTCGTAGCACTTTGTATGTGGGGAACTTCTTGTTTGTCATTTATTTTTTCTTGGCAGAGAGTTTGAGTGTCTTTTCTGATATCCATTTCTTGGTTTTACGCTTGACAAACCCAAGTATGTTTGAGGCTGCTTCATTGATGTAGTCCTTCAATTTGCTCCATTTCTTCTCAATCTTTATCTTGTGGCAGCTAGGGCACTGATCAATCGGGGTTGCCTCTTCGGTGTCGTCTTGAAGGACAGCGAAGTGGTTTGAGAGTTGAAGGACAACTGCTCCTCGGTACTCATCTACTTTCATCTACATTTAATCTATGATATGGTTACAAATCGTACGGGACTTTTATCATTGGACAATCATCTATACAACTTTCTAAATATAATAAACTTCCCCAAAAAGCTTTATTAGCAATAGGCAAATTCTAAAAAAAATAAATGAACAAAGTCCATCATCAACATTGAAACAAGAAGAAGAAGAAGATTTTAAATCAATCTTTGAAAATACTAGCACACCTAGTGGAAACACTGATTTGACGATGAGGAGCACACCGCTGATAGCTAGACAAAAAAGAAGACGTATTGATATCAACTCAACGTCACTATCATCACCCACCAAATTACAGAAGGGTAGTGGACGTTACATTACGTGTTTACGTTCAAAATGATGGAAGTTCTAAAACGTGTTTATGAAAATATTGGTGAATTGGGAAGTTTAAGTTCCCCCACCACTCTTTCCAAATTCATTGGTGTTCACACTAAAAGTGTACAAGACTATCTACAAAATGAATCAAGTTACACTCTACATCGAAATCACAGGCTTCGTGCTAATCATTATCGAAAAACTAAAGCCTTTATCCCATTGCACATAATACAAGCAGAACTCTTAACTCTGGATAAGATTCAAAGGCATCACAATACACCATACAATTACATTCTACTTGCAATCAGTGTTTTTAGTCGCTATGCATATTCCATTCCATTGCGGAAAAAGAGAGGTGTTGAAGTTGCTCAGGCTATAGAAAGTATTCTTGAACAAGATTCGTATAAAAAAATTCAAACGGATCAGGGTAGTGAATTTGTTAATCCATATGTGGAAAAAGTACTAGTGAAATATCATACAATGCTCTATCAAAGTCATACTCCTATAAAGGCTGCACTGGTCGAACGATTGAGAAAAACTATTCGACTTTTAATTTCAAGATAGTGTACATTCAAAAATACACCTGCTTTTATTCATGATTTAGATAAAATCCTGTTGATTTATAATCAACGACCCCATCGATCATTGTCCAACTCAACCCCAACGAAAGTTCATCATTCTGATCATGATACATTTGATACTTTTCTAAAACAAAATTCCAATGAAACGATTGTGAAGAAAAAATTCAATGTTTGTGATACTGTTCGAATTAATAGATCAACTAATGTTTTTGAAAAGGGGAATTACTTGGGGTCCGCGAAACTTTTTAAAGTGGCAAAAACACTAGACGCCAAACCCATAACTTATCGTTTCCGAGACACTAAGGATGAAGAAATTCTCAGCGGCTTTTATGACTATGAACTACAAAAAGTTAGAAACAGTAGTGAAATTTATCAAATTGAAAAGATATTAAAGAGCTGTGCTCACAGGGGCAAGAAACAGTTACTTGTTTGTTGGCTAGGATACAACTCTGATTTTGATTCTTGGATCGGTGTTGAAGACATTAACAATCCCCAATGATTTTTATGTAACATTTATGTCCAATGTCTCTGACCCTCTCTACAATGATTTGAATAAAACAAGTGATTTTTGGACGAAACTCTCTCCCGCCATCAAATTTGACGGTGCGTATGAAGTGGCTCTTGTCGACTCTTCTCTCAAAATACCTATGATATCTTGAGAAAAGATCGAATATATGATAAAAAAAATTCCACCCCATGATCGGCCACCAGTCGCTGGCGAGCAACATAAAATTCAAAAGATAAATTGGTTGGATTATCCATGTGTTGAATTACCATACGAGGAACTCAGTTGTATGAATGATTTGTGTCGTTCTATCAATAAAAGAATTTCTGCTCGCAAAAAAGCAGCCTCTCATTTCAACTATTACAAGGAAGAGGGGAGGATCTACATTAGTCTACCCATTGCCAATGAAAAGGTTATTCTCAATGATAATCTAAAAGATGTTCTTGGCTTTAAACTTAATACAATCAATAACAAAAGTGCCGGAAACACTAACATTATTTTTGCTGAGTATCCACCAGCCTTCTCCTCGGACACTTGTATATTTCTCTATGCATCATTCGTTTAAACATCCAGAATTGGCAATAGCAATGTCCCTCTCCTACGAGTTCTTGAACGAAGAACCAATCAAGATCATATTCATCATTTCATCATTACAATATAAAGCATCTTCAGTATGTTCCTGTAAACACTTCATATTTGGAACTCTGTCAGTTAACACTAAGAACTGAATTAGGTGATCCTCTAGCAATATCAAAAGGTTTAGCTGAGATTACATGTCATTTTCGACCCATTGTCACTGCCTAAGATGAACAATAGAAGAATATCATTTGTCTATCCTGATATCGACTGCTATGTTGGTGCTCTGAGTCCTCGTCAAATAGGTCATGGATTGGACTATTACAAGGGGCGTACTACAATGTCTGGCTATGGTCTTGGTAGTTGGTTCGCTAGGCTTTTCATTCTGCACTACCACTTGCCAGAAAATATATTGTACCTGCTGCACCACATTTTGCTGCCTCAACACTAGAGGACTAAGGATCGGGCTAAAATTTCAACGAGAGTGTTAAAGAAAATACTAGATATTCAGCAAGAGCCGTTGGTGAGCAATTAAAATCTCATAAAAATGGGAAGGGGTTAAAAAGGGTGCGTGGTCATCATTCATTCATCAGTCTCTACCCAGGCAAGAAGTGAAGGACATCAACAACGACTTTGAGCAATAAAACGAAGAAGACCAATAAGAAGAAGAAGAAAAAGATTGTTAGATCAAAGAAAGATTTCTTCTCTTAAGATGGCCTATCTCCCCCACAAAAAATCACATCCATCAATCAGCTCCTCATTGAATCTATTCAATGCTGAAAATGTTGATGCCAGAGTCAAGTATGGCTACTATGAACAATTTCATCCTCAACAATCCCTCTCGGAAAATAGACATTTTCAGATACTTTCCAATGAAGACTATTTCATTTATTTATCATCAACATTTATTGATTTCAATGTTGCGGTGAAGAAAAAGACAGACAATACAACTCCCAGTGCTGCCGATGGGCTGTCCTATAAAAACTGTATCCTATACAGCTTGTTCAAACAAATTAATGTATTCATTAATGGAACATTGGTGAGCACTAGCAATAATTTATCATACTATGCAAGCTATATACAATTTATGATGATGACACCAAAGGTATATAAGGGGTTGAGAGGACAGGCACTGGGCTATGAATATAGATCAGGTGTTGATACTGACGGTGAGTTAACTGCTGCAGTGCCCCAGGAGTATCATCTAGTTGGAAAAATAAATCATGAGATATTCAATATATCCCAATGGTTGCCGCCCAATGTCTAGATTGACATAAAGTTACAACTAGCTCCATCAAATTTTATTTTGAGAAAAACACTTGCTGCAGCGCCTGGTGCAAATGTCATTATCACTTCAGCAATTCTTCATGTTCGAAAACAACAGGTTTTGAGCTCTGTTGCATTGGCAGTGGAAAAGCTAAGAGCCAATGGTAACAATATTAAACTTCTTGTCCCCCACTTCTTGTCACAATTACTAATCAAAGTCATAATGCCACTGGCTCTCGCAGTTATACTGATTCATCATTTATTAATGGAGAAATCCCATCAAAACTTGCTTTGGCCTTTGTGAAGAGTTCCAGTGCCGTTGGACCCTGGACTGCATCCCCCCATGATTATAATTTTTTGGTCTATCTAGTCTTGTGTGCAAAGTGAATGGAGTTCCTCTGTACACTCTATCATTTGATAAAAAATCCTACACAACTCTGTATGTTGACCATGCAATCCCTAGATCATGACTCACAACCATTTGAAAATGGAATAACCGATTCAGCGTTTTCAAAAAATCATGGTGTAATTGTTTTGGACTTGTCTGGGACTCAAGATATGAGCATAGTACAAATGGGGAATGTACGTTTAGAGGGCACATTTGCCGATGCTTTGATTGAAAATATCACATTAATATCACTGAGTCAATTTGAAACAAATTGGGAAATCACACCCGACGGCAGTGTTCTACTAGGCCTTGCACCATGAACACAAATCAAATAATCACTGTATTTAATATGGATTTATACATGTCCCAATATAACTCCTATTGCATACAATCGGACTTCAATGAAAAAATTCCAAGTGTTAACAATACCCTAATCATTGTTAATAGCAGTCCATCGAGTTTGAAGACAGGTCATTGGCTATGCATCTTTCAAACAGCAAAGAATATCGAATTTTTTGATCCTCTTCGCCTATCATATGAATTCTACACTCCACACATCAACAAATTTATTGAGAGCAGTGGGAAAACTATTATTCAAAATCATTGGAGAGTACAGGATTTAACGACTAAAACATGTGGCTTTCATGCATTACTCTTTTTCATGTTCAGATGTCGTGGCTATACCTACAAGCAGTCTCTCAACATTTACGTTGACTTTCCTCGACTGACCGACTTTCTAGTGGAAAATATACTTTCAAGCGTGTTTGATTTTAGTGCCCTACGAATAAAATGTTCTTAAAAATGTATGTAAAATTGCTTATTAATAAAAAATAATGTATGTATATGATAAAAAACGACTTTTCTACTCTTTAGATCCCTTCTTCTATTAGGTATAGGTATTTGTTGAGAACAACTAATGTGGTTTTATCATCTGAATTCACTGTATACTGATCCTGATGTGCTGCAATGTCAGGGTCAAATTTTCTACAGTATAATGTAACTTCACTGTTATCATATCTCTTTGTATAGTCAATGATACTATTTTCATTTATCATAGTAGCAATTAGAGCATAGGTGTCCTCTAGGGTTAGAGTCACACACCTCTTCAAGACAGGAATTACAACCTTTAATTTGTACGGCATATCCTCTATGCAATTTACACGGGTTGCATAATCTGCACTTTTCATCATACTCATCAATCATTTTACAATTCTCACATGATGATCAACTCCCCAGTGTATACATGCATAGTGGACTTGTGTGGAACATTTTTTCAAGTGTTGACACTCTCGCCGCCAAAACGAAAATGAGCTACGATCAACAAATTGAGTGGGAGAGAGAGAGAGGAGTAAATCCTCTTTAAACGACATCTTTCTTGTGAAAAGGCTATCTATTCAAGTTGTTTTTTTCAAACTGGTCCAGAAAGAGTTATGGCACCATAATTTATACAGAAAAAACATGATTATCTTACCCTACGGCTGAAACCAATATTTGTTGACGGAAAGTCCAATAAACCTTTGAATACGTTATACCAAGGTCTTTAGTTATGGCTATTGAACCTAGAAACCTGTCTGGTAAACCATGTACCGTCTGTAGTACTAGATGCCTGTCTGTGGTAAGGCATGTACCAGTGAAACTGTACTCTAAATGGTGTATATGGAGTATATGGAGTAAATCACCCCTCAAATATCCCCTGAAAGTACTAGATGGCTCACTACCGACGGTAGCCTTATTCCTATTTTTGGCAATTTCTTTTTGTTTTTAGCTGCATTTGTTTATTAATTTGAATGCTGGTTCATTTTAGGATTTATTTTCTCATCCGTTGGACTAACTGTTATTTTTAATGCTTGATGTGATTTTTCAGCTTAATTTCTGTTCGTCTTGTGTTTTATTTATCCATTGATGGTAATTTCGGTTCGTTTTAAGTTTGAACTGTTATATGATTTAATTTCTAATTTCCTTAGGTTTTGACCTGTCTCTTTAGTTTTCGATGAAAAACTTCTTTTTCCTAAAACTTCTGTTTTTTGTTTTTTTCTGAATTAATTGAAGAAATAAGTCACAACGATTCGAAATACACGCGTTGAAATAAAAATCGCTGACATTTTGTTTTTAACTAAATCTAAGCATACAATAATCAAGAAGTAATCCCAGAATGTTTTAGATGAATTTTAAGTCCATCCCTGACCTTTTCTCTGCATCATTGAATTTAAAAATCAAATAAAATATTCTTTTTAAAAATTAAAAATTAACATTCTTTTTAAAAATTATTACCAGTAATTGAACGTTTGAAAACTTGGATCTAAAATTGTATGTTATTAATTTCCCTACAATGATGATTGAAGCTTTCTTGAAAATAGATTTCCAGTACAGACTATTGATTTTCTATCACTGGGAAGGACGTGGAAATCTATTCTATCTTTATCTCCCCATTTTTACATTGGGGATATTCTATTTATTATGTGAATTCTCTAGAAAGAGACGTTGTCGAGTGAAATCTTTTTAGTGTTTCCTTAAGTATTTTAGTGTTTTCTCTAACCTATTTAACCACGAACACGTGATTTTTTCTGCATACAGAAAGTATCCACAATACTTCAAGAAAATTTCCAAGGAAAGCCCTGTCAAAGCTGCTGCAATAAAAATCGCTGGTTGGTACTTCACTAACTCTGATACCTTCATCAGGAGACTTGTAGTCAGGAATAAATATCAAACACTCTCATTCACATATCGAATGACATCAAAAATTAACTCGCAGCAATCGTAATCATTGGAATTTAGAAACTTGGTTTCAACCATGAGAAAACAAAATTATAACTTCCACTACTAGTTGCTGACAGAACAATACAGTATCCTCATCAGAGTTATTATTAGCAACAGGAATATTGTTGCATAAGAAAAAATTAGGATGGATAGAAATTACCAGTGGTAGGCCTACTGTTACATACAAACCATCCCATGTGATGTGCAAAAATCGGTGAAGTACGACTGTGCAAAAAGGGAAAGGGAATTGGTTAAAAAATGTTTCTACCCACTAAACACATTCCTAAAACACTTGGTCATGTAAACAAAAGTTTTAGCATTAAAAGCCTTTGTAGCTTTCTCAAACGTGCAATTTTTGAAAGATCTGCCTCTTTTTCTCCTTTAAAACAGTTTTAATGAACTGTTTAAAAAAAAACATGCTTATTTACTTATATTCAGCAATTCTGCTAATAGGACATATTTTTCTCTTAACCAGCCTCAAATAAGGCTCTAGAAAACATGTTTGGCAGTAATAAATTCAGACATCTCTCTGACTGCCACAATAACGTTTCAATTGTCCAATTTCAGGTCAGAAATGTCAAGCAAAGCTGAGAGTACAAGCATTATTCTCTGCGCTAGCGAAATTGGTTATAACTTTAGTCCACATGGGCCTCATTCCGTTTGTCCAGAGGGAATCCCACTTCCATATTCAAGCACAGATCCTGGGCAAGGACAACTTTCTGAGGCTGAAAGAGAGTTGGAAGTGCAAGCGCCAATAGTTAGAATTTCAGCATTGTGATCTCGTTATTAAAGTGTGAAACTTCCTGCTTTTTTGGTATTAAACTTCCCAACTGAAAATTATAAATGTGACATAATCAGTGCATGACTAAGTAAATTTGAAACATCTTAAGATTACCGGACATATTTTTTCATTGCTTTTTATTCCATTTTTTCAAAAAGTATACGGCTCGTATAAATAGCCCAATTCTTCAAGTCCATAAGCATATAGGATTAAAGAATAATTTGTGACTGAGCCTTGTCTCTATTTAAAAGCGGTTTTAATATCTGCTTTAAGTTAGCACATAAAAAGCTCTAACAACTAATCCCCAATTTTTATTTCTGTAAAAATAGAACATTAAATGTCAGTATTCTGTAATGAAGACCAAGATTACAGTTCCAGTTTAGTGGGATGATCGAAAAAGTACGCGGAGAAGTTGTTCTGTTTTTTTTCAACATAGCTGAAAGGGAACAGCGTGCACAGATAGCGTAAAGAAATATTTTGTTTGAATACGTGGATTAAGCATCAAACAGAGATAAACTTTAACCAATTCATTTTCTTTCAGGATTAAGTTTCATTAAATCCACAAAATAGACATGGGGTAAAATTCAAAAACAAGTTTAATCATAAGTTTTTGTTTTAATGGATGAACCATCTAGAGGGAAATAATTCGTGGATATTTGGTCTTTTCTGATATTTTCAACTATAAAAAAGAAACTTAATTACATTTCAGCAGGAACTTGGTTAATGGCTTGAAAAATAATCAATTATCATGTGATGGCCAAAATTATTAATCGTTTTGTAATGATCTTGCCTTTTAGAGTATTCTTATGAACGTACCAAGTCAAGATTCAACTAAAGAGAAAAGAAATGTGTGATTTAATTGCAATGGTTTTATCTTCAGTATTTTTTGGTCAATTACATTACACTTTCAGAATATGTCATAAATGGAAGAAAAATAACGACCCCTTTTTACCTGTTGTTGTATTTAGGCTACCTGTTGTTTCTGTATCAAATTCTAAGTCAGTGAAAAGGGTGTAAGATGTTTTTGTGTTTCTTAAGACAAAGTTATAAGGGAATAAAAAGAGCAAAAGGGGTTTTTAGTCACTAGATTCTTTACAAGTAAACTATTTATTTGCCATTGGTCATGTACTTTAATGCCTAAATCTCAAAGATTATTAATATTGCACTTAACCAATCTGGCTTCTGATTGGTTTATATAGTTCCTGTATAAACTCAGGCAAAACCATTTTTTCAATGGTTTTTAAAGCCTTTGTCTAATAAATGAACTTTCAAGCTCAGTATTTATTCAGCGGTTTACTATTCATGCATATCAATTTCAGGAGAAGCTAGTTTAACTATTCTTGTCTCTATATGTTTTCCAGCCCGAATTGTCTTTATATAACCAGTATTCTCCTTGTGTTTTGTATAAAAGTATTCGTGTTCTTTAAGTTCGCTCAGGTCTTTAACATGGTATTTTAAAATATTTCCTATTGATGTGTTTGTTATTTCCTACTTTAGCCCCTAGAAAACCAGACATGTTGTAACACTTAGGAGGCAACAAAAAGCTGCTGATTCGTTTACCTTACAAATTTTTTATTTAAAAGGCTTTTGCAAACTAGCTAATTATCCAGGTTCCGAAAAAACTAGTCGGCTTTTTAGGCTTGAAGGGTTAATTTAAAAAAAAAATATAATTTCATAAAATAATTCTGGCGAATTCCCCCAGTGTAAAGTTTCCCATGGCAAGCTCAGTCCCAAAAACTTCCCTCGTCACGTAAAATTCTCACCATAAAAAATCTCCCCCTAAGTAGAAAATTCCCTCCCTAAAAAGCGAAAACTTCAGTATACTTCCCAACAACAATTACTTACGTAAACAACAGGTATATTTCGTAACTTGCAGCCCTTTTCCCAGGGGCTATGGGGTGTCATCTCATCCCCAAAAGCATAGTCAGTAGGCCTTTCAACTATGCTGGACATAACGGGTATCTCATAATTTTGATCAGGCAACTTTGGAGAAAAAGAGCGTTGGAGGGGGGCTAGATGCCCTCCAATCTTTTGGTCACTTAAAAGGGCAATAGAACTTGATTTTCGATCAAATGAGGCCTCTTATGATCTTCTAGGATCACCGGTTTCATACAATCATCCCTAGAAAGAATAAACAAATAAAAAAACAAAAAACACGCATCCGTGGTCTTTCTTCTGGCAAAAAATGCAAAATTCCTTATTTTTGTATATAGGAGCTTGAAACCCCTACAATTGAGTTTTCTTATACGACAAATCTGATTATGTAATTTTCATTAAAACTGATTGATGTTTTGAGATGTTTCTCTCCGTATTCAAAAATTGAGTAACTTTTCTCAGGCTTGTAATTTTTAATGTGTAACATTAGACTTAATGAACTTCATATATTTTGAATCAGCAAATAATGCTATTCTTTTGATGTATCTATTGTTATCAAAACTCTTCTTTTTACAGTTTCGGTTAATATGGACACGTCGCTCATTACTTACAGTTCGTTACCACGAACTGTGATAAAACGAAAAACCCTGTACTCAGACCAGTTTTCAATTTTTAAGCAACTCGTAAACCAATTAGAACACAGATGCCACATCTGAGTTTTAGCTCTTAGTGAAAATTCATATATGAAAGGAAATAAAAATGTTTATTCATCCGGAATATTAATTTCCATAGAGAATAAAATATAAAGTGACTGCGAGGAAACCTAAGACAATTTTTTTCAATTTACTGTTGTTTCAAAAACTAAATCTGATTGGATACAGAGGCATTATTTTTTTCTATTTCTTTTCTGATTTTACATGAACCAGAGTCCAAATTCATGTCATTTATTGGTGCATGTTTATAATTTTGCAACGACTCAAGTAAAAGTTGTGTGCACCTTAACGAGTTTAACTTGTTTTATCTTTGTTATACTTGCAATATATTATGTCAATTTGTAATTTCAATCTTTTTAACATGAATTTATTCAGGAAAAAGATATACTGTACAAAAACGGCTTGACTTTAGAGCGAAAAGCTCAAATTGACAGTAATACATAATTGAAATCTTAACCCCCCCCCCTACTGCTATAAAAAAGTGTGACTCCAACTTTCGTTAGAAAATATATTTCTTAATATCTGAATATTGCACCCTGCAACATACATATTCCGTTGTCTAGTTTTCTAGAAGGTTAAAGTATTTATTTAACTTTAATTCTAGTACACTGCCTCTTTCTTACGAAATATACAGTGGTTTATTACGTTGTTATCTTTCGCCTACAGCCTATTTTGAAAAAAACCATTTGCCAAATAGTTGTGAAATTATTCTGTTTGTGCTAAAAAGTATTATCATGAAAATCTTTATGTTCAATTTTAGGACATATTCCTCTAGGGTGATTGATGAGTAGACTGGGACTTAAATTTTCTGGTTCGGGGTAATTTTTTTGTTCCAGGCTTTCAGCTAGAGGCATCGGGTCTTAGAGAATCAAAAAGAAGACTGCTATTAAGATCATTCTCGCTGATGTGTGATTTTACTGATTTCTAAAATTTGAACCTGTTTCCCCTGAGTACCAAAGAGTCAGCATATGGGTCAATTATGAATTTGAGTGTCTCGGTTCAAGAATTACTATGCTAGGGATCATAAGTTCAAAATTATTGTACCTCAGATGTTTATGCTCAACTTCACGAAATTTTCAGCCCTCTTTTGGGTAATTTGATCTAGCCCTCTCTTGAGCTTAACTAGCAAACCAGAATGTTGATTTTCGTGAAGTATGAGGGACAAAACCGCAAATTACACCTAAATAATTTCCATAGATGCTATGGTCATACTTTGGAATACTCTACCACACTGAAAATACTGGAAAGAACTTATACAAGGCAATTATTGTTATTTCTGACATAGGGCTTGAGCCCTACAAGTTTTTCTCTATTGCACTACAATTTAAATAAACACAATTTAAACCGTTACAACTGCAAAATTTGTTAGTATTTAAAAGCAAATGAAGTCATACTTAAAAACATTTTATTCATTATCTAATGTTCATTAAGACGATCCAATTTTGGCTCCTTCTATCATGTCTGTTAATTCCACTTTAACAACATTTCTAGAAAAAAAAATGACTGTCCGCTAAAATCACTTCACGGCACGAGAAAACAATATTTGAGGAAGATAAAAATATAGTAACAGAATTTAAGACATTTATAGCTCTCTTAGAAAAAGGTATTTGATACTGGAAGCAAAACGGACGGACAATCACGCAATGCACCAAGAATGTCTTATTACACATCCCCTATTAATAATGACTGAGTGCCACACAAAAAATAATAAGGTTTATTTTGTTTGAAAGAGGATAAATGATTTTTGTTTCCATTTATAGTCGCAACAAAACACGACAAAAAGCTGAAAATAGGTAATCGAAAAGAGTGTCCTGTTCGACCGCCCATATAGGGAAAATCAAAAAGCTATTTTTCCCCGAATGGGGTAGAAGGAGGTCAAAAGAAGGAATTAGAAGGAAATTCAGACTTCTTGGGAGGTTATACAGAGGGAAACTTTGAATATTGGGATAGCGGAGGAGTGTGTGTCAGCCAGCTTAGTGCAGCAGTGAGTCGTTGCTAGTTAGTGAGTTAGTTTTAGCCTAGCAATTGGAGTTTAATATGCGTGAGTAGTAATGCATCTATATATTCGGAACGTGATTGCGTAATATGCCTTACCACAGGCCAGTGGCCTATTACAATGAACCCTACATGGGTTGGCAGACAGGTTTTCTATTATGAGACTCATTTTTTGTGTGTCAGTAGATTAGAGAAAGCTTGGTGGTTAGTCCATATAATAACTTGATTGGTCGGTTTTTTAAAAAACTTGCCAAGCTATAATGTACTCAATTAAAAAACCCAATATAATGTCCGTACACTGCATCCCAATTTTCATTATGTTTTAAGACATTGTTTATAGTACACCATATATTATTAACTCTGAAACAATGGATATTTCTATTTTCAATGTGAGTATACTTTCATTCTTTTATTTCCCCAAAAAAATTAAAGAAAAACGTTTTACTAGTAAATTCAAATTTCAGTGGGGACTTAGCCCCCTCCCCTCCAACAATACAAAATCTTAAGAATATGAGGAGCATATTCGATAGAAACGGCAAAGCACGCTTTTTTCTATTATGTAAATAAAATCTCTCCCCCACAGCTATGTTTACAAGTTTTAATTGTTTTGAAAAACAGTTCATTATCATTCAGAAACAAGCTTTTTCCAAACATGCGGTATTTTTCCGGTTTGAATGAAAAGCTTGCGTGTTACAAAGAGTGTGAGAGTTTTGGGGGTTAAATTTCACAGGTTCTTGCTATAAACGGGATTTGTCTAACTCCGATGTCACGGCGGAGGACTTTGGGAAAAAATTAGCGTGGGAGGGGGCCTAGTTGCTCTCCATTTTTTTTTATCACAAACAATTTTCACTTAGCTACACGATGTAGAAATTTAATTCAAGAAATTATGAAAAAATTCTCAGTAAGTAACAATTTCTTTCTTGAAGTCAACTCTTGGATACACAATACGGAAATTTCATTCAAGAAATTATGAAAATATTTGTAACTAAGTAACAAGCTCTTTATTGATTTCACCTCTTGAATATACAGTACAGATACTTCATTCAAGAAACGTGATTAAACACGTTTTGAAACTACATGCTATTTGCTTGCCTTTCCTTGGCAACCAGACTGGTTTTTTGAAAGCATAGTGTGTACATGTGTGTAGGCTTTGTTATTAAAAACTTGGACACTACAATCAGAATTGTTTGATTGACATTTAAAAAGGGGTAATGAGATTTGCGAATTGGAGTGTAGGATTCGCGAATTTGATCCTATTAAGGATTTACTTGAAATAAAAATTTTTAACTAGAAATGGCTGAAAAGTGTTTAGGGGGAGATGGGGTGATTGTGTACTGTATAATACACATGTGATGTTTGGACAGTGTTGTCAATTTAAAATAGTTTAACGTTCCCTTCGTTCCCCCATTTCTGAGGGCAGGGGGAGGGGGAGTCAATTTTGGAGGGAAAACCAAAAATACTCAGAATCGAAAATAAACGGGATCTGCCTCAAGAGGAAGGCTCAGAGACCCTTCGTTCCCCCATTTCTGAGGGCAAGGGAGGGGGGAGGTCAATTTTGGAGGGAAAATCTTGAAGTCACTTCTTGGATACACAATACAGAAATTTCATTAAAGAAACTATGAAAAAATTGTAAGTAAGTAGCAAATTCTTTCTTGAATTCACCTGCTGGATAAACAAAAAGACATTTCGTTCAAGAAATTATGACAAAATTCTAAGTAAGTAACAAACTCTTTATTGTTTTCACGACTTGGTTTGGGTTTTCAGACCTAGTTTTTTAGATTTTCGTGGGTGTTAGGTTCTTGGGGTTTATTATTTGAGAAGTTAACTTTAGTATTTCGTGATTTGACGTGCCTGAAATCATGAATTAGAATAGTTAATTAGCTGTTTGGGTTTTCAGACATAGTTTTTTAGATTTTCATGGGTGTTAGGTTCCTGGGATTTATTATTTGAGAAGTTAACTTTAGTATTTCATGGTTTGACTTGCCTGAAATCATGAATTAGAATATTTAATTGACTGTTTGGGGATTTTCAGACCTAGGTTTTTTAGGTTTTCGTGGGTGTTTGTTTCCTGGAGTTTATTATTTGAGAAGTTAACTTTAGTATTTTGTGGTTTTACGTGCCTGAAATCATGAATTAGAATAGTTAATTAGCTGTTTGGGTTTTCAGACCTAGTTTTTTAGATTTTCGTGGGTGTTAGGTTCCTGGGATTTATTATTTGAGAAGTTAACTTTAGTATTTCATGGTTTGACTTGCCTGAAATCATGAATTAGAATATTTAATTGGCTGTTTGGGGATTTTCAGACCTAGGTTTTTTAGGTTTTCATGGGTGTTTGTTTCCTGGAGTTTATTATTTGAGAAGTTAACTTTAGTATTTCATGGTTTGACTTGCCTGAAATCATGAATTAGAATATTTAATTGACTGTTTGGGGATTTTCAGACCTAGGTTTTTTAGGTTTTCGTGGGTGTTTGTTTCCTGGAGTTTATTATTTGAGAAGTTAACTTTAGTATTTTGTGGTTTTACGTGCCTGAAATCATGAATTAGAATAGTTAATTAGCTGTTTGGGTTTTCAGACCTAGTTTTTTAGATTTTCGTGGGTGTTAGGTTCCTGGGATTTATTATTTGAGAAGTTAACTTTAGTATTTCATGGTTTGACTTGCCTGAAATCATGAATTAGAATATTTAATTGGCTTTTTGGGGATTTTCAGACCTAGGTGTTTTAGGTTTTCGTGGGTGTTTGTTTCCTGGAGTTTATTATTTGAGAAGTTAACTTTAGTATTTTGTGGTTTTACGTGCCTGAAATCATGAATTAGAATAGTTAATTAGCTGTTTGGGTTTTCAGACCTAGTTTTTTAGATTTTCGTGGGTGTTAGGTTCCTGGGATTTATTATTTGAGAAGTTAACTTTAGTATTTCATGGTTTGACTTGGCTGAAATCATGAATTAGAATATTTAATTGGCTGTTTGGGGATTTTCAGACCTAGGTTTTTTAGGTTTTCGTGTATGTTTGACTCCTGGGATTTATTATTTGAGAAGTTAACTTTAGTATTTTGTGGTTTTACGTGCCTGAAATCATGAATTAGAATAGTTAATTAGCTGTTTAGGGTTTTCAGACCTAGGTTTTTTAGATTTTCGTGGGTGTTTGTTTCCTGCGGTTTATTATTTGAGAAGTTAACTTTAGTATTTCGAGGTTTGACGTGCCTGAAATCATGAATTAGAATAGTTAATTAACTGTTTGGGTTTTCAGACCTACGTTTTTTAGATTTTCGTGGGCGTATCTGATGAAATAATTTAGGTCGTATGATCAATTTAATTTATTTTTTAATGCACTAGTTTTTCAGTAAGGACATTCGATATCCTAAAAGTATTTAATTGAAACTTTTACCTTGACCATCGATGTTGTTAGCAGAATTTCAAAAGGATCATTTATGAATGCTGGCGTATCTGATGAAATAATTTAGATCGTATGATCAATTTAATTTATTTTTTAATGCAGTGATTTCACCTCTTGGATATACAGTACAGATACTTCATTCAAGAAATTATGAAAAAATCGCAAGTAAGTAACAAACTCTTTATTCTTTTCACCTCTTGGATATACAATGCGGATATTTCATTCAATAAATTATGAAAAAATTGTAAGCAAGTAACAAACTCTTTCCTGAAGTCACATCTTGGATACACAATGCAGAAACTTCATTTAAGAAACTATGAAAAAATTGTAAATAAGTAAGTAACAAATTCTTTCTTGAAGTCACCTCTTGGATACACAATGCAGAAATTTCATTAAAGAAATTATGAAAAAATTGTAAGTAAGTAGCAAATTCTTTCTTGAATTCACTTGCTGGATAAACAAAAAGACGTTTCGTTCAAGAAATTATGACAAAATTCTAAGTAAGTAACAAACTCTTTCTTGAAGTTACCTCTTGGATACACAATGCAGAAATTTCATTTAAGAAATTATGAAAAAATTGTAAGCAAGTAACAAACTCTTTCCCGAAGTCACCTCTTGGATACACAATGCAGAAACTTCATTTAAGAAACTATGAAAAAAAATGTAAGTAAGTAAGTAACAAATTCTTTCTTGAAGTCACCTCTTGGATACACAATACAGAAATTTCATTAAAGAAACTATGAAAAAATTGTAAGTAAGTAGCAAATTCTTTCTTGAATTCACCTGCTGGATAAACAAAAAGACATTTCGTTCAAGAAATTACGACAAAACTCTAAGTAAGTAACAAACTCTTTATTGTTTTCACGACTTAGATACACGATGTAGAAATTTAATTCGAGAAATTATGAAAAAATTCTCAGTAAGTAACAATTTCTTTCTTGAAGTCAACTCTTGGATACAGAACACGGAAATTTCATTCAAGAAATTATGAAAATATTTGTAAGTAAGTAACAAACTCTTTATTGATTTCACCTCTTGGATATACAGTACAGATACTTCATTCAATAAATTATGAAAAAATCGCAAGTAAGTAACAAACTCTTTATTGTTTTCACCTCTTGGATATACAATGCGGATATTTAATTCAATAAATTATGAAAAAATTGTAAGCAAGTAACAAACTCTTTCCTGAAGTCACCTCTTGGATACACAATGCAGAAACTTCATTTAAGAAACTATGAAAAAATTGTAAGTAAGTAAGTAACAAATTCTTTCTTGAAGTCTCCTCTTGGATACACAATACAGAAATTTCATAAAAGAAATTATGAAAAAATTGTAAGTAAGTAGCAAATTCTTTCTTGAATTCACCTGCTGGATAAACAAAAAGACATTTCGTTCAAGAAATTATGACAAAATTCTAAGTAAGTAACAAACTCTTTATTGTTTTCACGACTTAGATACACGATGTAGAAATTTAATTCAAGAAATTATGAAAAAATTCTCAGTAAGTAACAATTTCTTTCTTGAAGTCAACTCTTGGATAAACAATACGGAAATTTCATTCAAGAAATTATGAAAATATTTGTAAGTAAGTAACAAACTCCTTATTGATTTCACCTCTTGGATATACAGTACAGATACTTCATTCAATAAATTACGAAAAAATCGCAAGTAAGTAACAAACTCTTTATTTTTTTCACCTCTTGGATATACAATACGGAAATTTCATTCAATAAATTATGAAAATTTGTAAGCAAGTAACAAACTCTTTGAAGTCACCTCTTGGATACACAATACAGAAATTTCATAAAAGAAATTATGAAAAAAATTGTAAGTAAGTAGCAAATTCTTTCTTGAATTCACCTGCTGGATAAACAAAAAGACATTTCGTTCAAGAAATTATGACAAAATTCTAAGTAAGTAACAAACTCTTTATTGTTTTCACGACTTAGATACACGATGTAGAAATTTAATTCAAGAAATTATGAAAAAATTCTCAGTAAGTAACAATTTCTTTCTTGAAGTCAACTCTTGGATACACAATACGGAAATTTCATTCAAGAAATTATGAAAATATTTGTAAGTAAGTAAAAAACTCTTTATTGATTTCACCTCTTGGATATACAGTACAGATACTTCATTCAATAAATTATGAAAAAATCGCCAGTAAGTAACAAACTCTTTATTGTTTTCACCTCTTGGATATACAATACGGAAATTTCATTCAATAAATTATGAAAAAATTGTAAGCAAGTAACAAACTCTTTCCTGATGTCACCTCTTGGATACACAATGCAGAAACTTCATTTAAGAAAGTATGAAAAAATTGTAAGTAAGTAAGTAAGTAACAAATTCTTTCTTGAATTCGCCTCTTGGATAAACAAAAAAAAGTCATTTCATTCAAGAAATTATGACAAAATTCTAAATAAGTAACAAACCCTTTCTTGAATTCTCCATTGGGTTGCACAATACAGAAATTTAATTCAGGAAACTATGAAAAACATTGCAAACAAACTCTTTCTCGAACTCGCTTCCTGGACAGACAATACAGCAATTTCACTCAAGAAATTATGAAAAAATTGTAAGTAAGTAGCAAACTGTTTCTTGAATTCTCCTCCTGGATGCACAATATAGATATTTCATTCAAGAAATTATAAAAAAAATTGTAAGTAAGTAACAAACTCTTTCTTGAATACACCTCTTGGATACCCAATACGGAAATTTCATTCAAGAAATTATGAGAAAATTCTAAGTAAGTAACAATCTCTTTCTTGAAGTCCCCTCTTGGATACGCAATACGATACAGAAATTTCATTCAAGAAATTAGGAGAAAATTCCAGGTAAGTAACAATCTCTTTCTTGAAGTCCCCTCTTGGATACACAATACGGATATTTTATTCAAGAAATTATAAAAAAAGGAAAGTAAGTAACAAACTCTTTATTGATTTCACCTCTTGGATACAAAAAAGACATTTCATTCAAGAAATTATGACAAAATTCTAAGTAAGTAAAAAAAACTCATTCTTGAATTCGCCGTTTGCATGCACAATACAGAAATTTCATTCTATGGGACCTCTACACGTGATTAAACACGTTTTGAAACTACATGCTATTTGCTTGCCTTTCCTTGGTACCTTTCCAAACGAGCGGGGATTCACCACTAGTTCCTACACATTGCAAAAAAGTGAGCAGTACGAAAACTCCACGTTTTCAACCAGACTGGTTTTTTAGACAACACCCATTTTTTTTAGGGGTCAATCAGAGACAGCGGAGATTGCTCAATATACGATATCTTGATTTGTGATTGGTTACACACCGCAACGGCGCATACATAGTGAGAGAGACATACAAAGTCGACATAGCTTTATTTCATTTTTTAAGGTTAATTTAGACGAGGTTACGTGCGCGCACGCAACCTCGTCTAAATTAACCTTAAAAAATGAAATAAAGCTATGTCGTCTTTGCATGTCTCTCTCACTATGTATGCGCCGTTGCAGTGTGTAACCAATCACAAATGAAGTTATCTTATATTGAGCAATCTCTGCTGTCTCTGATTGACCCCTAAAAAAAATGGGTGTTGTCTAAAAAACCAGTCTGGTTGAAAACGTGGAGTTTTCGTACTGCTCACTTTTTTGCAATGTGTAGGAACTAGTGGGGAATCCCCGCTCGTTTGGAAAGGTACCAAGGAAAGGCAAGCAAATAGCATGTAGTTTCAAAACGTGTTTAATCACGTGCAGAGGTCCCATAGAATGAAATTTCTGTATTGTGCATGCAAACGGCGAATTCAAGAATGAGTTTTTTTACTTACTTAGAATTTTGTCATAATTTCTTGAATGAAATGTCTTTTTTGTATCCAAGAGGTGAAATCAATAAAGAGTTTGTTACTTACTTTCCTTTTTTTATAATTTCTTGAATAAAATATCCGTATTGTGTATCCAAGAGGGGACTTCAAGAAAGAGATTGTTACTTACCTGGATTTTTCTCATAATTTCTTGAATGAAATTTCCGTATCGTATTGCGTATCCAAGAGGGGACTTCAAGAAAGAGATTGTTACTTACTTAGAATTTTCTCATAACTTCTTGAATGAAATTTCCGTATTGGGTATCCAAGAGGTGTATTCAAGAAAGAGTTTGTTACTTACTTGCAATTTTTTTTATAATTTCTTGAATGAAATATCTGTATTGTGCATCCAGGACGAGAATTCAAGAAACAGTTTGCTACTTACTTACAATTTTTTCATAATTTCTTGAGTGAAATTGCTGTATTGTCTGTCCAGGAAGCGAGTTCGAGAAAGAGTTTGTTTGCAATGTTTTTCATAGTTTCCTGAATTAAATTTCTATATTGTGCAACCCAATGGCGAATTCAAGAAAGGGTTTGTTACTTATTTAGAATTTTGTCAAAATTTCTTGAATGAAATGACTTTTTTTGTTTATCCAAGAGGCGAATTCAAGAAAGAATTTGTTACTTACTTACTTACTTACAATTTTTTCATACTTTCTTAAATGAAGTTTCTGCATTGTGTATCCAAGAGGTGACTTCAGGAAAGAGTTTGTTACTTGCTTACAAATTTTCATAATTTATTGAATGAAATTTCCGTATTGTATATCCAAGAGGTGAAAACAATAAAGAGTTTGTTACTTACTGGCGATTTTTTCATAATTTATTGAATGAAGTATCTGTACTGTATATCCAAGAGGTGAAATCAATAAAGAGTTTGTTACTTACTTACAAATATTTTCATAATTTCTTGAATGAAATTTCCGTATTGTGTATCCAAGAGTTGACTTCAAGAAAGAAATTGTTACTTACTGAGAATTTTTTCATAATTTCTTGAATTAAATTTCTACATCGTGTATCTAAGTCGTGAAAACAATAAAGAGTTTGTTACTTACTTAGAATTTTGTCATAATTTCTTGAACGAAATGTCTTTTTGTTTATCCAGCAGGTGAATTCAAGAAAGAATTTGCTACTTACTTACAATTTTTTTCATAATTTCTTTTATGAAATTTATGTATTGTGTATCCAAGAGGTGACTTCAAAGAGTTTGTTACTTGCTTACAAATTTTCATAATTTATTGAATGAAATTTCCGTATTGTATATCCAAGAGGTGAAAACAATAAAGAGTTTGTTACTTACTTGCGATTTTTTCATAATTTATTGAATGAAGTATCTGTACTGTATATCCAAGAGGTGAAATCAATAAAGAGTTTGTTACTTACTTACAAATATTTTCATAATTTCTTGAATGAAATTTCCGTATTGTGTATCCAAGAGTTGACTTCAAGAAAGAAATTGTTACTTACTGAGAATTTTTTCATAATTTCTTGAATTAAATTTCTACATCGTGTATCTAAGTCGTGAAAACAATAAAGAGTTTGTTACTTACTTAGAATTTTGTCATAATTTCTTGAACGAAATGTCTTTTTGTTTATCCAGCAGGTGAATTCAAGAAAGAATTTGCTACTTACTTACAATTTTTTTCATAATTTCTTTTATGAAATTTATGTATTGTGTATCCAAGAGGTGACTTCAAAGAGTTTGTTACTTGCTTACAAATTTTCATAATTTATTGAATGAAATTTCCGTATTGTATATCCAAGAGGTGAAAACAATAAAGAGTTTGTTACTTACTTGCGATTTTTTCATAATTTATTGAATGAAGTATCTGTACTGTATATCCAAGAGGTGAAATCAATAAAGAGTTTGTTACTTACTTACAAATATTTTCATAATTTCTTGAATGAAATTTCCGTATTGTGTATCCAAGAGTTGACTTCAAGAAAGAAATTGTTACTTACTGAGAATTTTTTCATAATTTCTTGAATTAAATTTCTACATCGTGTATCTAAGTCGTGAAAACAATAAAGAGTTTGTTACTTACTTAGAATTTTGTGATAATTTCTTGAACGAAATGTCTTTTTGTTTATCCAGCAGGTGAATTCAAGAAAGAATTTGCTACTTACTTACAATTTTTTCATAGTTTCTTTAATGAAATTTCTGTATTGTGTATCCAAGAAGTGACTTCAAGAAAGAATTTGTTACTTACTTACTTACATTTTTTTTCATAGTTTCTTAAATGAAGCTTCTGCATTGTGTATCCAAGAGGTGACTTCGGGAAAGAGTTTGTTACTTGCTTACAATTTTTTCATAATTTCTTAAATGAAATTTCTGCATTGTGTATCCAAGAGGTAACTTCAAGAAAGAGTTTGTTACTTACTTAGAATTTTGTCATAATTTCTTGAACGAAATGTCTTTTTGTTTATCCAGCAAGTGAATTCAAGAAAGAATTTGCTACTTACTTACAATTTTTTCATAATTTCTTTAATGAAATTTCTGCATTGTGTATCCAAGAGGTGACTTCAAGAAAGAATTTGTTACTTACTTATTTACAATTTTTTCATAGTTTCTTAAATGAAGTTTCTGCATTGTGTATCCAAGAGGTGACTTCAGGAAAGAGTTTGTTACTTGCTTACAATTTTTTCATAATTTATTGAATGAAATATCCGTATTGTATATCCAAGAGGTGAAAACAATAAAGAGTTTGTTACTTACATGCGATTTTTTCATAATTTCTTGAATGAACTATCTGTACTGTATATCCAAAAGGTGAAATCACTGCATTAAAAAATAAATTAAATTGATCATACGATCTAAATTATTTCATCAGATACGCCAGCATTCATAAATGATCCTTTTGAAATTCTGCTAACAACATCGATGGTCAAGGTAAAAGTTTGAATTAAACACTTTTAGGATATTGAATGTCCTTACTGAAAAACTAGTGCATTAAAAAATAAATTAAATTGATCATACGACCTAAATTATTTCATCAGATACGCCCACGAAAATCTTAAAAACGTAGGTCTGAAAACCCAAACAGTTAATTAACTATTCTAATTCATGATTTCAGGCACGTCAAACCCCGAAATACTAAAGTTAACTTCTCAAATAATAAACCCCAGGAAACAAACACCCACGAAAATCTAAAAAACCTAGGTCTGAAAACCCTAAACAGCTAATTAACTATTCTAATTCATGATTTCAGCCACGTAAAACCACAAAATACTAAAGTTAACTTCTCAAATAATAAATCCCAGGAGTCAAACATACACGAAAACCTAAGAAAACTAGGTCTGAAAATCCCCAAACAGCCAATCAAATATTCTAATTCATGATTTCAGCCAAGTCAAACCATGAAATACTAAAGTTAACTTCTCAAATAATAAATCCCAGGAACCTAACACCCACGAAAATCTAAAAAACTAGGTCTGAAAGCCCAAACAGCTAATTAACTATTCTAATTCATGATTTCAGGCACGTAAAACCACAAAATACTAAAGTTAACTTCTCAAATAATAAACTCCAGAAAACAAACACCCACGAAACCCTAAAACACCTAGGTCTGAAAATCCCCAAACAGCCAATTAAATATTCTAATTCATGATTTCAGGCAAGTCAAACCATGAAATACTAAAGTTAACTTCTCAAATAATAAATCCCAGGAACCTAACACCCACGAAAATCTAAAAAACTAGGTCTGAAAGCCCAAACAGCTAATTAACTATTCTAATTCATGATTTCAGGCACGTAAAACCACAAAATACTAAAGTTAACTTCTCAAATAATAAACTCCAGGAAACAAACACCCGCGAAAACCTAAAAAACCTAGGTCTGAAAATCCCCAAACAGTCAATTAAATATTCTAATTCATGATTTCAGGCAAGTCAAACCATGAAATACTAAAGTTAACTTCTCAAATAATAAACTCCAGGAACCTAACACCCACGAAAATCTAAAAAACTAGGTCTGAAAACCCAAACAGCTAATTAATTATTCTAATTCATGATTTCAGGCACGTAAAACCACAAAATACTAAAGTTAACTTCTCAAATAATAAACTCCAGGAAACAAACACCCACGAAAACCTAGGAAACCTAGGTCTGAAAATCCCCAAACAGTCAATTAAATATTCTAATTCATGATTTCAGGCAAGTCAAACCATGAAATACTAAAGTTAACTTCTCAAATAATAAATCCCAGGAACCTAACACCCATGAAAATCTAAAAAACTATGTCTGAAAACCCAAACAGCTAATTAACTATTCTAATTCATGATTTCAGGCACGTCAAATCACGAAATACTAAAGTTAACTTCTCAAATAATAAACCCCAGGAACCTAACACCCACGAAAATCTAAAAAACTAGGTCTGAAAACCCAAACCAAGTCGTGAAAACAATAAAGAGTTTGTTACTTACTTAGAATTTTGTCATAATTTCTTGAACGAAATGTCTTTTTGTTTATCCAGCAGATGAATTAAAGAAATAATTTGCTACTTACTTACAATTTTTTCATAGTTTCTTTAATGAAATTTCTGTATTGTGTATCCAAGAAGTGACTTCAAGATTTTCCCTCCAAAATTGACCTCCCCCCTCCCCTGCCCTCAGAAATGGGGGAACGAAGGGTCTCTGAGCCTTCCTCTTGAGGCAGATCCCGTTTATTTTCGATTCTGAGTATTTTTGGTTTTCCCTCCAAAACTGACTCCCCCTCCCCCTGCCCTCAGAAATGGGGGAACGAAGGGCCTCTGAGCCTTCCTCTTGAGGCAGATCGCATTTATTTTTGATTCTGAGTATTTTTGGTTTTCCCTCCA
The DNA here is from genome assembly GCA_027921565.1 of Artemia sinica. Taxonomy (NCBI): domain Eukaryota; kingdom Metazoa; phylum Arthropoda; class Branchiopoda; order Anostraca; family Artemiidae; genus Artemia; species Artemia sinica. Next base: position 63,005,607 of record CM051256.1, read on the forward strand.
AAATTGACCCCCCCCCCCTCCCCTGCCCTCAGAAATGGGGGAACGAAGGGAACGTTAAACTATTTTAAATTGACAACACTGTCCAAACATCACGTGTGTATTATACAGTACACAATCACCCCATCTCCCCCAAAACACTTTTCAGCTATTTCTAGTTAAAAATTTTTATTTCAAGTAAATCCTTAATAGGATCAAATTCGCGAATCCTACACTCCAATTCGCAAATCTCATTACCCCTTTTTAAATGTCAATCAAACAATTCTGATTTTAGTGTCCAAGTTTTTAATAACAAAGCCTACACACATGTACACACTATGCTTTCAAAAAACCAGTCTGGTTGCCAAGGAAAGGCAAGCAAATAGCATGTAGTTTCAAAACGTGTTTAATCACGTTTCTTGAATGAAGTATCTGTACTGTATATTCAAGAGGTGAAATCAATAAAGAGCTTGTTACTTACTTACAAATATTTTCATAATTTCTTGAATGAAATTTCCGTATTGTGTATCCAAGAGTTGACTTCAAGAAAGAAATTGTTACTTACTGAGAATTTTTTCATAATTTCTTGAATTAAATTTCTACATCGTGTAGCTAAGTGAAAATTGTTTGTGATAAAAAAAAATGTAGGGCAACTAGGCCCCCTCCCACGCTAATTTTTCCCAAAGTCATCCGCCGTGACATCGGAATTAGACAAATCCCGTTTATAGCAAGAACCTGTGAAATTTAACCCCCAAAACTCTCACACTCTTTGTAGCACGCGATCTTTTCGTTCAAACCGGAAAAATACCGCATGTTTGGAAAAAGCTTGTTTCTGAATGATAATGAACTGTTTTTCAAAACAATTAAAACTTGTAAACATAGCTGTGGTGGAGAGATTTTATTTACATAATAGAAAAAAGCGTGCTTTAACGTTTCTATCGAATATACTCTTCATATTCTTAAGATTTTGTATTGTTGGAGGGGAGGGGGCTAAGTCCCCACTGAAATTTGAATTTACTAGTAAAGCGTTTTTCTTTAATTTTTTGGGGGGGAAATAAAAGAATGAAAGTATACTCACATTGAAAATAGAAATATCCATTGTTTCAGAGTTAATAATATATGGTGTACTATAAACAATGTCTTAAAACATAATGAAAATTGGGATGCAGTGTATGGACATTATATCGGGTTTTTTAATTGAGTACATTATAGCTTGGCAAGTTTTTTAAAAAACCGACCAATCAAGTTATTATATGGACTAACCACCAAGCTTTCTCTAATCTACTGACACACAAAAAATGAGTCTCATAATAGAAAACCTGTCTGCCAACCCATGTAGGGTTCATTGTAATAGGCCACTGGCCTGTGGTAAGGCATATTACGCAATCACGTTCCGAATATATAGATGCATTACTACTTGCGTGATCTTGCTGGCCGGAGATAAATCGATGTGTCTCTTTCTTCCTGAAGAAAATTATGGTGTATACTTTTTCTGTTACAGCAAATTTCTAAGGGCTATTAGCCACTTACGGTGAGTTCAACTCCAAATTATGAAAAATTGACAGTATTTTCTTTAATTTCTGATGGTCTAAATTATTTGAATGATACCGAAAAAATTTGTCGGATTAGGTTATTATAAGAAAATAAATAAGTTCCCTACAAATACCTTAAGTCTGGCCAAACAAAGATTCCAAGGGGTATATTATCCTCGGTATCTTTGAGAAGTTGATGATAGAACATGCCGTTGTTTATGAAATACTGTCCTATATGAAGTATGCAGAGATTTTAGAAAACTGAAGGATATTAAACCAATTTCGAACGTACATCTAATATAATTTATAAAATTTGTGTTATCGCTATTGCAATGTTTCTATTGCATCATTGCGAAAAATTCAAAGCTTCTCATTTAAACGTGTATTACCTCTATTTTTACATACAAAACTCAATGTTTCAGGAGAACTGAAACTATTTGACAAATGTGTAAAACTTGAGGCCTTAATTCACGAGCCTAAAAGTGAAGTCCAAAGAAGATATAACAACTTTATTATCTTTGCGTAATCGAATTGATCTAAATTCTTATCCTAATTGAGTCTATTGTGTTTGAACCCAAAGATAAAGAACAGGAGACAATTGCGAAGGCTCGAAATAAAAGCATTTTTGAGGGGTTTTTGGCTCTTTTTTGAAATTGCTATAATTTTCTTTTTGCCATATTTTTTTTTCTATTCAAATTGATCGAAAATATATCTACCATTCCTGACTCAGCTTCAAACGGTAATTTTCTCACCAGCCAATTTTTCTTCAAAACACACTTCTAATCTTTCGGTTACTATGGACTGTTGTTTGCTCTCTACTAAGTTGCTAAAGAGTTTGAGAGGGGTAGCACTAAAAAATAAAAACCTTGAACCTCTGGTAATTGGTTTCTGACCATGTAGATTTTTATGGTACACTTTTCGTGCTTCTCAGTATTTTTAGTTCGAAAACTCGCCAAAAAATGCCATTTTCGGTGGCATATGGCACTTCGATGGAACTAACGAGACAAATTTACAAAGAGCAAATTGATATGATCAAGAGTTGTAAAATAAGCCAATAAACATAATTCTACAGTTTTCCAGTATACTACTGCTTCTGCTAGTCAGTCGATGATGTTCGGAACTTACTAGGGGGATGGGACGGAGAGTCAACAGGAGAGAGGATTGTAAGACTCAGATTTAAAGTTTTTGAGCATGGAGATTATGACGGTACTCCTTTCATGCTTCTTAGCGTTTCCACTCCAGATATGTTTCCAAACTGTGCCATTTTTGGTTCCAAATGTTACTTTGTGACGATGTTATCGAGAAGAACTTATAAAAAGAACGTGGATAAGTAGTATAAGTTTCAATGTTTCCTAACATCTTTTCGGGGGGTTTCTAACTCTCCCAACATGGTGTACCTTTGCGGTACTTCTTAATGGCCCTTTTTTACATTTTCAGGGGTTTCCCGCTACTTGATGCACATAGTAATGTCCAAGTTTTTTTTTGTGTGGGCGCCTTGCAACACTTAACAGGGACATAGTAGCCATAACAGTCTAAACAAATATATAAAAGATGTATAATAGTATAATATATTATAGTATAAAAGATGCTAGAGGATCATCCAATAGGACTAAATAAGGATGGAACACACCAAAAAACGTCAGAAAGGTCTAGGAATAGGCTAAAAGATGCTGGAAGAACGTCGAATGCGACAAAAAAAGACTGAAAGACATTAAAAACGTCAGAAAAGGTCTATTGGTCTTGGAAAAGGCTGAAAGATCCTAGAGGAACATCGAATATAACTAAATAAGTGTGCAAGACACCAAAAACGTTGGAAAAGATCTATTGGTCTGGGAACAGGCTAGAAGATGAACCAAATGCGACTAAATGAGGGTGCACCAAAAACGCTGTGAAATATCTTTTTTTTCTTGGAATAGCCTAAAAGATGCTAGACAATCATCGGATATAACAAAATAAGGATGAAAGACAACAAAAAAAGTCAGAAAAGGTATTTTGGCCTTGGAATGAACTAGAAGATGCTAGAGAAATGTCAACTAAGACTAAATAAGACTGGGAGACGTTAAAAGCTTTGGAAAAGGTATATTGATCTAGGAATAGGCTAGGAGATGCTAGAGGAAGGGTGAGTGCCACTAAATAAGAAGGGAACGTGACAAAAACGTCTAACATGGTCTTTTGCTTTTGAGATAGCCTAAAATATGCTAGAGGATCATCGGATAGGACTAAATAAGTATGAAAGACAACAAAAACGTTGGAAAAGGTGTTTTGGTCTTGGAATAGGCGAAAACATGTTAGAGGGACGTCTAAGGTGACTAAATAAGGTTGGAACACGACTGGTCATATGGTTGATGCATCACATCTCCATCTTATTACCACGGTGTTCTTTACTAAAAACTTTATTAAAAGCACCTTAAGGTCTAAAAAGTATCATCATACTAAGTAATTTGCTTCAAATTGAAACTAAGCAATTGCCTTTGGAATTACCACACACACTCGTATCGTTTTTTTTTTTAAAGAGGCTAAATTAAAATTTTCGGACATTGCTAGGTACTTTCCCTTTCCAAAAGCAATTCTTAATCTTCTTTAATTCATTACTAACTTCACAACCACCATCATTCAAAAACAAATTTACCACACTACCACCATTTAAGACCTGGTTAATTGTTAATCCTTTTATTACTGTCTTTAACTCTCCTTTTCAGAATAATTCTTCCTCCAATTCTAAATTGTCACAAACTTTTTTCCATCTTTAAGAGGTTCAAGACCAGACTGACTACATCCTCTCGATTTCTAAACATGCCAACATGATGTTTTACTATTACGCCAGCTAACTCCATCTTCAAAATGCTTGGCAATTTCATTCATTGCCTCCACTTCACACCTATTTACTTCGTACTCTAATGACTTCTCTACTTCTATGAGAAGGCTATTTGAGCAATCAATCAGTCAAATAGTTCTTTTACAAATCCCTCTTCTATTTTACCATGTTTCCAAACCATTTTCGCTTATATTATCCACGGCATTTCTACCTTCCTTTCCTTAAAACATTTGCTACTTCACAAATCATGTTCTCAAATCTATTCCATTTATTTTCTACATTATTAAGTTTTAAAATCTTCAGTTTCATGTTCAAATCTTCCTGTAAAGCTCATCCTATATTCTCATTCCAGAGTCCACCAATGTCACAACTTCTAAGCATGTAGTTACCTTTCCTAAGTTTCAGCTTTAGAACAACTATAGACACTACTAGACGGGGATCTGTATTTTTAAGTCAATTCTGAAGATGATTCCCAATAGTCCGCTTAATCCACATATTTAAATTAACAAAGCACTTTCCTTGAAGATATGTTGCTTTATTATGTCTCTTTTCAATTCTATAGCAATTGTCGTACGTTTGAAAAATTTCACTCTCTTTCTAATCGGAAAAAAACGTAAATCGTAAACAAAATACCCTTCTGTAACTAAACACTCAATTTTTCGCATCCATTCATTGAATTTGTGGGATAACGTATCCCTTTTAAGCTATACTTATAAGCTCTTCTTCCCTGCCAAAAACGCGAAAACTTTTATAAAGCGCTACTCCTATGTCTAGCTAAGCCTGGGAAATTTTAAATCATTTAAGATGGTAGTTAGCTACTTGGGTATTTGTGTAATCTATATAGCCTGGTTTTATTGGCGAAAGTAGCCCGCATCTTCAGAAACGCGGATTGGAATTGCTACCACCAGCTTTGAAGGTTGCTGCCAATATTGGGTGGCAATGTAATGGGTGTAGGGTTCTTGGCGCCTACACTCCACTCCTCAATTTATAACACCTAGTTAAATTACGGGTTGTATTATCATTTAGGCCAACTTATAACCTATCGAACCATTCCAGGAAGGAGAAAATTTTTTGTAAGTCTTCTTTGGAAGTCTATGCTTGCTCACTACTTCAAACCACTGCGTTCGGTGCTAGGCTTGGGGTAGAGGAAAATCCTCTGGTATAATCGAACTGGTAATTTATCTGTACTCAAAACCAGTTCAATTTTTCAAGCCGTCCATCCAGATATTTCTCTCATTGAAGACATCTTAATAATAAAATAGAAAAATTACCCCTCCTATTACAAAGATCGTAGTGAACTTCCAACATGTAACTTAGGCTATGAGACAAAATATAGGCGCTTCTAAATGGTGAGAAACTTAGTATTGTAAACACTGGTAACAGAAAATAAACTGATCAAAAGGAGCTTATTCTTCGCTATCTACAAGAGATGCTCACTACAGGCTTTTGACAAATTAGGGACGCCGGTGGTCGAACGAAATACCGTTTTGTCAATCCTTCAAATAATATCGACCCTTATAACCGCACCGCATCCAACGGTTAAAACCTATTGTCTAGCCAGTCATAAGACTCACACCCAGCTTAAATTTTTTCAGACACTAGCCAAGTAACAAGTCTACGTTAGTAATGAAAATATTCTGAGTGAGAGAAAAGGAAAAATAGTGACCTTCGGCACATAACGCCGCCTTAATTCATTATGCGCACGTGCGTGGAATCGTGTGACATCACTCAAGGTCAGTAACGCAACTAATATGCGAGCCAAGTAAGAGTTCATTAACACCAAAAGAGGGACCTTGGAAAGATGCCAAAGTACGGTGCCTCCGAGTAATTGGATAGATGCAATCTACTCACATGTGTGCTGTTAAGCACGTGTAGGTGATATTCTAGCCAACAACAAAAAAAATAGTTCTACTGCAAGAGGGAAGCTATAACCCCCTTAGCCTCTACAATACTCACTTATCCCAGACATATTTTTCTAAATGACAGGATGTTGGGGTAGTGAAAGGAAAACCCTCTAAAGGTTTATCAGTGGGAGGGGGGCAGGGCGTTGGACCATTCCCCCCTGGAAATTCGGGACTATAAAGGAATTACAAGGAAACCAAAAGAAAAAAGCAGAATATGGAAAAGCCATGAAAGAAATGTGTGTTGCCCCATTGTTGACTGCCTGTCAATAGATTTCGACCCTATAACTAAAGTGTAAGAGCCTAGCTAGTGATAAAATTCAATCAAAGAATCAGCTTTTTATGGTGATTAAATAAAAAAAAACAAGTTTTTTTAAACTGAAAGTAAGGAGCGACATTAAAACTTAAAACGAACAGAAATTATTCCGTATATGAAAGGGGCTGTCCCCTCGTCAACGCCTCGCTCTTTACGCTAAAGTTTTTTATTGTTTTAAAAAATAAAGTTGTGAGACAGAGTCAAACTTTAGCGTAAAGAGCGAGGCGTTGAGGAGGGGACAGCCCCTTTCATATACGGAATAATTTCTGTTCGTTTTAAGTTTTAATGTCGCTCCTTACTTTCAGTTTAAAAAACTTGTTTTTTTTATTTAATTTCTGATCGTTTTTTAGTTAATGCAGCTTTTCTTTGCATAAAAATTTTACTTTTCTTTTGCTAAATGGATGTCTTTACAAATTAACTTACGTAACTAACTTCTATATTCGTATATTTTTCTTCTGGCAAAAAATACAAAGTTGCAGATTTTTGCAGATATGAGCTTGAAACCTATGTAATAGGGTTTTCTGATACGCTGAATCTGACGGTGTGACTTTCATTAAAATTCTTTCACTTGTAGGGGATGTTTCCCCCCTCTTTAAAAAATCGAGTAAATTTTATCAGGCTCGTAGCCTTTGATGAGTAATACTAAACTTAATAAAATTTATATATTTAGGATCAGCATTATAAACACATTCTTTTGATACATTTATTGACATCAAAATTTCGTTTTTAAAAGTTTCGATTACTATTGAGCCGTATCGCTTGTTTTTTTATTGTTTTTTTTTTATTACGTATATGTTATTACTTATATGAAGGGGTTCTCCCCTTAGTCAATACCACGCTCTTTACGTTAAAAGTAAAAAAAAATTTTGATTCACAAACCCCTGAATCACAAAGGCCGTTTAATTAGAATAGATAGCTCTTTTGAAAGCACTAAAAAAAAACTGTAGCGTAAAGAGCGACGTATTGACTTGGGGGAGAACCCCCTCACATACGTTATAATTTCTGTTCGTTTTAAGTTCTAATATTCCTTCTTACATTTCAGTTGAAAAAACTTGTTTTTTTTTATTTAACTTCTGATCGTTTCTTAAATAATGCTTGGAAATCCGGCGCCCCCTTCATAGAAATGTCCCTTACCCCAAAGAAACATCCTCCACGGAAATATTCTCCAGAGTAATCCCCTCCTCTAGCCCCCCCCCCTCCAGAAAAAATCCTTCCTGAAAATGGTTGTATACTTCCCAATAACCAATAAATAATGCTGGCAAGTCCGGCGCCCCCTTCATGGCAATTTCCCTTCCCCCATGAAAACTTCCTTCATGGAAAGATCCTTCCATATAGCCCCCGACCCTCTCCTTCCCCCACCTACCAGAAAAAATCTCCTCTGAAAAAGTCTGTATACTTCCCAATAACCAATACTATATGTTAACATTGAGTAAAGTTCATAACTTTCAGCCCTCCCCCTGGGGGCTTCGAGGGATTAAGTCATCCTAAAAGACATATTTATCATATTTTCGACCATGCTGAACAAAATGGCTATCTCAAAATTTTGATCGGGTGACTTTGGGAAAAAAATGAGCGTGGGAGGGGGCCTAGTTGCCCTCCATTTTTTTTGGTCACTTAAAAAGGGCACTAGAACTTTTAATTTCCGTTCCAATGAGCCCTCCCACGATATTCTAGGACCACTGGGTCGATACGATCACCCCTGGGAAAAAAAAAAAAAAACAAAAAAAAAACAAACAAACAAACAAATAAACACGCATCCGTGATCTTTCTTCTGGCAAAAAATGGAAAATTCCACATTTTTGTAGATAGGAGCTTGAAACCTCTACAGTAGGGTTCTCTGATACGCTGAATATGATGGTGTGATTTTCATTAAGGTTCTATAACTTTTAGGGGGTCTTTCCTCCTTTTTTCGAAAATCAGCCAAATTTTCTCAGGCGCGTAACTTTTGATGGGTAGCACTAAACTTGATGAAAGTTATATATTTGAAATCAGCATTGAAATCTGATTCTTTTGATATATCTATTGGTATCAAAAACCCGTTTTCTAGAGTTTCGGTTACCATTGAGCCGGGTCGCTCCTTACTTACAGTTCGTTACCACGAACTGTTTGATCCTAAATATGTTTTTGTTTATTAGTAATTAGTGCTTTAGTAGAGAAGTGTATTTTAAAGCCAAATATACGGCCGTGAATATAGTAAAATAACATAAATAAAAGACACAAATAACATAAACTTTGATCAGTGATCATGTGTTGCAAAAGTATAAAAATTGAAGTTGTTAGACGTGAGAAAATGTGAAAACTGCTAAGACTCTTGAAATTTGAAGGCTTTGAGTCATTGAATTGCCAAGACTAAGACGAAGCCTTCTGGAAATTCGAAAAAGATGAGATTACGTGAAGTGTGAAGACATTATGTTGTCAAAGCACAAGAATTAAAAGGGATAGAAGAGTGAAGATCTGGAAATTCTTAATATCCCGGAAATTGGAATATTTTAAGTTGTTAAAGCGTGAAAATTAAGTCAACGAATTGTAAAATTTCTTAAAAAGTTAGAAATCTCGAAAGAATTCAGTTTTGTTCTGGAAAAATTTAAAAATTAAAAATTCTAGATTATTGAAAATGAAAATTTATTGAATTATGCAGGCGCTAGTTACACAAGTCTAAGAAAACGTGCTAGAATTCCAAAATACATATAGAAAGGAGAAGGATTTTGTTGTCAAAATTTGAAAAGTAAGAGCTCTAAATTGTTATCACCTGATAATTGTTGCGTTTAGTTGTAGAAACCGAAAACTAAAAGTCTTTGAATTCTAAAATTTATAAGAAATTTGAGGCTAATGGAAATATAGAAGGGTTTAACTTTCAAAACTCCGAAAACAATAACTCTAAATTGTTTAAGACAGAGCCTTGTTTAGCTATAGAGCCTTTATATGTAGAAATATAAAATGAAAATTCTTAGAACTCCAAAATTCTTAAAAAAAAGGTGAAAATTTTGAAATTGCTTGAGTTGTGTCGCCAAAATTCAAAAGTAACATGTGTAAATTGTTAGTCATGTGTAAATTTATACATGCATAACATGTTAAAATTAACATGTCAACTTTGTCAATACGATGAAGTATTACTAAAATTTAAAAGATAAATTCTTTTCAGGGCTGGAACCTAAAGGAAAAATTTAATATATGGAAAAGTTCTCATCAATCTTTTTTCCTATAGGAGAAAAGCCTGATTTTCAGAGGTTTTGGCCCGGGCGTGTTAAACCACATTTGGTTATGTTTAATCTTCTTCAATCAAGCCTGATTATGTTTGATAATTTTTAATTATGTAACTCAATGATTATAGGAACAGGTCACTAGACTAGACTATTAGACATAAATTTAATAAAAAAAAAACTATAAGGAATTATTGACCTCAGAAACAGGTTGTTTCCTCAGAAGGAGCTGTATAAATGTTTTAACAAAAGGAAAATTTTTTCTTCCATGGAAAAAAAAATCGTTTGACGTCATAAAACCCACTAAAACACCTATCCAGAACACGAAGAAAGAATTAGATGAAGTACTCAAAATACAGAACCCACGTTTTAAAGGTAAAGTATAAACAGTTTGTACTTTAAAATTTCAAAACAAACTTAATACAATTTGAAAAGCCTATAAAGGCTAAAAAAGCTCCAAACAAAGTTTTCCGAAAAGTAGAATTTTTTTAAGTTGAAACATAGATATCGCGGGTTGAATTTGTGCCTTGTCTTCATTATGGCTTTTTCAGGCAACTTCGCCAGTGCTTTTTTACTTTTTCAGACAAGCCCTGTATCCGTTGATTCTTTTTAATGAAAATAAACAGGAACTTCAGTTAACACAAAATTTGATAAATGCTATTTTAAATAAACACAATTTATCATAAATAAGTGTTTGTATAATAAACGCCGCATGTTATGACGTGGAATACGGAAAAACGATCTACTTAAACACCAATTGAAATCAAAGACAACTTAGTATGAACATAAACACCGTCTGAAATAATGGTATTTCCACATGTCAATAGAAATAAACTACCCTCTGGGAAAGATTCCTTCAAGCCATAATGTAAAGCTGCGAGATAGGGAAAGGTGGCGAAGTGGTACCCATATCCTACTACCTACAGGAGTGAAACGAGCAGATGATAAAAATAAAAGAAAAAAGTGGGAAAAGCTAAAACAAAGAAAAAAAAAATCTGTCAGTTGTGCTGAAAACGTATAAGATGATGTAGCTAACTTGGATTTTGAACAAATAAAAAAATACATATAAATATTTAAAAAGCCATAAAATTCATACAATACGTCTACAATTCGTCTTAGAAATGCTGAAGAAACACGCCAATACATGACAGCTATTCATCAGCCACTAAGTAGACACAAAGCATCAAAAACTTGTATCAACAGAATTGGTAGTCTCCTAGAAAGTGATTTTAAGGACCGTTAGTTTGTTACTTGATCGCTTGGACTAATGACAAAAGATAAAAAAACAGACAATTCTTTCATTCGTGTTACAAACATGCAAGATTATATGGCACCCATGGTTTTCGAAAATAAGAGAAAAAGCCATTCTCCAGATGAAGCAGTGTTAACCTCTAAAAACATATTTTGGGAAATCTACGACGGTTACGGACATATTAGCCAAATATGTTTACTGTTTTTTTTTTTGGTAGGTTAACCATAGAGTCTCTAACGCTACATTCGCTTAATTTTGATTTATTTTTGAACCGTTTTCAGAACGAAAAGTCTGTTCATCTCCACAAGGAAAACTAATTTATTTTCCTAGGCTTTATATATAATGCAGCTTGTCTCTGAAGTTCCAAAGAGCTGTAGAAATAAAGTTGACATTTAATCAGGAAGAATAGAGTTTACAGCTTTACAACAAACGCTTGAAAGACTTGAATTGATCTTTGATTTTTTTTTTTTTTTTTTTGAACCTTAAAAGCACGCCTATGTACATATATATATATATATATATATATATATATATATATATATATATATATATATATATATATATATATATATATATATATATATATATATATATATATATATATATATATATATATACATATATATATATATATATATATATATATATATATATATATATATATATATATATATATATATATATATATATATATATATATATATATATATATATATATATATATTATATATATATATATATATATATATATATATATATATATATATATAATATATATATATATATATATATATATATATATATATATATATATATATATATATATATATATGTTGCTCCAGTGAACACAAACTCCATGATAACACGCACCCCTCGGGGTATATTGCAAGGTAGTCGAATGTAATCACACTTTTATCTCCTTTTTGAAAATAAACGAACACGCATTCGTGACAGTCCTTTCACGGAAAAATAAAGTGAAATTGCAAGTTTTTGTCGACAGGGCCCTGAAGCTTTGGCAATAGAGTCCCTATATGCTGAATTACGATGATGCAATTTTTACCAAAATCATTCGAGTATGTTAGGGGTTTTCCACCTTTTACGAAAATATAGTAAATTTTCTCGGATTCGTAGCTTCTGTTGCGTAACTTTAAATTTAATGAACTTTACCAAACAACCCCACAAAGGTAATTGTTTATTGTATATCTGGTATCAAAACTCACTTTTAAGAAAATTTCGGTTGGTATTAGCACGAGTAGCTCATTACTTACATTTTATTACCATTAACTTTTTATTTTATATAAAAATAAAGTTAGAGCGTAATTTCTGTTTAATAAAGGCCAATATTTAAAAAGTTGAAGCCCCAGGGGATCACTACTAGGGAAAACCCAAACAAATACGCTTAAAATGGAGTAATTTTAGTTAAGGTCACCTACTTGGGGTGATTTCTCCTCAGGTTCGTATATTTTGAAGAGTTGTCTGAAACTTATTGAGTTTTAAAGATTTAGAATCATGCTAAAAAGCTAATTCTTCTGGTAAATTTACTTTTAGCCAAATTCCGTTTCTTATATTTTCTGTTACCGTTAACACGTGCCGCTCGTAACTTATAATATTTTGACAAGAACTTTTTGACTTCCCTGATATTTCATCGCTTCCTGGCACTCCCGCTGTTCTTTAATCTGTGAATGGCTTGTTTAAGCGAACGGCTTGTTTAAGTCCTTATAAGTACCCCCACACTTATAGGGTAAAGATGTCGGTGTTTCCGAATTTGACCTTGTAAGCAAAATTTGATTTGATAGAGTAAAGTTATTTTGCTAAAAGTTTTTTTTTTACATTTGTGAAAACAAATTTTAAAAACAAAACTTTTGGTGTTTCCAGAATAAACCACAATTGAAATTATGGGGTTACTTTTCAAAAGGTAGTATATAGCTGTTTCTGAAGAAGCAACTATAGGCCTAAGTAATAAATCAGAGCTATGAGTTTTATTTACTGATATATTTCAATTTAGCTTAGTTGCGGAGTAACACTACTGCTTTTGAAGCTGTCTTATATTCTCGCGATAAGCGGACTGTAGCTCCGAAATGGTAGAGTGTGCAAGCTCGAAATTTTTCCTGGGCATCAAAGTTTTCAAACGGGGCAGAAAAGTTCCAGTGAAATATGCAAAATTTCGAGTCTTATTTCCAAAAAATAAAAATAGCTTTTTTTTCTCATGTTGTATAAGGAGCAAAAGTTGAACTATCCTATCTGGGAGAGTGAGCTTTTCTGAACATATTATGGCATATTCCTGCAGATTATGAATTATTTCTCTCCGAACCGTAGAATAAAATTCCAAATTTCTTTTAGATGTTTCGGAAATAGTTCAGGAAAAGCTGATCTCGAATGCCAAATTCCCATTTTTGCTTGTTTCCTGGAATTTCCGATTTGACACTTTTTGTACTTTAATCGGCTAATACTATGAAAAGCACCAGTAGAATACTTATAATGGATTTGCTTAAGGCCCTAGGAATTACCATGATATTTGCTTGATGCTCTACACCTTTTCAAAGAGAGTGAGTATCCCCTCATAATGTCGTATGGATTTGCTTGAGGCCCTAGGAATTACCATGCTATTTTCTTGATGCTCTACACCTTTTCAAAGAGAGTGAGTAGCCCCTCACACCTATGTTATACTTTGCTTACTTGACGTTCCTTAGCATGCATCAATTGATATGAATGGTACAAGACTTGGTAGACATATTTTTTTTTAATTCAATAAACAAATTAAACTTCCGATGGTTAAGAATGCATCATGGGATAATTACAAAACTGTGAATGATGAAAAGTTGAAAATTGTACCATTTTGCGTAAAAGCTAACTCTAATTGCAAAAAAGGGTATAGCATTTGCGAATTGGACTCTATGAACGATATTAATTTTTGATTGAATAATAGGGATATGAATGATACTAATTAGTGAACGGATCGTATAAAGGTAGTAAAAAAGGGCTAAACTGATTATCAGTTAAGGTAACCCCTCGGGGTTTTTAACTCATAGCTTATTTATAATAATTTTGGAATACCATCAATCTATGAAAATGGTTAACAATGATCAATGGTCTTGTGACTTGACCTAGCTTTACTTCTTCGATGTGTCCTGTATAATACACAAGTGGCGTTTGAACAGTGTTGTTAACTTAAAATAGAGTCTAACGATATAGTATACTAAAAAGTTGATACTAAGAGAGATGTAGATGGCAAGAAAAGAGTTTTAATAAAGAAATTCGGAACAATCCATAGAAATCCTCACAAATCAAGTAGTGAGGTGATTATGAGTACGAACCGTCAAGGATCATAAGCACCAATGACCCTAACTACCAGGGACCTCGATCCCCAAAGGTCCCCTATCCACAAACTCCAAAGGACCCATCTCCTTTGGCCCCCCTTCCCCCATTTTTTTGAATTTTTTAAGTTTTTTTTAATTTTTTTTATTATTTTTTTAACATGATATATTTTTCAACTTTTTTTTACATGTCATCGAGTGAAATGAAACATACTTAAAACATTAAAACTTTACATTTAATGTTTTCGAAGCTCAAAATGAGAATGGTATAGATATGTTAGTCATGGCCTTTACTATTAGAAAAATAATATTTTTAGTAGCACTCTTTTTTTTATTGGACTAAATTTTTTTTGGACTGAAATTATTCACATTTTTTTTCTCCTTTTTTTTGTTTTTTTTATAACTTTTTTTTAACATGATAGATATTATCAACTTTTTTTACATCTCTTAAAATGACATGTAGCATACTTAAAAAATAAAAAAATCACATTTAATATTTTCCAAATTCAAAATGAAAATGATATAGAAATGTTAGTCGTGACTTTTACTATAAGAAAAGTATTGTTTGTAGTAGCACTTTTTTTTATTGGACTAATTTTTTTTAGCTTTTCTGAACATATTATGGCATATTCCTGCAGAGTATGAATTATTTCTCTCCGAACCGTAGAATAAAATCCCGAATTTCTTTTAGATGTTTCGGAAATAATTCAGGAAAAGCTGATCTCGAATGCCAAATTCCCATTTTTGCTTGTTTCCTGGAATTTTCGATTTGACACTTCTTGTACTTTAATCGGCTAATACTATGAAAAGCACCAGTAGAATGCTTATAATGGATTTGCTTGAGGCCCTAGGAATTACCATGCTATTTGCTTGATGCTCTACACCTTTTCAAAGAGAGTGAGTAGCCCCTCATAATGTCGTATGGATTTGCTTGAGGCCCTAGGAATTACCATGCTATTTGCTTGATACTCTACACCTTTTCAAAGAGAGTGAGTAGCCCCTCACACCTATGTTATACTTTGCTTACTTGACGTTCCTTAGCATGCATCAATTGATATGAATGGTACAAGACTTGGTAGACATATTTTTTTTAATTCAATAACCTAATTAAACTTCCGATGGTTAAGAATGCATCATGAGATAATTACAAAACTGTGAATGATGAAAAGTTGAAAATTGTACCATTTTGCGTAAAAGCTAACTCTAATTGCAAAAAAGGGTATAGCATTTGCGAATTGGACTCTATGAACAATATTAATTTTTGATTGAATAATAGGGATGTGAATGATCCTAATTCGTGAACGGATCGTATGAAGGTAGTAAAAAAGGGCTAAACTGATTATCAGTTAAGGTAACCCCTCGGGGTTGTTAACTCATAGCTTATTTATAATAATTTTGGAATACCATCAATCTATGAAAATGGTTAACAATGATAAAATGGCCTTGTGACTTGACCTAGCTTTACATCTTCGATGTGTTCTGTATAATACACAAGTGGCGTTTGAACAGTGTTGTTAATTTAAAATAGAGTCTAACGATATAGTATACTAAAAAGTTGATACTAAGAGAGATGTAGATGGCAAGAAAAGAGTTTTAATAAAGAAATTCGGAACAATCCATAGAAATCCTTACAAATCAAGTAGTGAGGTGATTATGAGTACGAACCGTCAAGGATCATAAGCACCAATGACCCTAACCACCAGGGACCTCAACCCCCAAAGGTCCCCTATCCCCAAACTCCAAAGGACCCCTCCCCCAACTTTTTGGCCGCCCTTCCCCCATTTTTTTGAATTTTTTTAAGTTTTTTTTATTTTTTTTTATTATTTTTTTAACATGATATATTTTTCAACTTTTTTTTACATGTCATCGAATGAAATGAAACATACTTAAAACATTAAAACTTTACATTTAATATTTTCCAAACTCAAAATGAGAATGCTATAGATATGTTAGTCATGACCTTTACTATTAGAAAAATAATGTTTTTAGTAGCACTCTTTTTTTTATTGGACTAAAATTTTTCTTTTACTGAAATTATTCACATTTTTTTTCTCTTTTTTTTTATTTTTTTTTGGTTTTTTATAACTTTTTTTTAACATATATTTTATCAACTTTTTTTTACATCTCTTAGAATGAAATGTAGCATACTTAAAACATAAAAAAATCACATTTAATATTTTCCAAATTCAAAATGAAAATGATATAGAAATGTTAGTCGTGACTTTTACTATAAGAAAAGTATTGTTTGTAGTAGCACTTTTTTTATTGGACTAATTTTTTTGGACTGAAATTATTCAACTTTTTTTTCGCGTATCTTAAAATGACATGAAATATGCTTATGGCTTTAACAATTGTACTCTATGCTTGCTCAGAGACACGATTCGGCTTTCCCACTGGTACTTTAATATTCTATATGGTATTATTTCATTAAAAATATATTATGCATTACACTGTTGTCTGTTCATTATGTTTAGAGTATGCTAGCATATCAAACGTTTGGAATGTCCATTAAACATCGGAGATGTAAGAAAAGGAATTTGCATACGTCTATTGCCATACAAATGGGATGACATTGACAAAATCTAAGTATCAGAGTGAATTAATTTTTTCTATCAGCATCTTTGTCAGATACATCGGATAAAATTGACTAAATCTAAGTATCAGATTGAATAAATTCTTTATCAACATCCTTTCTCGGATACGTTGGATAACATTGTCAAAATCTAAGTATTAGAGTAGATAAATTCTTTATCAACTTCCCTTTGTCTGATACATGAGATAGCATTCACAAAATCTGTGTATTTGAATTAATAAATTCCTTATCATCATCCCTTGTCGGTTACGTCGGATAAAATTGAGAAAATCTAAGTATCAGAGTGAATAAATTCTTTGTCAATGTCTTTTTGACAGATACATTTGATAACACTGACCATACCTAAGTATCATAGTGAATAAATTCTATATCAACTTCTTTTTTACTTTTTTTACGCTTTTCTTTTAACTTGTTTAAATTGGTATTTTTTCAACTTTTTTTACATGTCCTAGAATGATATAAAACATACTTGAAACAAAATTCCTTATCGACTTCTTTTGTCGAATACGTCAGATAACATTCACAAAATCTAAGTGTCAGAGTGAATAAATTCTTTATCAACATGCTTTTGTCATATATGCTTGATAAAATTGTGAAAATCTAAGTATCAGAGTTAATAAATTCTTTATCAATGTCTTCTGACAGATACGTTTGATAACACTGACAAAATTCAAGTATCGAATTGAACAAATTCTTTATTAAAATTCTTTATCGGTATCATTTGTCAGATACATCGGATAACATTGACAAAATATATTAATTAGAATGAATAAATTCTTTATCATCATCCATTGTTGGATATGTCATTATGAAAAAATTGTAAGTAAGTAACTAAAAAACTCTTTCTTGAATTCACTTCTTGGATACACAATACAGTAATTTAATTCAGGAAACTATGAAAAAAATTGAACAAATTCTTTATTAAAATTCTTTATCGATTGAATTCGCTTCCTGGACAGACAATACAGCAATTTCACAAAATCTAAGCATCAGAGTGATTAAATTTTATATCAACATCCATTTCTCGGATACATAGGATAAAATTGACAAAATTTATGTGTTAGAGTGAACAATTTCTCTTATCAACATCTTTTGTCAGATACATCGGATAAAATTGACAGAACCTAAGTGTCAGAGTGATTAAATTCTATATCAACATCCTTTTCTGGGATAAATAGGATAAAATTGACCAAATCTAAGTGTTAGAGCGAAAAAAAATTTTTATCTACATCCTTTGCCAGATACATCGGATAAAATTGACAAAACCTAAGTGTCAGAGTGAATATTTTTTTTTCTTATCAACATCCTTTGTCAGATACATCGAATAAAATTGAAAAAATGTAAATATCAGAGTGAATAAATACTTTATCAACATCCTTTATCGGATATGTCGGATAAAATTGAAAAATCTAAGTATAAGAGTGATTAAAATCTAAGTATCAGAGTGATTAAATTCCAAATCAACACCCCTTTCTCGGATACATGGGATAAAATTGACAAAATCAAAGTATCGGAGTGAATAAATGCTTTATCAACATCCTTTAAATGCATTATCAACATCATTTTTCGGATACATCGGATAAAATTGACAAAATCTAAGTATCAGATTGATTAAATTCTATATCAGCATCCATTTCTCGAATACATGGAATAAAATCGACAAAAGCTAAGTGTCATAGTGAATAATTTTTTTTATCCACATCTTTTGTCGTTTACAACGAAAATAATTGACAAAATCTAAGTGTCAGAGTGAATAAATGCTTTATCAGCATCCTTTGTCGGATTTGTTGGATAAAATTGACCAAATCTATGTGTCAGAGTGAATAATTTTTTTATCAAAATCTTTTGTCAGATGCATCAAATATAATTGACAAAATCTAAGTATCAGAGTAAATAAATGCTTTATCAGCATCCTTTGTCGGATATCTCGGATAAAATCTAAGTATCAGAGTGATTCAATTCCCTATCAACATCCCTTTCTCGGATACATGGGATCAAATTGACAAAATCTAAGTATCGGAGTGAGTAAATGCTTTATCAACATCCTTTAGATGCATTATCAACATCATTTGTTGGTATATCAGATAAAATTGACAAAATCTAAGTATCAGATTGATTAAATTCTATATCAGCATCCATTTCTCGAATACATGGAATAAAATTGACAAAAGCTAGGTGTCAGAATGAATAATTTTTTTTATCAACATCTTTTGTCAGATACAACGAATATAATTGACAAAATCTAAATATCAGAGTGAATAAATGCTTTATCAACATCCTTTGTCGGATAAGTTGGATAAAATTGAAAAAATCTATGCGTCAGAGTGAATATTTTTTTTAATCAACATCTTTTGTCAGATACATCAAACATAATTGACAAAATCTAAGTATCAGAGTGAATAAATGTTTTATCAGAATCCTTTGTCGGAATCCTTTGTCGGTTCACTTAGATTGGCGCCACTCTAAGTGAACCTGAATTGACCTCATTTTTTTTGCATATCTCTCTCACTATTACCGTGTGTCTGAGCGGGTGTGCTGCCATCTATAACCGGTCTAACTTAAATTAAACGTAACGACGCATGAAGTCAAAATGAATAGAACATGGATTTTATGACGGTTATCTGATGTATCCGATAAAAACTTTGAAAACAAATTTATTCATTCTGATACTTAGATTTTGTCAATTTTATCCGATGTATCTGACATATGATGTTGATAATGCATTTAAAGGATGTTGATAAAGCATTTATTCACTCTGATACTTAGATTTTTTCAATTTTATCCTATGTATCCGAGAAAGGAATGTTGATATAGTATTTAATAACTCGTATACTTAGATTTTGTCAATTTTATCCGACATACCCGAAAAAGGATGTTGATAATGAATTTATTCACTCTAGTACTTAGATTTTGTCAATTTTATCCGACATATTCTACCAATGAAGTTGATAAAGCATTTATTCAATCTGATACTTAGATTTTGTCAATTTTATCCGATGTATCTGACAGAAGATGTTGGTAAAAAAATTGTTCACTCTAACACTTAGATTTTGTCAATTTTATCTGACATATCCGACAAAGGATGTTGATAAAGCATTTATGCACTCTGACACTTATATTTTGTCAATTTTATCCAACGTATCCGACAAAGGATGCTGATAAAGCATTTATTCACTCTTATATTGAGATTTTGCCAATTATATTCGTTGTAAATGATAAAAGATGCTGATAAAAAAAAGATTCACTCTGATACTTAGATTTTGTCAATTTTATCCCATGTATCCGAGAAAGGGATGTCGATATAGAATTTAATCCTTCTGATACTTAGATTTTATCCTAGATATCCGACAAAGGATGCTGATAAAGTATTTATTCACTCTGGTACTTCGATTTTGTCAATTTTAACCGACATATTCGACAAGTGATGTTGATAAAGCATTTATTAAATCTGATACTTAGATTTTGTCTATTTTATCCGATGTTTCGGACAGAGGATGTCGATAAAAAAAATTATTCACTCTAACACTTAGATTTTGTCAATTTTTTCCGACATATCCGACAAAGGATGCTGATAAAGCATTTATTCACTCTGACACTAGATTTTGTCAATTTTATCCAACATATCCGACAATGGATGCTGATAAAGCATTTATTCACTCTGATATTTAGATTTTGTCAACTATATTCGTTGTAAGTGATAAATGATGTTGATAAAAAAAATTATTCACTCTGATACTTAGATTTTGTCAATTTTATCCCATGTATCTGAGAAAGGGATGTGATATAGAATTTAATCACTCTGATACTTAGATTTTATCCGAGATATCCGACAAAGGATGCTGATAAAGCATTTATTCACTCTGGTACTTAGATTTTGTCAATTTTATCCGATGTGTCTGACAGAGGATAGTGATAAAAAAAAAATTTATTCTCTCTAACGCTTAGATTTTGTAAATTTTATCCGACATATCCGACAAAGGATGCTGATAAAGCATTTATTCACTCTGACACTTAGATTTTGTCATTTTTATCCAACATATCCAACAAAGGATGCTGATAAATAATTTATTCACTCTGATATTTAGAGTTTGTCAATTATATTCGTTGTAAGTGATAAAAGATGTTGATAAAAAAAATTATTCACTCTGATACTTAGATTTTGTCAATTTTATCCCATGTATCCGAAAAGGGATGTGATATAGAATTTAATCACTCTGATACTTAGATTTTATTCGAGATATCTGACAAAGGATGCTGATAAAGCATTTATTCACTCTGGTACTTAGATTTTGTCAATTTTAACCGACATATTCGACAAGTGATGTTGATTCATTTATTCAATCTAATATTTAGATTTTGTCAATTTTATCCGATATATCTGACAGAGGATGTTTATAAAAAAAAATTATTCACTCTAACACTAAGATTTTACCAATTTTATCCGACATATCCGACAAAGGATGCTGATAAAGCATTTATTCACTCTGACACTTAGATTTTGCCAATTTTATCCAAAATATCCGACAAAGGATGTGTATAAAGCATTTATTCACTCTGATATTTAGATTTTGTCAATTATATTCGTTGTAAGTGATAAAAGATGTTGATAAAAAAATTATTCACTCTGATAATTAAATTTTGTCAATTTTATCCCATGTATCCGAGAAAGGGATGTGATATAGAATTTAATCACTCTGATACTTAGATTTTATCCGAGATATCCGACAAAGGATGCTGATAAAGCATTTATTCACTCTGGTACTTAGATTTTGTCAATTTTAATCGACATATTCGACAATTGATGTTGATAAAGCATTTATTCAATCTGATACTTAGATTTTGTCAATTTTATCCGATGTGTCTGACAGAGGATGTTGATAAAAAAAACATTTATTCACTCTAACACTTAGATTTTGTCAATTTTATCCGGCATATCCGACAAAGGATGCTGATAAAGCATTTATTCACTCTGACAATTAGATTTTGTCAATTTTATCCAACATATCCGACAAAGAATGCTGATAAAGCATTTATTCACTCTGATATTTAGATTTTGTCAATTATATTCGTAAAGTATTTATTTACTCTGATATTTAGATTTTGCCAATTATATTCGTTGTAAGTGATAAAAGATGCTGATAAAGAAATGATTCACTCTGATACTTAGATTTTGTCAATTTTATCCCATGTATCCGAGAAAGGGATGTTGATATAGAATTTAATCCCTCTGATACTTAGATTTTATCCTAGATATCCGACAAAGGATGCTGATAAAGCATTTATTCACTCTGTTACTTTGATTTTGTCAATTTTAACCGACATATTTGACAAGTGATGTTGATAAAACATTTATTAAATCTGATACTCAGATTTTGTCTATTTTATCCGAGTTTTCGGACAGAGGATGTCGATGAAAAAAAATTTATTCACTCTAACACTTAGATTTTGTCAATTTTTCCGACATATCCGACAAAGGATGCTGATAAAGCATTTATTCCCTCTGACACTTAGATTTTGTCAATTTTATCCAACATATCCGACAATGGATGCTGATAAAGCATTTATTCACTCTGATATTTAGATTTTGTCAATTATATTCGTTGTAAGTGATAAATGATGTTGATAAAAAAATTATTCACTCTGATACTTAGATTTTGTCAAATTTATCCCATGTATCCGAGAAAGGGATGTGATATAGAATTTAATCACTCTGATACTTAGATTTTATCCGAGATATCCGACAAAGGATGCTGATAAAGCATTTATTCACTCTGGTACTTAGATTTTGTCAATTTTATCCGTTGTGTCTGACAGAGGATGTTGATAAAAAAAAATTATTCTCTCTAACACTTAGATTTTGTAAATTTTTCCGACATATCCGACAAAGGATGCTGATAAAGCATTTATTCCCTCTGACACTTAGATTTTGTGATTTTATCCAACATATCCGAAAAAGGATGCTGATAAAGTATTTATTCACCCTGATATTTAGAGTTTGTCAATTGTATTCGTTGTAAGTGATAAAAGATGTTGATAAAAAAAATTATTCACTCTGATACTTAGATTTTGTCAATTTTATCCCATGTATCCGAGAAAGGGATGTGATATAGAATTTAATCACTCTGATACTTAGATTTTATTCGAGATATCCGACAAAGGATGCTGATAAAGCATTTATTCACTCTGGTACTTAGATTTTTTCAATTTTAACCGCCATATTCGACAAGTGATGTTGATAAATCATTTATTCAATGTAATTTTTAGATTTTGTCAATTTTATCCGATGTGTCTGACAGAGGATGTTGATAAAAAAAATTATTCACTCTAACACTAAGATTTTGTCAATTTTATCCGACATATCCGACAAAGGATGCTGATAAAGCATTTATTCACTCTGACACTTAGATATTGTCAATTTTATCCAAAATATCCGACAAAGGATGTGTATAAAGCATTTATTCACTCTGATATTTAGATTTTTTCAATTATATTCGTTGTAAGTGATAAAAGATGTTGATAAAAAAAATTATTCACTCTGATACTTAGATTTTGTCAAATTCATCCCATGTATCCGAGAAAGGGATGTGATATAGAATTTAGTCACTCTGATACTTAGATTTTATCCGAGATATCTTACAAAGGATGCTGATAAAGCATTTATTCACTCTGGTACTTATATTTTGTCAATTTTAACCGACATATTCGACAATTGATGTTGATAAAGCATTTATTCAATCTGATACTTAGATTTTGTCAATTTTATCCGATGTGTCTGACAGAGGATGTTGATAAAAAAAACGTTTATTCACTCTAACACTTAGATTTTGTCAATTTTATCCGACATATCCGACAAAGGATGCTGATAAAGCATTTATTCACTCTGACAATTAGATTTTGTCAATTTTATCCAACATATCCGACAAAGAATGCTGATAAAGCATTTATTCACTCTGATATTTAGATTTTCTCAATTATATTCGTTGTAAGTGATAAAAGATGTTGATAAAAAAATTATTCACTCTGATACTTAGATTTTGTCAATTTTATCCCATGTATCCGAGAAAGGGATGTGATATAGAATTTAATCACTCTGATACTTAGATTTTATTCGAGATATCCGACAAAGGATGCTGATAAAGCATTTATTCACTCTGGTACTTAGATTTTGTCAATTTTAACCGACATATTCGACAAGTGATGTTGATAAAGCATTTGTTCAATCTGATACTTAGATTTTGTCGATTTTATCCGATGTGTGTAACAGAGGATGTAGATAAAAAAAATTAGTCACTCTAACACTAAGATTTTGTCATTTTTATCCAACATATCCGACAAAGAATGCTGATAAAGCATTTATTCACTCTGACACTTAGATTTTTTTCAATTTTATCCAACATATCCGACAAAGGATGCTTATAAAGCATTTATTCACTGTCAACTGGATTTTGTCAATTATATTCGTTGTAAGTGATAAAAGATGTTGATAATAAAAATTATTCACTCTGATACTAAGATTTTGTCAATTTTATCCCATGTATCCGAGAAAGGGATGTTGATATAGAATTTAATCACTCTGATACTTAGATTTTATCCGAGATACCCGACAGAGGATGCTGATAAAGCATTTATTCACTCTGACACTTAGATTTTGTCAATTATATTTGATGTATCTGACAAAAGATGTTGATAAAAAAAAATTGTTCACTCTGACACATAGATTCGGTCAATTTTATCCAACATATCCGACAAAGGATGTTGATAAAGCATTTATTCACTCTGATATTTAGATTTTGTCAATTATATTCGTTGTATCGGACAAAAGATGTTGATAAAAAAAATTATTCACTCTGACACTTAGCTTTTGTCAATTTTACCCCATTTATTCGAGAAATGGATGTTGATATAGAATTTAATCAATCTGATACTTAGATTTTGTCAATTTTATCCGATATACCCGACAAATGATGTTGATAAAGCATTTATTCACTCCGATACTGATACTTAGATTTTGTCAATTTTATCCTATGTATCCGAGAAAGGGATGTTGATATGGAATTTAATCACTCTGATACTTAGATTTTATCCGAGATATCCGACAAAGGATGATGATAAAGCATTTATTCACTCTGATACTTAGATTTTGTCAACTATATTTGATGTATCTGACAAAAGATGTTGATAAAAAAAATTATTCACTCTGACACTTAGATTTTGTCAATTTTATCCAACATATCCGACAAAGGATGCTGATAAAGCATTTATTCACTCTGATATTTAGATTTTGTCAATTATATTCGTTGTATCGGACAAAAGATGTTGATAAAAAAAATTATTCACTCTGAAACTTAGCTTTTGTCGATTTAATCCCATGTATTCGAGAAATGGATGTTGATATAGAATTTAATCCATCTGATACTTAGATTTTGTCAATTTTATCCGATATGCCCGAAAAATGATGTTGATAAAGCATTTATTCACTCTGATACTTAGATTTTGTCAATTTTATCAGACATATCCGATAAAAGATGTTGATAAAGTATTTATTCACTCTGATATTTACATTTTGTCAATTTTATTCGATGTATCTGAGAAAGGATGTTGATAAGAAAAAAAATATTCACTCTAACATTTAGATTTTGTCAATTTTATCCGATGTATCTGGCAAAGGATGTAGATAAAAAAAAATTCACTGTAACACTTAGATTTTGGCAATTTTATCCTATGTATCCAAGAAAAGAATGTTTATATAGAATTTAATCACTCTGACACTTAGATTCTGTCAATTTTAGGCGATGTATCTGACAAGAGATTTTGATAGAAAAAATTTATTCACTCTAACACATAGATTTTGTCAATTTTATCCTATGTATCCGAGAGATGGATGTTGATACAGAATTTATTCACTTTGATGCTTAGATTTTGTGAAATTGCTGTATTGTCTGTCCAGGAAGCGAATTCAATTGATAAAGAATGCTAATAGAGAATTTGTTCAATTTTTTTCATAATTTCCAGAATTAAATTTCTGTATTGTGTATCCAAGAAGTGAATTCAAGAAAGTGTTTGTTACTTACTTACTTACAATTTTTTTATAATGACTTATCCAACAACGGATGATGATAAAGAATTTATTCACTCTGATACTTAGATTTTGTCAACTATATGTGATGTATCTGACAAAAGATGTTGATAAGAAAAACTATTCATTCTGACAATTAGATTAGGTCAATTTTATCCAACATATCCGACAAAGGATGCTGACAAAGCATTTATTCACTCTGATATTTAGGTTTTGTCAATTATATTCGTTGTATCTGAAAAAAGATGTTGATAAAAAAATTATTCACTCTGACAATTAGCTTTTGTCGATTTTATCCCATGTATTCGAGAAATGGATGTTGATATAGAATTTAATAAATCTTGTACTTAGATTTTGTCAACTTTATCCGATATACCCGACAAATGATGTTGATAATGCATTTAAAGGATGTCAATTTTATGTCAATTGTCAATTTTATCCCAAGTATCCGAGAAAGGGATGTGATATAGAATTTATCACTCTGATACTTAGATTTTATCCGTGATATCTGACAAAGGATGCTGATAAAGCATTTATTCACTCTGGTACTTAGATTTTGTCAATTTTAACCGACATATTCGACAAGCGATGTTGATAAAGCATTTATTCAATCCGATACT
This sequence comes from Artemia sinica, assembly GCA_027921565.1. Classification (NCBI taxonomy): domain Eukaryota; kingdom Metazoa; phylum Arthropoda; class Branchiopoda; order Anostraca; family Artemiidae; genus Artemia; species Artemia sinica. The sequence goes on from CM051256.1 coordinate 63,032,202, forward strand.
TAGATTTTGTCAATTTTATCCGATGTGTCTGACAGAGGATGTTGATGAAAAAAATTATTCACTCTAACACTTAGATTTTGTCAATTTTATCCGACAAAGGATGCTGATAAAGCATTTATTCACTCTGACACTTAGATTTTGTCAATTTTATCCAACATATCCGACAAAGGATGCTGATAAAGCATTTATTCACTCTGATATTTAGATTTTGTCAATTATATTCGTTGTATCTGAAAAAAGATGTTGATAAAAAAATTATTCACTCTGACACTTAGCTTTTGTCGATTTTATCCCATGTATTCGAGAAATGGATGTTGATATAGAATTTAATAAATCTTCTACTTATATTTTGTCAAATTTATCCGATATACCCGACAAATGAGGTTGATAATGCATTTAAATGATGGTGATAAAGCATTTATTGACTCTGACACTTAGATTTTGTCAATTTTATCCAATATATCCGACAAAGGATGCTGATAAAGCATTTATTCACTCTGACACTTAGATTTTGTCAATTTTATCCAACATATCCGACAAAGGATGCTGATAAAGCATTTATTCACTCTGATATTTAGATTTTGTCAATTATATTCGTTGTAAGTGATAAAAGATTTTGATAAAAAAATTATTCACTCTGATACTTAAATTTTGTCAATTTTATCCCATGTATCCGAGAAAGGGATGCGATATAGAATTTAATCACTCTGATACTTAGATTTTATTCGAGATATCCGACAAAGGATTGTGATAAAGTATTTAATCACTCTGGTACTTAGATTTTGTCAATTTTAACCGACATATTCGACAAGTGATGTTGATAAAGCATTTATTCAATCTGATACTTAGATTTTGTCAATTTTATCCGACATATCCGACAAAGGATGCTGATAAAGCATTTATTCACTCTGACACTTAGATTCTGTCAATTGTATCCAGCATAACCGACAAAGGATGCTTATAAAGCATTTATACACTCTGATACTTAGATTTTGTCAATTATATTCGTTGTAAGTGATAAAAGATGTTGATAATAAAAATTATTAACTCTGATACTTAGATTTTGTCAATTTTATCCCATGTATCCGAGAAATGGATGTTGATATAGAATTTAATCATTCTGATACTTAGATTTTATCCGAGATATCCGACAAAGGATGCTGATAAAGCATTTATTCACTCTGACACTTAGATTTTGTCAATTATATTTGATGTATCTGACAAAAGATGTTGATAAAAAAAATTATTCACTCTGACACATAGATTCGGTCAATTTTATCCAACATATCTGACAAAGGATGTTGATAAAGCATTTATTCACTCTGATAATTAGATTTTGTCAATTATATTCGTTGTATCTGACAAAAGATGTTGATAAAAAAAAATTATTCACTCTGACACTTAGCTTTTGTCAATTTTATCCCATGTATTCGAGAAATGGATGTTGATATAGAATTTAATCAATCTGAGACTTAGATTTTGTCAATTTTATCCGATATACTCGACAAATGATGTTGATAAAGCATTTATTCACTCTGATGCTTAGATTTTGTCAATTTTATCCTATGTATCCGAGAAAGGGATGTTGATATGGAATTTAATCACTCTGATACTAGTAGAGAGTTATCTTATACTCCGAGCGGGACTCCTAATATGGGCATAGAGTCCCTAGGGGAGATGGATTTCTGAGAAATTGATTGCGTAATCAAAGTGTGTCAATGACCTCTTTTTCCAAGGTCGATTAATTTATTGTTTCCAAGGAGAATTGTTTCCGGGAGTTTATTAATATCTTTGGAGTTCGACCAGAATTGTTTCCGAGGCAAAGTTTAGATCAAACGTGACAGATGATGTCATGGTTGATTGATTGACACGAAAAGAGAATTAATTTGTTGTTTCTAAGGGGAATTATTGATCCAAGAAAGGGGAATTAATTTGTTGTTTCTAAGGGGAATTATTGATTCACGAAAGGGGAATTAATTTGTTGTTTCTAAGGGGAATTATTGATTCAAGAAAGGAGAACTAATTTTTTGTTTCTAAGGGGAAGGTTGGGAAGAGATATATTGATTGCGTAATCGAAGGGAGAGAATTCCCGAGAAATTGAGGGAGAGAATTCCCGAGAAATTGATACATAATCGGTAGAACCCTATCAGGAGCTCGTGACGGGAATCCATTTATGTGCATAGAATGACGTAATCAACTAGGACAAATTGATTTCTAAGAAATTGATTACATAATCGGTAGAACCCTATCAGAAGGTCATGATGGGAGTCCATATATGGGCATAGAATGACGTAATCGACTAGGACAGTTGGATTTCTGAGAAATTGATTAACAAATCGGTAGAAACCTATCAGAAGGTCATGACGGGGGTCCATATATGGGCATAGAATGACGTAATCGACTAAGACAATTGGATTTCTGAGAAATTGATTATATTATCGGTAGAACCCTATCAGAAGGTCATGACGGGGGTCCATATATGGGCATAGAATGACGTAATCGACTAAGACAATTGGATTTCTGAGAAATTGATTACATAATCGGTAGAACCCTATCAGGAGGTCCTGACGGGAACAAGTTCCTTTCTTAATGTCCATCCTAAACCCATTTTTCAACTTGAAGTACTTATCTTTTTCACCCACAACTATACTTTACAGCTTTTTGGATACCTCAACACCAAGAAAATACTTTTCAAAAGCCATTTCAGAGCAAGTTCCTTTCTTAATGTCCCTTCTAAACCCATTTTCCAACTTGAAGTACCCATCCTTTTCACCCACAACTTTACTTTACAGCTTTTTGGATACCTCAACACCAAGAAATACTTTTCAAAAGGCACATCAGAGCAAGTTCCTTCCTTAATGTCCCTTCTAAACCCATTTTACAGGTTGAAGTACCCATCTTTTTCACCCACAACTATACTTTACAGCTTTCTGGATACCTCAACATCAAGAAATACTTTTCAAAAGACATTTCAGAGCAAGTTCCTTTCTTAATGTCCCTCCTAAACCCATTTTCCAACTTGAAGTACCAATCCTTTTCACCCACAACTTTACTTTACACCTTTTTGGACACCTCAACACCAAGAAATACCTTTCAAAAGCCATTTCAGAGCAAGTTCCTTTGTTAATGTCCCTTCTAAACCCATTTTACAAGTTGAAGCCCATCCTTTTCACCCACAACTATACTTTACAGCTTTTTAGACACCTCAACACCAAGAAATACATTTCAAAAGCCATTTCAGAGCAAGTTCCTTTCTTAATGTCCCTTCTAAACCCATTTTCCAACTTGAAGTACCAATCCTTTTCACCCACAACTTTACTTTACACCTTTTTGGACACCTCAACACCAAGAAAATACTTTTCAAAAGCCATTTCAGAGCAAGTTCCTTTCTTAATGTCCCTTCTAAACCCATTTTCTAACTTGAAGTACCCATCCTTTTCACTCACAGCTTTACTTTACAGCTTTTTGGATACCTCAACACCAAGAAATACTTTTCAAAAGGCACTTCAGAGCAAGTTCCTTTCTTAATGTCCCTTCTAAACCCATTTTACAAGTTGAAGTACCCATCTTTTTCACCCACAACTATACTTTACAGCTTTCTGGATACCTCAACATCAAGAAATACTTTTCAAAAGACATTTCAGAGCAAGTTCCTTTCTTAATGTCCCTCCTAAACCCATTTTCCAACTTGAAGTATCCATCCTTTTCACCCACAACTTTACTTTACAACTTCTTGGATACCTCAACACCAAGAAATACCTTTCAAAAGCCATTTCAGAGCAAGTTCCTTTCTTAATGTCCCTTCTAAACCCATTTTACAAGTTGAAGTACCCATCCTTTTCACCCACAACTAAACTTTACAGCATTTTGGACACCTCAACACCAAGAAATACCTTTCAAAAGCCATTTCACAGCAAGTTCCTTTCTTAATGTCCCTTCTAAACCCATTTTCCAACTTGAAGTACCCATCCTTTTCACCCAAAACTTTACTTTACACCTTTCTGGACACCTCAACACCAAGAAAATACTTTTCAAAAGCCATTTCAGAGCAAGTTCCTTTCTTAATGTCCCTTATAAACCCATTTTCCAACTTGAAGTACCCATCTTTTTTACCCACAGTTTTACTTTACAGCTTTTTGGATACCTCAACACCAAGAAATACTTTTCAAAAGGCAATTCAGAGCAAGTTCCTTGCTTAATAACACTCCTAAACCCATTTTACAAGTTGAAGTACCCATCTTTTTCACCCACAACTATACTTTACAGCTTTCTGGATGCCTCAACATCAAGAAATACTTTTCAAAAGACATTTCAGAGCAAGTTCCTTTCTTAATGTCCCTCCTAAACCCATTTTCCAACTTGAAGTACCCATCCATTTCACCCACAACTTTACTTTACAACTTCTTGGATACCTCAACACCAAGAAATACCTTTCAAAAGCCATTTCAGAGCAAGTTCCTTTCTTAATGTCCCTTCTAAACCCATTTTACAAGTTGAAGTACCCATCCTTTTCACCCACAACTTTACCCATTTTCCAACTTGAAGCATCCATCCTTTCACCTTAAAGTTGTAGTTTAGTTAAGTTTTAGTTAAGAGTTTCAAGTTTTAACTTAGAGTCTTACCTTTGAGTTTTTGTTAGAGTTCTAGTTTAGTTTAGTTTTAGTTAAGAGTTTCTTAGAGTTTTACTTAAAGTTTTAGTTTGGTTAAGTTTTAGTTAAGAGTTTCGAGTTTTAGCTTAGAGTCTTAGCTTAGAGTTTTTTTTGTTAGAGTTCTAGTTTAGTTTAATTTTAGTTAAGAGTTTGATGTTTTACCTTTGAGTTTCAGTTAGAGTTCTAGTTTAGTTTAGTTTTAGTTAAGAGTTTGGTGTTTTACCTTAGAGTCAGAGCTTAGAGTTTTAGTTAGAGTTCTAGTTTAGCTTAGTTTTAGTTAAGAGTTTAGAATTTTAGCTTAGAGTCTTAGCTTAGAGTTTTTGTTAGAGTTCTAGTTTATTTTAGTTTCAGTTAAGAGTTTAGAGTTTTTAGCTTAGAGTCTTAGCTTAGAGTTTTTGTTGAAGTTCTAGTTTAGTTTAGTTTTAGTTAATAGTTTAGAGTTTTAGCTTAGAGTCTTAGCTTAGAGTTGTTGTTAGAGTCGAAGTTTAGTTTAGTAATAGTTAAGAGTTTAGAGTTTTAGCTTAGAGTTTTTGTTAGAGTTCTAGTTTAGTTTAGATATAGTTAAGAGTTTGGAGTTTTACCTTAGAGACTTAGCTTAGAGTTCTAGTTTAGTTTAGTTTTAGTTAAGAGTTTAGAGTTTTTTAGCTTAGAGTCTTAGCTTAGAGTTTTTGTTAGAGTTCTAGTTTAGTTTAGTTTTAGTTAAGAGTTTAGAATTTTAGCTTAGAGTCTTAGCTTAGAGTTTTTGTTAGAGTTCTAGTTTAGTTTTAGTTAAGAGTTTAGAGTTTTTAGCTTAGAGTTTTTGTTGAAGTTCTAGTTTAGTTTAGTTTTAGTTAAGAGTTTAGAGTTTTAGCTTAGAGTCATAGCTTAGAGTTTTTGTTAAAGTTGAAGTTTAGTTTAGTTTTAGTTAAGAGTTTAGAGTTTTTAGCTTAGAGTCTTAGCTTAGAGTTTTGTTGAAGTTCTAGTTTAGTTTAGTTTTAGTTAATAGTTAAGAGTTTAGAGTTTTAGCTTAGAGTCTTAGCTTAGAGTTTTTTTGTTAGAGTTCTAGTTTAGTTTAATTTTAGTTAAGAGTTTGATTTTTTACCTTTGAGTTTCAGTTAGAGTTCTAGCTTAGTTTAGTTTTAGTTAAGAGTTTAGTGTTTTACCTTAGAGTCTTAGCTTAGATTTTTAGTTAGAGTTCTAGTTTAGTTTAGTTTTAGTTAAGAGTTTAAAATTTTAGCTTAGAGTCTTAGCTTAGAGTTCTTGTTAGAGTTCTAGTTTATTTTAGTTTTAGTTAAGAGTTTAGAGTTTTTAGCTTAGAGTCTTAGCTTAGAGCTTTTGTTGAAGTTCTAGTTTAGTTTAGTTTTAGTTAATAGTTTAGAGTTTTAGCTTAGAGTCTTAGCTTAGAGTTTTTGTTAGAGTTGAAGTTTAGTTTAGTAATGGTTAAGAGTTTAGAGTTTTAGCTTAGTGTCTTAGCTTAGAGTTTTTGATAGAGTTCTAGTTTAGTTTACATATAGTTAAGAGTTTGGAGTTTTACCTTAGAGACTTAGCTTAGAGTTTTAGTTTAGTTTAGTTTTAGTTAAGAGTTTAGAGTTTTTTAGCTTAGATTTTTTTTTGTTAGAGTTCTAGTTTAGTTTAATTTTAGTTAAGAGTTTGATTTTTTACCTTTGAGTTTCAGTTAGAGTTCTAGTTTAGTTTAGTAATAGTTAAGAGTTTAGAGTTTTAACTTAGAGTCTTAGCTTAGAGTTTTTGTTAAAGTTGAAGTTTAGTTTAGTAATAGTTAAGAGTTTAGAGTTTTAGCTTAGAGTCTTAGCTTAGAGTTTTAGTTTAGTTTATTTTTAGTTAAGAGTTTAGAGTTTTTAGCTTAGAGTCTTAGCTTAGAGTTTTTGTTAGAGTTCTAGTTTAGTTTAGTTTTAGTTAAGAGTTTAGAGTTTTTAGCTTAGAGTCTTACCTTTGAGTTTCAGTTAGAGTTCTAGTTTAGTTTAGTTTTAGTTAAGAGTTTAGAGTTTTACCAAAGAGTCTTAGCTTAGAGTTTTAGTTAGAGTTCTAGTTTAGTTTAGTTACAGTTAAGAGTTTAGAGTTTTAGCTTAGAGTCATAGCTTAGAGTTTTACTTAAAGTTGTAGTTTAGTTAAGTTTTAGTTAAGAGTTTCGAGTTTTAGCTTAGAGTCTTACCTTAGAGTTTTTGTTAGAGTTCTAGTTTAGTTTTAGTTAAGAGTTTAGAGTTTTACCTTAGAGTCCTAGCTTGGAGTTTTAGTTAGAGTTCTATTTTAGTTTAGTTATAGTTAAGAATTTAGAGTTTTAGCTTAGAGTCATAGCTTAGAGTTTTAGTTAAAGTTATAGTTTAGTAAAGTTATAGTTAAGAGTTTAGAGATTTACCTTAGAGTCATAGCTTAGAGTTTTAGTTAGAGTTCTAGTTCAGTTTAGTTTTTAGTTTAGAGTTTTAGCTTATAGTTTGTGTTAGAGTTCTAGTTTAGTTTAGTTATAGTTAAGAGTCTCGAGTTTTTAGCTTGGAGTCTTAGCTTACAGTTTCTGTTAGAGTTCTAGTTTAGTTTACTTCTAGTTAAGAGTTTAGAGTTTTAGCTTAGAGTCTTAGCTCATAGTTTGTGTTAGAGTTCTAGTTTAGTTTAGTAATAGTTAAGAGTTTAGAGTTTTAGCTTAGAGTCTTAGCTTAGAGTTTTTGTTAGAGTTCTAGTTTAGTTTAGTTATAGTTAAGAGTTTGGTGTTTTACCTTAGAGACATAGCTTAGAGTTTTAGTTTAGTTAAGTTTTAGTTTAGAGTTTAGAGTTTTAGCTTAGAGTCTTAGCTTAGAGTTTTTGTTAGAGTTCTAGTTTAGTTTAGTTATAGTTAAGAGTTTGATGTTTTACCTTAGAGACATAGCTTAGAGTTTTAGTTTAGTTTAGTTTAGTTTAGAGTTTTAGCTTAGACTTAGAGTTTTAATTAGAGTTCTAGTTTAGTTTAGTTTTAGTTAAGAGTTTAGAGTTTTAGCTTAGAGTCTTAGCTTAGAGTTTTTGTTAGATTTCTAGTTTAGTTTAGTTTTAGTTAAGAGTTTAGAGTTTTAGCTTAGAGTCTTAGCTTAGAGTTTTTGTTAGAGTTCTAGTTTAGTTTAGTTATAGTTAAGAGTTTGGAGTTTTACCTTAGAGACTTAGCTTAGAGTTTTAGTTTAGTTTAGTTACAGTTAAGAATTTAGAGTTTTAGGTTAGAGTCATAGCTTAGAGTTTTACTTAAAGTTATAGTTTGGTTAAATTTTAGTTAAGAGTTTCGAGTTTTAGCTGAGTCTTAGCTTAGAGTTTTTGTTAGAGTTCTAGTTTAGTTTAGTTTTAGTTAAGAGTTTAGAGTTTTACGTTAGAGTCTTAGCTTAGACTTTTTGTTAGATTTCTAGTTTAGTTTAATTTTAGTTATGAATTTGACGTTTTACATTTGAGTTTCAGCTAGAGTTCTAGTTTAGTTTACTTTTAGTTAAGAGTTTAGTGTTTTACCTTAGACTCATAGCTTAGAGTTTTAGTTAGAGTTCTAGTTTAGTTTAGTTATAGTTAAGAGTTTAGAATTTTAGCTTAGAGTCTTAGCCTAGAGTTTTAAATAGAGTTCTAGTTTATTTTAGTTTTAGTTGAGAGTTTAGAGTTTTTAGCTTAGAGTCTTAGCTTAGAGTTTTTCATGAGGCTCTAGTTTAGTTTTAGTTAAGAGTTTATAGTTTTAGCTTAGAGTCTTAGCTTAGAGTTTTTGTTAGAGTTTTAGTTTAGTTTAGTTTTAGTTAGGAGTTTAGTTTTTTAGCTTAGAGTCTTAGCATAGAGTTATAGTTAGAGTTGAAGTTTAGTTTAGTTTTAGTTAAGAATTTAGAGTTTTTAGCTTAGAGTCGTAGTTTAGAGTTTTTGTTAGAGTTCTAGTTTAGTTTAGTTAAGAGTTAAGAGTTTTATCATAGAGTTTAGTTTAGTTATAGTTAAGAGTTATAGCTTTCTCCACGTTTAAGTTAGGTTAGATTAGGTTAGCTTATCATGAGCGCTCATGATAAGCTAACCTAATCTAACCAAACTTAAACGTGGAGAAAACTAACCTCTAACCTAACCTAACCTAATCTAACCTATGGTTTTGGTATTTCTATGCAATATTATGTAATTTTGTGGTTATGCTAGTTTAGACTAAACTTCAACTCTAACTAAATCTCTAAGCTAAGATTCTAGGCTAAAGCTATAGATCTTAACTATAACTAAACTAAACAATAACTCTAACTAAAACTCTAAGCTAAGACTCTAAGCTAAAACTATAAACTCTTAACTAAAACTAAACTAAACGAAACTTCAACCCTAACTAAAACTCTAATCTAAGACTTTAAGGTAAAACTCAAAACTCTTAACTAAAACTAAACTAAACTAGAACTCTAAATAAAACTCTAAGCTAAGTCTTTAAGGTAAAACTCTAAACTCTTAACTAAAACTAAACTAAGCTAGAACTCTAACTAAAACTCTAAACCCTTAACTATAACTAAACTAAACTTCAACTCTAAGTAAAGCTCTAAGCAAAGACTCTAAGGTAGAACTCAAAACTCTTAACTAAACTAAACTAGAACTTCAACAAAAACTCTAAGCTACCACTCTAAGATAAAACTCTAAACTCTTAACTAAAACTATACTAAACTAGAACTCTAAGTAAAACTCTAAGCTAAGACTCTAAGCTAAAAACTCTAAATTCTTAACTATGACTAAACTAAACTTCAACTTCAACAAAAACTCTAAGCTATGACTCTATGATAAATCTCTAAACTCTTAACTAAACTAAACTAGAACTCTAACAAAAACTCTAAACAACGACTCTAAGCTAAAAACTAAATTCTTAACTAAAACTAAACTAAACTTCAACTCTAACTATAACTCTAAGCTAAGACTCTAAGCTAAAAACTCTAAACTCTTAACTAAAACTAAACTAAACTAAAACTCTAACAAAAACTCTAAGCTAAGACTCTAAGCTAAACCTATAAACTCTTAACTAAAACTAAACTAGAGCTTCAACAAAAACTATAAGCTAAGACTCTAAGCTAAAAACTCTAAACTCTTAACTAAAACTAAACTAAACTAGAACTCTAACAAAAACTCTAAGCTAAGACTCTAAGCTAAAATTCTAAACTCTTAACTAAAACTTAACCAAACTATAAATTTAAGCAAAACTCTAAGTTATGACTCTAAGGTAAAACACCAAACTCTTAACTAAAACTAAACTGAACTAGAACTCTAACAAAAACTCTAAGCTAAGACTCTAAGCTAAAAAACTCTAAACTCTTAACTAAAACTAAACTAAAACTCTAAGCTATGTCTCGAAGGTAAAACTCCAAACGTTTAACTATATCTAAACTAAACTAGAACTCTAACAAAAACTCTAAGCTAAAACTCTAAACTCTTAACTATTACTAAACTAAACTTCAACTCTAACAACAACTCTAAGCTAAGACTCTAAGCTTAAACTCTAAACTATTAACTAAAACTAAACTAAACTAGAACTTCAACAAAAACTCTAAGCTAAGACTCTAAGCTAAAAACTCTAAACTCTTAACTAAAACTAAAATAAACTAGAACTCTATCAAAAACTCTAGGCTAAGACTCTAAGCTAAAATTCTAAACTCTTAACTATAACTAAACTAAACTAGAACTCTAACTAAAACTCTAAGCTAAGACTCTAAGGTAAAACACTAAACTCTTAACTAAAAGTAAACTAAACTAGAACTCTAGCTGAAACTCAAAGGTAAAACGTCAAATTCATAACTAAAATTAAACTAAACTAGATATCTAACAAAAAGTCTAAGCTAAGACTCTAACATAAAACTCTAAACTCTTAACTAAAACTAAACTAAACTAGAACTCTAACAAAAACTCTAAGCTAAGACTCATCTAAAGCTCGAAACTCATAACTAAAACTTAACCAAACTATAACTTTAAGTAAAACTCTAAGCTATGACTCTAAGCTAAAACTCTAAATTCTTAACTGTAACTAAACTAAACTAAAACTCTAAGCTAAGTCTCTAAGGTAAAACTCCAAACTCTTAACTATAACTAAACTAAACTAGAACTCTAACAAAAACTCTAAGCTAAGACTCTAAGCTAAAACTCTAAACTCTTAACTAAAACTAAACTAAACTAGAACTCTAATTAAAACTCTAAGTCTAAGCTAAAACTCTAAACTAAAACTAAACTAAACTAAAACTCTAAACTATGTCTCTAAGGTAAAACACCAAACTCTTAACTATAACTAAACTAAACTAGAACTCTAACAAAAACTCTAAGCTAAGACTCTAAGCTAAAACTCTAAACTCTAAACTAAAACTAAACTAAACTAAAACTCTAAGCTATGTCTCTAAGGTAAAACACCAAACTCTTAACTATAACTAAACTAAACTAGAACTCTAACAAAAACTCTAAGCTAAGATTCTAAGCTAAAACTCTAAACTCTTAACTTAAATTAAACTAAACTAAACTAGAACTCTAACACAAACTATGATCTAAGACTCTAAGCTAAAACTCTAAACTCTTAACTAGAAGTAAACTAAACTAGAACTCTAACAGAAACTCTAAGCTAAGACTCTAAGCTAAAGACTCGAGACTCTTAACTATTACTAAACTAAACTAGAACTCTAACACAAACTATAAGCTAAGACTCTAAGCTAAAACTCTAAACTCTTAACTAAAACTAAACTGAACTATAACTCTAACTAAAACTCTAAGCTATGACTCTAAGGTAAAACTCTAAACTCTTAACTATAACTTTACTAAACTATAACTTTAACTAAAACTCTAATCTATGACTCTAAGCTAAAACTCTAAATTCTTAACTATAACTAAACTAAACTAGAACTCTAACTAAAACTCCAAGCTAGGACTCTAAGGTAAAACTCTAAACTCTTAACTTAAACTAAACTAAACTAAACTAGAACTCTAACAAAAACTCTAAGGTAAGACTCTAAGCTAAAACTCGAAACTCTTAACTAAAACTTAACTAAACTACAACTTTAATTAAAACTCTAAGCTATGACTCTAAGCTAAAACTCTAAACTCTTAACTGTAACTAAACTAAACTAGAACTCTAACTAAAACTCTAAGCTAAGACTCTTTGGTAAAACTCTAAACTTTTAACTAAAACTAAACTAAACTAGAACTCTAACTGAAACTCAAAGGTAAGACTTTAAGCTAAAAACTCTAAACTCTTAACTAAAACTAAACTAAACTAGAACTCTAACAAAAACTCTAAGCTAAGACTCTAAGCTAAAAAACTCTAAACTCTTAACTAAAACTAAACTAAACTAAAACTCTAAGCTAAGACTCTAAGTTAAAACTCTAAACTCTTAACTATTACTAAACTAAACTAGAACTCTAACTGAAACTCAAAGGTAAAAAATCAAACTCTTAACTAAAATTAAACTAAACTAGAACTCTAACAAAAAAACTCTAAGCTAAAAAACTCTAAACTCTTAACTAAAACTAAACTAAACTAAAACTCTAAGCTAAGTCTCTAAGGTATAACTCCAAACTCTTAAATATATGTAAACTAAACTAGAACTCTATCAAAAACTCTAAGCTAAGACTCTAAGCTAAAACTCTAAACTATTAACTAAAACTAAACTAAACTAGAACTTCAACAAAAAATCTAAGCTAAGACTCTAAGCTAAAAACTCTAAACTCTTAACTAAAACTAAAATAAACTAGAACTCTAACAAAAACTCTAAGCTAAGACTCTAAGCTAAAATTCTAAACTCTTAACTAAAACTAAACTAAACTAGAACTCTAACTAAAACTCTAAGCTAAGACTCTAAGGTAAAACACTAAACCCTTAACTAAAACTAAACTAAACTAGAACTCTAACTGAAAATCAAAGGTAAAAAATTAAACTCTTAACTAAAATTAAACTAAACTAGAACTCTAACAAAAAAACTCTAAGCTAAGACTCTAAGCTAAAACTCTAAACTCTTAACTATTAACTAAAACTAAACTAGAACTTCAAAAAAAACTCTAAGCTAAGACTCTAAGCTAAAACTCTAAACTCTTAACTAAAACTAAACTAAACTTCAACTTTAACAAAAACTCTAAGCTATGACTCTAAGCTAAAATTCTAAACTCTTAACTAAACTCTAAACTCTTAACTAAACTAGAACTCTAAAAAAAACTCTAAGCTAAGACTCTAAGCTAAAATTCTAAACTCTTAACTAAACTAAACTAAACTAGAACTCTAACAAAAACTCTAAGCTAAGACTCTAAGCTAAAAAACTCTAAACTATTAACTAAAATTAAACTAAACTAGAACTCTAAGCTAAGTCTCTAAGGTAAAACTCCAAACTCTTAACTATATCTAAACTAAACTAGAACTCTAACAAAAACTCTAAGCTAAAACTCTAAACTCTTAACTATTACTAAACTAAACTTCAACTCTAACAACAACTCTAAGCTAAGACTCTAAGCTAAAACTCTAAACAATTAACTAAAACAAAACTAAACTAGAACTTCAACAAAAACTCTAAGCTAAGACTCTAAGCTAAAAACTCTAAACTCTTAACTAAAACTAAACTAAACTACAACTCTAACAAAAACTCTAAGCTAAAACTCTAAGCTAAAAAATTCTAAACTCTTAACTAAAACTTTACTAAACTATAACTTTAACTAAAACTCTAATCTATGACTCTAAGCTAAAACTCTAAACTCTTAACTGTAACTAAACTAAACTAGAACTCTAACTAAAACTCCAAGCTAGGACTCTAAGGTAAAACTCTAAACTCTTAACTTAAACTAAACTAAACTAAACTAGAACTCTAACAAAAACTCTAAGGTAAGACTCTAAGCTAAAACTCGAAACTCTTAACTAAAACTTAACTAAACTACAACTTTAATTAAAAGTCTAAGCTATGACTCTAAGCTAAAACTCTAAACTCTTAACTGTAACTAAACTAAACTAGAACTCTAACTAAAACTCTAAGCTAAGACTCTTTGGTAAAACTCTAAACTTTTAACTAAAACTAAACTAAACTAGAACTCTAACTGAAACTCAAAGGTAAGACTTTAAGCTAAAAACTCTAAACTCTTAACTAAAACTAAACTAAACTAGAACTCTAACAAAAACTCTAAGCTAAGACTCTAAGCTAAAAAACTCTAAACTCTTAACTAAAACTAAACTAAACTAAAACTCTAAGCTAAGACTCTAAGTTAAAACTCTAAACTCTTAACTATTACTAAACTAAACTAGAACTCTAACTGAAACTCAAAGGTAAAAAATCAAACTCTTAACTAAAATTAAACTAAACTAGAACTCTAACAAAAAAACTCTAAGCTAAAAAACTCTAAACTGTTAACTAAAACTAAACTAAACTAAAACTCTAAGCTAAGTCTCTAAGGTATAACTCCAAACTCTTAAATATATGTAAACTAAACTAGAACTCTATCAAAAACTCTAAGCTAAGACTCTAAGCTAAAACTCTAAACTATTAACTAAAACTAAACTAAACTAGAACTTCAACAAAAAATCTAAGCTAAGACTCTAAGCTAAAAACTCTAAACTCTTAACTAAAACTAAAATAAACTAGAACTCTAACAAGAACTCTAAGCTAAGACTCTAAGCTAAAATTCTAAACTCTTAACTAAAACTAAACTAAACTAGAACTCTAACTAAAACTCTAAGCTAAGACTCTAAGGTAAAACACTAAACCCTTAACTAAAACTAAACTAAACTAGAACTCTAACTGAAAATCAAAGGTAAAAAATTAAACTCTTAACTAAAATTAAACTAAACTAGAACTCTAACAAGCAAACTCTAAGCTAAGACTCTAAGCTAAAACTCTAAACTCTTAACTATTAACTAAAACTAAACTAAACTAGAACTTCAACAAAAACTCTAAGCTAAGACTCTAAGCTAAAAACTCTAAACTCTTAACTAAAACTAAACTAAACTTCAACTTTAACAAAAACTCTAAGCTATGACTCTAAGCTAAAACTCTAAACTCTTAACTAAACTCTAAACTCTTAACTAAACTAGAACTCTAAAAAAAACTCTAAGCTAAGACTCTAAGCTAAAATTCTAAACTCTTAACTAAAACTAAACTAAACTAGAACTCTAACAAAAACTCTAAGCTAAGACTCTAAGCTAAAAAACTCTAAACTATTAACTAAAATTAAACTAAACTAGAACTCTAAGCTAAGTCTCTAAGGTAAAACTCCAAACTCTTAACTATATCTAAACTAAACTAGAACTCTAACAAAAACTCTAAGCTAAAACTCTAAACTCTTAACTATTACTAAACTAAACTTCAACTCTAACAACAACTCTAAGCTAAGACTCTAAGCTAAAACTCTAAACAATTAACTAAAACAAAACTAAACTAGAACTTCAACAAAAACTCTAAGCTAAGACTCTAAGCTAAAAACTCTAAACTCTTAACTCAAACTAAAATAAACTAGAACTCTAACAAAAACTCTAAGCTAAAACTCTAAGCTAAAATTCTAAACTCTTAACTAAAACTAAACTAAACTAGAACTCTAACTAAAACTCTAAGCTAAGACTATAAGGTAAAACACCAAACTCTTAACTAAAACTAAACTAAACTAGAACTCTAACTGAAACTCAGAGGTAAAACATCAAACTCTTAACTAAAATTAAACTAAACTAGAACTCTAACAAAAACAAACTCTAAGCTAAGACTCTAAGCTAAAACTCGAAACTCTTAACTAAAACTTAACCAAACTAAAACTTTAAGTAAAACTCTAAGAAACTCTTAACTAAAACTAAACTAAACTAGAACTCTAACAAAAACTCAAAGGTAAGACTCTAAGCTAAAACTTGAAACTTTTAACTAAAACTTAACTAAACTACAACTTTAAGGTGAAAAGGATGGATGCTTCAAGTTGGAAAATGGGTAAAGTTGTGGGTGAAAAGAATTGGTACTTCAAGTTGGAAAATGGGTTTAGAAGGGACATTAAGAAAGGAACTTGCTCTGAAATGGCTTTTGAAAGGTATTTCTTGGTGTTGAGGTATCCAAGAAGTTGTAAAGTAAAAATGTGGGTGAAATGGATGGGTACTTCAAGTTGGAAAATGGGTTTAGGAGGGACATTAAGAAAGGAACTTGCTCTGAAATGTCTTTTGAAAAGTATTTCTTGATGTTGAGGTATCCAGAAAGCTGTAAAGTATAGTTGTGGGTGAAAAAGATGGGTACTTCAACTTGTAAAATGGGTTTAGGAGTGTTATTAAGAAAGGAACTTGCTCTGAATTGCCTTTTGAAAAGTATTTCTTGGTGTTGAGGTATCCAAAAAGCTGTAAAGTAAAGCTGTGGGTGAAAAGGATGGGTACTTCAAGTTGGAAAATGGGTTTAGAAGGGACATTAAGAAAGGAACTTGCTCTGAAATGGCTTTTGAAAAGTATTTTCTTGGTTTTGAGGTGTCCAAAAAGGTGTAAAGTAAAGTTGTGGGTGAAAAGGATTTGTACTTCAAGTTGGAAAATGGGTTTAGAAGGGACATTAAGAAAGGAACTTGCTCTGAAATGGCTTTTGAAAGGTATTTCTTGGTGTTGAGGTGTCCAAAAAGCTGTAAAGTATAGTTGTGGGTGAAAAGGATGGGTACTTCAACTTGTAAAATGGGTTTAGAAGGGACATTAACAAAGGAACTTGCTCTGAAATGGCTTTTGAAAGGTATTTCTTGGTGTTGAGGTATCCAAGAAGTTGTAAAGTAAAGTTGTGGGTGAAAAGGATGGATAATTCAAGTTGGAAAATGGGTTTAGGAGGGACATTAAGAAAGGAACTTGCTCTGAAATGTCTTTTGAAAAGTATTTCTTGATGTTGAGGTATCCAGAAAGCTGTAAAGTATAGTTGTGGGTGAAAAAGATGGGTACTTCAACTTGTAAAATGGGTTTAGAAGGGACATTAAGAAAGGAACTTGCTCTGAAGTGCCTTTTGAAAAGTATTTTTTGGTCTTGAGGTATCCAAAAAGCTGTAAAGTAAAGCTGTGGGTGAAAAGGATGGGTACTTCAAGTTGGAAAATGGGTTTAGAAGGGACATTAAGAAAGGAACTTGCTCTGAAATGGCTTTTGAAAAGTATTTTCTTGGTTTTGAGGTATCCAAAAAGCTGTAAAGTATAGTTGTGGGTGAAAAAGATAAGTACTTCAAGTTGAAAAATGGGTTTAGGATGGACATTAAGAAAGGAACTTGTTCCCGTCAGGACCTCCTGATAGGGTTCTACCGATTATGTAATCAATTTCTCAGAAATCCAATTGACTTAGTCGATTACGTCATTCTATGCCCATATATGGACTCCCGTCATGACCTTCTGATAGAGTTCTACCGATTATGTAATCAATTTCTCAGAAATCCAACTGTCCTAGTTAATTACGTCATTCTATGCCCATATATGGACCTTCGTCATGACCTTCTGATAGGGTTCTACCGATTATGTAATCAATTTCTCAGAAATCCAACTGTCCTAGTCGATTACGTCATTCTATGCCCATATATGGACTCCCGTCATGACCTTCTGATAGAGTTCTACCGATTATGTAATCAATTTCTCAGAAATCCATTTGTCCTAGTTGATTACGTCATTCTATGCACATAAATGGATTCCCGTCACGAGCTCCTGATAGGGTTCTACCGATTATGTAATCAATTTCTCGGGAATTCTCTCCCTCAATTTCTCGGGAATTCTCTCCCTTCGATTACGCAATCAATATATCTCTTCCCCACCTTCCCCTTAGAAACAACAAATTAATTCCCCTTTCTTGAATCAATAATTCCCCTTAGAAACAACAAATTAATTCCCCTTAGAAACAACAAATTAATTCTCCTTTCTTGAATCAATAATTCCCCTTAGAAACAACAAATTAATTCCCCTTTCGTGTCAATCAATCAACCATGACATCATCTGTCACGTGTGATCTAAACTTTGCCTTGGAAACAATTCTGGTCGAAATCCAAAGATATTAATAAACTTCCGGAAACAATTCTCCTTGGAAACAATAAATTAATCGACCTTGGAAAAAGAGGTCATTGACACACTTTGATTACGCAATCAATTTCTCAGAAATCCATCTTCCCTAGGGACTCTATGCCCATATTAGGAGTCCCGCTCGGAGTATAAGATACCTCTCTACTGATACTTAGATTTTATCCGAGATATCCGACAAAGGATGCTGATAAAGCATTTATTCACTCTGATACTTAGATTTTGTCAACTATATTTGATGTATCTGACAAAAGATGTTGATAAAAAATTATTCACTCTGACACTTAGATTTGGACAATTTTATCCAACATATCCGACAAAGGATGCTGATAAAGCATTTATTCACTCTGATATTTAGATTTTGTCAATTATATTCGTTGTATCTGACAAAAGATGTTGATAAAAAAAATTATTCACTCTGACGCTTAGCTTTGGTCGATTTTATCCCATGTATTCGAGAAATGGATGTTGATATAGAATTTAATCCATCTGATACTTAGATTTTGTCAATTTTATCCGATATACCCGACAAATGATGTTGATAATGCATTTAAAGGATGTTGATAAAGCATTTATTCACTCTGATACTTAGATTTTGTCAATTTTATCCGACATATCCGATAAAGGATGTTGATAAAGTGTTTATTCACTCTGATATTTACATTTTGTCAATTTTATTTGATGTATTTGACAAAGGATGTTGATAAGAAAAAAAATTTATTCACTCTGACACTTAGATTTTGTCAATTTTATCCTATGTATCTGGCAAAGGATGTGGATAAAAAAAATGTCACTGTAACACTTAGATTTTGGCAATTTTATCCTATGTATTCGAGAAAAGAATGTTGATATAGAATTTAATCACTCTGACACTTAGAAAAAAAAAATAAAAAAAAAAAATAAAAAAAAGTCCAAAAAAAATTTAGTCCAATAAAAAAAGAAGTGCTACTCCAAACAATATTTTTCTAATAGTAAAAATCATGACTAACATATCTATATCATTCTCATTTTGAATTTGGAAAATATTAAATGTGATTTTTTTATGTTTTAAGTATGTTTCCTGTCATTCTAAGACCTGTAAAAAAAAGTTGAATAATTTTGGTCCAAAAAAAAAATTTAGTCCAATAAAAAAAAGTGCTACTACAAATATTCTTTTTCTAATAGTAAAGGTCAAGACTAACATATCTATACCATTCTCATTTTGAGTTTGGAAAATATTAAATGTAAAGTTTTAATGTTTTAAGTATGTTTCATCTCATTCGATGACATGTAAAAAAAGTTGAAAAAATATATCATGTTAAAAAAAATAATAAAAAAAAGTTAAAAAAAAAACTTCAAAAAAAAATTTAAAAAAAATAGGGGGAGGGGGGCTAAAAAGTTGGGGGAGGGGTCCTTTGGAGTTTTGGGATAGGGGACCTTTGGGGGTTGAGGTCCCTGGTGGTTAGGGTCATTGGTGCTTATGATCCTTGACGGTTCGTACTCATAAGAACCTCACTACTTGATTTGTAAGGATTTCTATGGATTGTTCTGAACTTCTTTATTAAAATTCTTTTCTTGCCATCTACATCTCTTTTAGTATCAACTTTTTAGTATACTGTAACGTTAGACTCTATTTTAAATTGACAACACTGTTCAAACGCCACATGTGTATTATACAGAACACATCGAAGAAGTAAAGCTAGGTCAAGTCACAAGACCATTTTATCATTGTTAACCATTTTCATAGATTGATGGTATTCCAAATTTATAATAAATAAGCTATGAGTTAACAACCCCGAGGGATTACCTTAACTGATAATCAGTTTAGCCCTTTTTTTACTACCTTCATACAATCCGTTCACTAATTAGGATCATTCACATCCCTAGTATTCAATCAAAAATTAATATCGTTCATAGAGTAATACCATTCATATCAATTGATGCATGCTAAGGAACGTAAAGTAAGCAAAGTATAACATAGGTATGAGGGGCTACTCACTCTCTTTGAAATGTTGTAGAACATCAAAAAATAGCATGGTAATTCCTAGGGCATCAAGCAAATCCATACGACATTGTGAGGGGATACTCACTCTCTTTGAAAAGGTGTAGAGCATCAAGCAAATAGCATGGTAATTCCTAGGGCCTCAAGCAAATCCATGCGATATTGTGAGGGGATACTCGCTCTCTTTGAAAAGGTGTAGAGCATCAAGCAAATAGCATGGTAATTCCTAGGGCCTCAAATAAATCCATTATAAGCATTCCACTAGCACCCCAGACGAATTCCATCTTCTTATTTTAGGAATTAATTTGTTCACTTAGAAATAATTTCCTAAGTTGTCAAGAGAGAGAGAGAGAGAAGGATATATTTACAAATCACACAGACAAAAAATTGTTACTACCTCCCCTAAAAAGCAAAGGGGGAGGGGGTTGAGAAAACATAATCCTTGAAAATGAAAAGAACACTTTGCCACTGACACCACTATATCATCACTGTATCAATACTAAATTGTTCAATCGTGATGTTTAGTGCCGTGAAAAGCAAGTAAGAAGGCATGCCCTACTATATATCCAAAAATGAACTGTACTCAATGAAATCCTCTCTAAGGTTGTCAAAGTCCATTTATTTCCTTGATACCCTCGAGGTAACTTTTTTCCTAGACAAGGTAGAATTTTCTTTTCTAACGGGGATGGATAGATCTTTAACTCTTTGGAACTGGGGTTTGTGTTTTTTTTTCAGAAATAAAAACCTTCTGGGACTTTTCTATTCTGAAGTTTTGAAGTTTTGGGTACGCTTTAAGATATTAGCCCCTGAAGACTTATTCGTCCTTTTATTCGTTCCCGAGACCTTTCCAATAGCTCAAAAAGGTTAAAACAGTTAGAAAATCTCTTTTTAATTTGGAAGAAACTTTTAATGGTGAAATAAGTAACGAAAATGATCATTCTTTTTTTTCTAGGGAAAATGAATTTCCTAAAAAAAATATTTTCGGCTAATGAGTATGCCCCAAGTAATGCTCTGAATCTAATGACCAGGTGACGAAAAATACACCCTTACGTTCTTGGACTATGTGAAACATTCCTAGCTAGACAAACAGACTTCCTGGCAGATATTCCCTAGCTTTTATTTAATTTAGTTTATAGAAAAGAGTCAGCACGAGGAGGATTTACAATATACACAAAGAACGAGTACCCAGTCTGTGTTAAAAGCCAACTGATTTGAAATGTAGAAGGTCTTTTAGAATCAATTTTTCTAGACATGTCACCCCCTTCACAACGGAAAGTATCGTTGAAGAAATTTACTAATCACCATCAGGTTTCGCTTCTTCGTTCATGGGATATTTAATGGACAACGCCAAATGCTTGAAAAAGAGGATCATGATGTGGCCATCATTGGCGATTTTAACATTAACCTAGCATATCCCCTAATTATTAGCGCCAAAAAACTTCTCACTCTTAAGTCTGGACCTAATTTTTACCCATCGACAACTATCCCAACGAAAGTAATTGAGATTACGCACTCACAAATAGACAATATTGTCTCTACTGTGATTCCCCTCTCAACTTCAGTAATCATCACTGACATGTCGGATCATTTCCCCTATGTTCCGTCTCCGAAACATAAAAAATGCAAGGTCTATCTTAAAAATTAGAGGTGATATTCCAGTTGTAGATCTGATTGAGGGAAATTTAAAGCTGCTTAATAAGGAACTGGAAAAAGTGACCTTTGATAGAGTTATGGAGAAAGAAGATTTGAATGAAGAATTCGTATTTTTTCACAATACCTTTACAACCTTATACAAGACATGTTGTTTCAAAAAAAAACAAGTAAATGTGTAACAAAAATGCACCAGACTGCCCGTGGGTCGCCAAATGTCTAATCAGGTACATCATTAACAAGGACAGCCTTTGGGTCGAATACCATAGTCTACAAAGTGTAGCTAGCCAGCCAAATTGTGAAATTTATGAAACTTATAAGAAATGCCTACAGTCTGTTCTGAGAAAGGCTAAAAGGGATTGCTTTTATCACAAGCTAGCTGAAAGTGGGAAGGATGGAAGGAAAAGGTAATTTCTTCATTATTACGACCGAAGGACCATACTACGACGGAATAATTTCTGTTCGTTTTAAGTTTTAAAGTCGTTCCTTACTTTCAGTTAAAAAACTTGTTTTTTTTTATTTAATATGAATATCAAGCTTTAAACAAAAAAAAAAAAATTTCTTATTGAAATATAAATGAAACTAAAAACGAACAGAAATTAAATAAATAATCAGTACAAAAAAAACATACAATAGATAATAATGTAAATTAATAAATAAATCTTAAAACGAGTAAAACTTAAATTGAACATGAAAATCAAGCTTGAAACGAACAAAAATCACCACAAACAAGAGTTTGGGTATGACCTCCTTCTCTCACTGTAAAAGTCTAAAACCTAGTGCGTCATTGGCGCTTTACTGAAAACCAATTTTATGACAAATATTTTTTTTTTGCACTTAACATTGAAAATAAACATTAAAATTATAGTAACATTTTGCACTGATGAGCTTTCAGCAATTAGTATCATTATACATTAATTATTCAGTTTAATTTATTAGCTCTTTTTAAAGTTGTTAAAGACGAGTATAATTTCCCTACAAACAAGTGTTTGGATAATGCCTCCTTTCCTAACTGTAAATAAAAACCAAAAGCCTTCTGCGTCATTGGCGCTTAACTGAAAACGGATTATATTACAAATATTTTCTTTTCCGGTTCTTACAGTATTGAAAATAAAAATACAATTACAGTGAAATAAATTCTTGAACTGAAGGATCTTTCAACAATTAATATCATTAAACATCTAATATTCAATTTGATGTTGTTTATACTTTCCAAAACTGTTCAAGACGCATATAGTTTTCAGTAAACTGCCATTGACGCAATAGGTTTCAGACTTTTACAGTGAGAGAAGGAGGTCACACCCAAACTCTTGTTTGTGGTGATTTTTGTTCGTTTCAAGCTTGATTTGCATATTCAATTTAAGTTTCACTCGTTTTAAGATTTATCTATTAATTTACGTTAATATCTATTGCATGTTTGTTTGCATTGATTGTTTATTTAATTTCTCTTCGTTTTTAGTTTCATTTATACTTCAATAGGGAAATATTTTTTTTTTCGTTTTAATATTCATATTCAATCTAAGCATTACTCGCTTTGAGATCTATTTATTCATTTATATTATTACTTGTTGTATGTTTTTGCTATGATTGTTTATTTAATTTCTGTTCGTTTTGGGTTTCATTTATTCTTTAATAGTAATTTCTGGTCGGTTTGAGTTTTAATTTTAAAAGGTTTTTGTAACTGCTGAGCTTAAGTTTAAAATGGCCTTTACTTTTCTTTGAAAAACTTATTTTTCGGAAAGTTTTCTTTAGTTAATTTTTGTTCGTTTTTGATTGCAAAAAATTTCAAGTTTTTAAAAATTCCTTATTTCAAAATCAAACTTAAAAAATTAAGTCAAATATTCATCAAAGTAACAAAATTGATACCAAAGTAACAATATCAAAGTGAAAAAATGGGTTTTTGTCAACCTCGGAGTTTTTATTTTCTGATGTTTGAACTATTTTTTAACAAAATTGCTATCTCAAAATTTTTATCGGATGGGTTTGAGGAAAAAGGGCGTGGGAGGACTAGATTAAGGTTCGGTCTCTTTTGACTCTTTAAAAGTGAACTAGAACTTTCTATTTTCAATCAAATTAGCCCTCTCTGAAGTTTATATGAGTGTCACTTCTATAAGAACCATATATATCCCCAGAGTATAACAACGCCTATCCCTGGGCCCTGGGGGGCTGTGTCGACCCTGGAGTTTTAATATCAGATGGCTGAACTATTTTTAACAAAATGGTCACCTGAAATTTTTATCGGATGGGTTTATCTATCCGATACACCCAAAGGCCTGAAGGGCGGGAGGGGCTAGTTGCCCTCTAACCTTTTTTCACTCTGAGAAAATGAACTACAACTTTTAATTTCTATTCAAATGAACCCTCTCTGAAGTTTATACGAGCATGCCTTCCATAAGAACTATATATGCCCCCATAGCAATACTTACAACGCCTGCCCCGGCCCTGAGGGGGGGGGGTCGAAACAGGAGTTTTTCTTATCTGATCTTTGAACTATTTTTAACGAAATGACCATATGCAAAGGAGTTTTTGTTATATGATCTTTGAACTATTTTTAAGGAATGTCAACTGAGCAAGCAATGATCTTCTTGACGACATTTGTGAATGATCATTTAGATCGTGGTCTTAAAGTGGCATCCGTTTTCCTTGACAAAACGAAAGCATTTGACTGTGTGGACTATGAAATTTTAGTAAAGAAGTTAGATAATTGTGGTATCCGTGGAAAATTTTTGAAGCTTATTAGATCATTCCTGAATGAACGTGTGCAGATTGTGCAAATTGAAAGTGAGACCTCTAGTCCGCAGAGAATGAAGGTTGTCGCTCCTCAACGGTCAGTTATGGGATAAACTGACCTCTTTTATTTTTGATTTATGTCAATGATATTTACCGGTGAGTTGAAGATATAACGATATCGGATAAAAAGGATCGCGGTCACAAAGCTATAATTCCTAGTTTTGCTGACGATACACATTTTTCAGTTGTTACGAGGACAGAAAGTGAACATCTACTGGTTCTGAAAAAGGGAATGGAACAAATAGAAAAATGAATGAGAGTTAATAAACTTAAATTAAACCATAGAAAAAGTCAATTTGTGATTTACTGGAGAAGCACAAATTACTACCGCTGGACTGAGAAACTAAAACTTGATGTGAATGCTATAAGAACGTATGAAAGAAGTGAAGTTTTTTTTGGAGCTATAGTCGATGCTTTCAAGATTTTTTTTTTTTTTTTATGCCTGTTTCTAGTGTACTTCTTATAGTTTAAGACGTTCGAATGAATTTAGACCACCTAAGCCTGTGACAACTAGGTCAATGTTTTGTATCCGCCATGTTAGCCCACGTGCTTCGAATAGTCTGCCAGATGAGATCAACAAGGTGACGAATGTTTCTGAATTTAAAAGTTACATATGAAACTAAGAGAGGAAAGAAAATAATAAATGAAAAATAAAATCAAAAAGGTGATAAAACGAGGATTTTGTCATCCAGTGGCAAAACATGAAGACGAAGAACAACCAAATATTTCGACAAGGACCTCCGCCGAATCGTCCTCAGTGCTAAACAAAAAAGAAAAAAAACGAAAATCTAACCATTCGAAGTTTACCCGACAGCGACAGAACAGACAGTAAATAATAACCAGATAGGAATCAATGAAAAAGAATTTACCAAGATGATTGAGCAGGAATCCTTTGCCTTGCAATAGCCTTAGCTGGTCTACAGTTTCGATTTTCATTGGATATGCAAATAGGTTCTCTTAAGTTAGACTGGGGGAAAATATTGATTGAGTCTTTTAAAATCAAATTGTTATAAATTGGGCTTAGTGAAATATCTCCAGTGTCTCTATTTATAGTCAAATTTCTGTTTATGTATTTGTTTTTATCTCAATTACCTCTTTAAAAGATTGCGGTAGGCCATTTACAGTAGATATTAAACTTGCCTCCTCAAAAAGAACCAGATGTAAAGGATTTTCAAATATATGCACAGCCAAGGCCAAATCAAAGTTGTCATTTTTATTTTCCAATCTCCGGGACTTATCTATTGAAATTCTGTGTTCATGCAAACGTTCACCAAGTTATTGATGAGTCCATAACAGTAATTACAAGAGCGGGCAAAGAAACGTAGTTGTAATTATGAATTCTGCAGATTATAAAATGAAAGTTAACACCCTTTTAATGGATTAAAAATACTTACAAAGAAATAAAAACTGATCCCACAGACAAATGCACACAGTAGTTGAGAAAAAAAGGAACTTTAAAAGACAGTAGACTAATTACCCCTCAAATGTACAAAAAATTCTACCCCAAGGGTTGTTCAGCCCCAAAATTTTATGATCTGTCTAAAATCCATAAGAAAGATATTCCGTTACGTTCTATTGTAGCATGTTATGTTCTCCAGCTACAGGTGTAGGAAAATTCTTAGCCACCATTTTTAAGCCTCTTTTAAGCAGACAGAAATCTTATGTAAAAAATTCTATAGATCTTGTTGAGAAGTTAAAAAATCAAAGTATAACAGAAAAAACTATCTTATCTAATTTTGATGCAGTTTCTATATACAGTTCATGCAATGTCCATTAATGTGAGCAAGCCTTACAAAGAAAATTAGAGGAAAATTCCGCTTGGTCAGATTACAAAACTTTGGAAATTGACACAATAATGACGCCTGTTCGTCTTTGCAACAAGTTCTCTTCGTATTTTAAGTTTTTCCAAGAAAAATTTTTCCTTCAAATCATGGGCCTATCCTTGGGCACTGTTTTGTCTCCTTATTTGGCAAATTTTTCCAAGGATTTCATAGAGCAATCTGCTTTGAATAGTTTCCACTTAAAACACTCTATCTGGTTTCGTTTCGTTGATGATATCCTTTCTGTCTGGGAACATGGACAGGACTCTCTAAGAGATTTTTTGGCGCATTTGAACTCTTTTGATTCGAATCTATAGTTAACAGTGGAACTGGAATATTCAGGAAAGCTACCTTTCTTGGATGTTTGGATTACAAAAAATACTCCTAGCCTTGAATTTTCTATATACAGAAAGCCGACCCATAATGATCGGTATCTGCATTTCTCTTCAAATCACCCCCCTTCTGTGAAATCCCCCCTTCTCTTTAGTCGACAGAGTTTTAAAAATATGTTCACGTATTCATGTAAATGCTGAATTAAATTATATCAAAGATATTCTGTTCTGCTATGGTTACCCAATAAATTTTACTGAAAATATCATAGATAAACGATTAAAAAAGGTAAAACAACAAAACAGAGAGCCCGTCCCCCTTGATTCAGTTATTCCAGCAATTGAGAAAGAAAATTTCACCACTTTACCATACATCTGAAAACTAAGCGATAAACTTGGTAAAATTTTAAATAAACATAATCTCTCTGTTTCTTTCATAACTGAACAAAAAGTTGAAAATTTTTTCAACTCAGGAACATATAAATGAGGAAATTTTACATTGGTAGGACCCATCAACAACTTGGTGAGCGTTTGCATGAACACAAAATTTCAATAGACAAGTCTCTGAGATTGGAAAATAAAAATGACAACTTTGATTCGGCCTTGGCCCTGCATATATTTGAAAATCCTTTACATCTGGTTCGTTTTGAGGAGGTAACTTTAATATCTACTGTAAATGGCCTACCGCAATCTTTTAAAGAGGTAAGTGAGATAAAAAAATACATAAAACAAAAATTTGGCCATAAATAGAGACACTGGAGATATTTCACTAAGCCCAATTTTTAACAATTTAATTTTAAAAAACTCAATCAATATTTTCGCCCAGTCTAACTTAAGAGAACATATTTGCATATCTAATGAAAACCAAAACTTTAGACCAGCTAAGGCAAATGATTCTTGCTCAATCATCTTGGTAAATTCTTTTTCATTGATTCCTATCTGGTTATTATTTAGTGTCTGTTCTGTCGTTGTTGGGTAAACTTCGAAAGGTTAGATTTTCGTTTTTTTTTTTACTTTTTTTTCTTTTTTTAGCACTCAGGATGACTTGGTGGAGGTCCTTGTCGAAATATTAGCTTGTTCTTCGTCTTCATGTTTTGCCACTGGCTGACAACATCCTCGTTTTTTTCACCTTCTTTAATTTTATTTTTCATTTATTATATTCTTTCCTCTCTTAGTTTCATATGTCATGTATAGCCAGTATGGTTTTAGAATGAATTTAAAAGTCTGTTAAAATAATATTGTTATAGATAATATGGAGGTAAGTGAGTCAGTTCTCCGATCTCTTTTTCCTTCAATTTGTATTTTTTTTTTTTTTTTTTTTTTTTTTTTTTTTTTTTTTTTTTTTTTTTTTTTTGTGTGTTTGGTTGATCGATTGAGAAGGCACCGGTTTTATGCAAAGTTTTTGAGTTACTAATTATTGACGAGATATCTGTTAAGTGTTATACACCGGATAACCAATTCGGCTTCAAGAAAGGAGTATGCCGTGACCATGCTCACCATTTGATTGCTAATTTACTTCTACATGCTCATGAAAATAATGAGGTAGTATATTTTGCCGGGTTAGACGTATCTAGAGCTTTCGACACGGGTATACATCCGCATATCTTCTTGACTGCTTATAAGCGTGGAGTCAATATTTCTGTCATCAAATCGATACGTGATATGTGTAAAAAGCTAAATGCCAAAGTTAAGGTTACCGTCTCACCTGGTACGGTGGAACTCACTCCTTCAATTCCAGTAAAAAAGGGCATTAGACAGGGCGCTGTTACTTCTCCCCCCCCCCCTGTTTAATAATACTTGCATTGTGCCACAACAGAAAGTTCTAACCACATGTATATTTAATGGTATTGATGTTTCGCTAGCTAACTATGCTGATGACATCCTTGATATTAGTGGAACAGCCTTTGGAATTGAGGAAAATTTTGGAATTCTCGATAGGGAGTAAAAACGTATAGGTCTTCGATTTAATGAGAGTAAGACTGAGTTCCTGGTGTTCAATCACCGTTCAGATTGCCCGACAAATGTTCAGTTAGGTGAACATGCTATTAAAGCACAAGATACACTGACGCACCTTGGTGTACCGATTGGGTCAAATCTTCGCACCACGCGTCAACATTTGAAAGATTTTTTTGCCAGAAAAGCTAGGAATGCGTATGGTATACTAGTTGCGTTAAAGTTTAAATTTAACCGCCATATCTTAGCTAGCGTTTATAATGCATTTGCTGTTCCGCATCTACTTGCCCTTGCACCATTTTGGTCTCTTCTTACTGCTTCAGATATTAGGGATATACGGAAGTGTTTCTAAAATTATGCGAAATATTTGCTAAGGCTGCCTCTCTGGACTAATAACAGCTCACTATCCTTGCGGTATGGAGTTGCAAGTCCAATGTCCACGGTACAGAAAAAAAATAAGAGATATCAGAGGCAGATTATTGGTGAAAGTATCTCTGAAATTGTCTGTCTTTGATAATAGGTTTGTTCTTACATATAATTGCCCCTATTTGTAATTTTTTTTCTTCTTCTTGTCTGTTCTTCTCTGTTTTGGTTCTGTTTGTATTTGTCAGAATTTATTTGTTTTTTTTCCATTTTCTTTCTTTATACTCCATCAGTGTTGTATTTTACATTTATGATGGGCAATAAATTTATACATATATACACACATACATACAAGGTTAAGTATGTTCAATGTTGAGAATTGATGAGTTCAAATTTAGAAGGGGTGGTATAGTCACTTATTAGTGATTTTTATATGACAATTTTTTTTTTTTGGCCTAGTTGGGGTGGTGATCTCCTTTACAAGCTTAGTTTCTGGATTTTGTTATTTTTGCTTGATAAGCAAACCCTAGTTTATATATAAAAAAATAGATTAACCTAATAATAGTACTTAATACTTGAGAAACGGTCATTGAAAAAAAACACTTAACACTTGGAAAAAATATTTAAATAAAACATTAAATTTACTTTATACTGGGATTTTTTTTTGTTTAGTTAGCAAAATTTCCGGATACCACGCTATAGGGGGGGGGGGTATTTTCTGGGGGATGAATTCCGGGGGGGTAAACGCCTAGAACCGATCAAACGGTTCGCAATAACAAACTATAAATTAAAACGAACGAATCTCAATAAAAACCCAAACTGTAAAAAGTGATTTAGATGAAAATACACGTAACAACAAAATTTGTTATTTTTCTAACTCTAAAATATTTAAAATTTAATTATCTTAAAGTTGTTCATCAAAAGCTATCAGCAAATTAAATATGCATAAATTTAGAATAGGAATTAAACTGCCCTAATCTGGGGTTTGGTCTTGATGGAACTTATGAAACAAAACTGCACATGCATGAAAACCCAAAAGCAGCTAACCACAAAATATTTAACTTCTCACTCTTCCATAGAAGAATTGTCACAACTGTGACCAATCCATAGTCTGTATTCCTAGACTGAAAGGTAAAAAGAGGGTGAATTTGGCAAATAAAGATCTAGTGTCCTTTTTAGGTAAAAAGAAAAAAAAATCATATTGCAGGCAATTGCCACATTCTAGCATTTTGTTCCGCTACAGTAACTTTGGCCCCAACAGGACAAAAATATATTGTGCAATAGTTCTGAAACTATTCTTTTATTCTGCCTCCTATTCCTAAAGGCAATGCTAGATTGTAGTATACTCCTAAAAGTAAATACACTCTATGAGGACTATCTCTTGAAGCATTATACTGCATAAGTTAAGCAGTAATTTAAAGAATAAAATCCCATGGGCTAGTTCAGGGGGTCTCCTCGGGTGTAGGGTAACCCTAGATTTGGTATTAAAAACGAACTGAAATTACAATAGAATAGGTTTTTCAAATGAAATTAAATAGCAAGATTAAAACTTAAGATTAAAACAAAAGATCAAAACAAAGATTAAAACAAACAAAAATTGATTTGCACACAGCAGGGAGCCTGTTCCTTCCCCCCCCCCTCCCCCCACTCTTTACATTAAAATTTTACTTTTTGTCTAGAACACTTTAAAAAGAACAGCTCAAGCAGAATTACGCTCGTATATATTTTCAGCTTAGTAATTGAGCTTAAAGGCTGAGGGGTAAGAAAGGGCACCACGGCCTCACCCCTTCTATAGGAAAATAATTTTTTTCACTTTAAAACAACCTTTACTTTTATAAGACAAACTTGTTTTTTAATTTAGTTTGCAAAGCTCAGATCATAGTCAAGCTCAAAGCTAAGTTTAAACAGTAACTACGCTGAAGTCAGACTTTCACAAACATATCTAATTATATCGTACTGGCAACACTAATCAGGAGCCGAAACGAAAAGAGGATGTCAATAATATTGACAGCAATATGTTAGGCAGAGGAAAGCCTAGTCTTCATGGGGCTTGTTAGCTTAATTAATTTTCGGTTCTAAAAACCACTAAGATCAGTAGACAGTATGGAACTACGATTCTAATGGAAGGACAAAAGCCTGATGGAAAGATTCGTTGATTAAGAGTCACTGTTGAAAATCTGGTGAGTTCCTAAAATTATCTTCAGTCATTTAGGCCAAAATTATATGTCCTATTAAACGGTGTTTTTAAAGCAAAGAAACAATACATGACTTTGAACTTGTTATTTTCTATAGCTAAAATGGGAACTTGTTTGCAGTATCCATTACAAACATATATTGAGGCCATTTCCCAGAAAACCTAGTCAAATCCTTAGTTCCAATTTTTACTAGGTTGCAGCTATCACTGTAACCGAGCATTTACATACACAATAAGGCTCATGAACGAGAATCAAGACAAAATACCTTTAAAATCACGTATGATGCGGAAAAATCACAATTACCGTTGTTTTATCATAGGCAACAACCATTCCGTTGTGATGGTTTATCATTTTTCTTTTCTTACTTTCACGTCCTGATATTTGTTTTCTGAGATTGTAGTTCATAAGTGTGTGACTTGAAAAAGACTAATTACCTGTTTTGGCGGAGAGCCGAGATATAAGCTAGTTTTGTTTTGAATGAATGTTTTTTTCATATGAAATGGTCAGACCTTTCCTGAACTTTGTAGAATAAAGACCTCTGTTTGAAAATCTTTGCACTTTGGGAATTTAGACAGCGATAGGGTTTCTGATTGAGACCAATTTTAGGACTTGGGTTCTAATTATTGGTTGCTGTGGTAAAAGTTACCAAGTTTGGTGTCTGGTGGCAGGATAAGATCCCTGAATTTGGAGAGGCGTTTAACGATGGATCTAGAATAGGGACAAAGTGTCTACTATTCCCACAAGTGATCCCGTTTGAAGACCTCCTGAGTTAACGGCACAGTAGACAGAATATATCATTTCTGGTCTTCGTGAACAAAAAGCTCCTCCCACTTATTTCTGCCTTATTTCTGCATTAGCTTGTTTCTGCATTAGCTTTATTTCCGTTTGTTTCAATGCACTTTGATGGAAACAGTCGGAAACAGACTAACCTGCATTCCCGCTAATCTGACTTCGCCTATGTTTATATCTGCCAAAACGGAAATAAAGCTAATGCAGAAACAAGCTAACCCCGGTCCGGGTTTTTATAATGGGTGAGATAGAGAATGATCATACTGCTAATTATATAAACTGTGGTTAACGGTCACTAATTTAATCACGCTAGCGACATTTTGTTGTTTTGTACAATTTTAGTTTTCCGTTAAGGCTTTTGAGAAAAGTTTAAACCTAATCAATTAATTCACGCTACCAACATTTTGCTGTTTTTACAATTTCAGTTTTCGGTTTAGGCTTTTGAGAAAAGTCTAAACCTAATTAAATAATTCACGTTACCGATATTTTGCTGTTTTTTAGAACTGCAATTCTCCGTTTAGGCTTTTGAAAAAAGTCTAAACTTGGTTAAGTAATTCACGTTACGACAATTTTGCTGTTTTTATAGCATTTCAGTTCTTCTATTAGACTTTTGAGAAAAGTCTATACTTTCCAGCTGATTGTATCGTGAAACCCGCCTACCAAATTTTCCTGTTTTCCTAATTGTCGACAAATTGGAGTGACATTTTGTCGATAATTGAGGCGGTAAAGAAAGACAATATTTTCGTAAACCTTAGAGATATTATGGGATTTTTTTTCAGTATAAGGAAAAAAGCCTTTTTGTAACCTAAGGTGGGTGAAGTTGTGTGCCGGAGAATCCTACCGAGTCTGTGAGACAACCTAGGTCCAGTTCACTGGGTCGAGTTCACGTGAAATTACCCGACACTCTAAACGACGGAGCATCAGCGATTCCTAAGAGGAGGACTAAAGTAGACCCTCTTAATGAGTTTAAGTCCAAGACGGAACAGGTATTTCAGTCAAATATAACAGAGGTTGTAGGTGGGGCTGAGAGCCCGGCGGAGGGGATCAGTTATCCTTACACGAATGGAGAACAACAGAGTGTGAAGTTTTTGTCTAAGGCTATCTCTGAATAAGAAGATAGTAGGGCAAGGACAGGGGAAGCGGAAGGGAAGGTAGGGATAGAAGTATTGCCAGAAGTTTCAGCAAGTATTCAGATGTTGGGTAATAAAAATCCATTTCCAATGGATGCAGCACAGTTTAATCAGCTTATGACAGCACTAAACGCCCTAAAAACTAGCTTGACGGGTCAACCTGCGACAAATCAGCAGCAGCCTACAGCAACACAAGCCACAATTAGGCCCAAGCTAATGAAGCTGGCACATAGTGACGACATAGACTCGTTTTTAAGCATGTGTGATAGCACTGCGACGGAAACTGGCTGGCCTAGGGAACAGTGGGCTAAACATCTGTATCCAGTTCTATCCGGTCCTACACTGGAGACGATGTCAGGTTTATCGGTGGATACATTTGCTGATTATGATGCGGTTAAGACAGCAATACTTGAGAAGTATTCTGTCACAAATGAAACGTATCGCATACGCTTCCGGGGTGGAAGGAAAGAAGTCCTACGGAGAATTCGGAAGGAAGCTGACAACCAACTTCAATAGATGGCTCATTCTAACATCGCTGAGAGTGCAGGCAGAGAACCTGGCGGCAACAAGCACCCGGCCAGCCAAAGTGGTTGTGCCACTGAAGGATGTAGAAGAAATTTTTGAGATTTTACAGGTGGAACAATTTACGGAGGCAGTACCGTACCACCTGCAGGTAGCCCTTCGGGAGAGGCAGTTTAAAACTCTTAAGGAAGCTGTTTCTTTTGCGGAAGCTAGTGCCCTAGCTCGTAAACAACGAAAGATGGATTGAAGACGGGTGGCGATAACAGAGACCAGTGTCCGGGCAAAGAGGGAAGGAAACAAAGAAGTTTTGACGGCAATCGTAAAGGAGGGGAGAGCAGTCATCAAGCGAGAGCTGAGTCCAAGGAAGGAAGCTCGCACGAGAGTCTCCGAGCAGGAAACAGGTGAGCCTGCTTTGTGTGTGATGACACGTCACACTTTGCGAAGAACTGTCTGCGAAAAAAGCAGCAGCCAGAAAATACGCGACAGGGTTTCGTGGCTGAGAGCCCGGAAAGGCCCGATCACCAGGAGTCAGCAGGGGCAGCGGTAGTGCTTCATGGCAAAGTAGACGAAAGGAATGTTGAAATGCTGGTGGCAGTGGAGCGGACATAACAGTTCTGCACTCGGATATGGTATCAGAAGAGTCATGGTGCTGGGAGGAGCCTAGAAGCTTAAGATGTGTACATGGCGACACACACAAATACCCTACGGCGGTAGTGGACGTACGGGTGAAACAAGCAGATGGTTTTCTTGTTGAACTTCCAGTGAAGGTGGCAGTTCCGGATCGGATCCCAAAGAAGTTCCTGATGGGGAGAAATTTTACAGAATTCTCGAGGCCGGTAGATTCAGAAATTGATGTGTTTGTGACAACGAGAGCCAGAGTGAGCAAGCTGGGTGAGTTATAAGCGGATATTTCGGAGGCAAGACAGTTTGACTTCGACGACTCAATGTTTTCTGGATGAGGAAAAGCACGGAAGAGTCGAAGGCAAAAGTGTAGAGAAAGGATGGTCACTTCTCAGGGCAAGTCAGACTGAGAGGAGGCTCTCATGAAACCTGGACAGAAAGGGAAAAGTTTTGCTGAGTTACAGAGGATGGGTGAGAACTTACAAGAATTCTGGGTGCGGGCTAAGGCCGAACCTACAGAGGCAAAAGATTTCATTTTATGGGAGGAGATGCTTTACCGAGTAGTCAATGATGGAGATCGGGATAAGCAGAAGTGGAAATTAGTGGTTCCTTCAGCCAACAGAACAGACGTGCCAAAACTGGCCCATAATTCACCGATGGGAGGGCATATGGGCAGGTAACGAACTACCGACAGGATTCTAGAAAGATTCTTTTGGCCGAATGTTTATCCGGACGAAGCAAAGCATTGCCAACGGTATCATGATTTCCAGATGACATCCAGAAAACTCCAGATAGAGAAGGTGCCATTAAAACCCATCCCGATCATTGAAACTCCTTTCCGCAAAATAGGAATGGACCTGGTGGGACCTTCAAAGCGTAGTAAAACTGGTTTCAAGTGGATCCTAGTGATAAGCGACTATGCAACCAGATATCCAGAGGCTATACCGCTTCGCTCGACTCACTCGCAGAAGATAGCTGACGAATTGATCAAGTTTTTCTCTCGAGTGGGGACACCTTCAGAGATTCTAACCAACAACGGAAGTAACCTCATCTCCCAAACGATGCAGAGACTATACGTGGCCCTTGGAATTAAACCCCTTCGTACCAGTGTTTTCCATCCGGAGGCGGATGGATTGGTTGAGAGGTTAAATGGGACCATAGTGCAGATGCTAAGAAAATTTGTCAGAGATGAGCCGAAGAAGTGGGACCAGTATCTTCCATGTCTTTTGTTTGCCTACAGGGAGACTAAACAGGCTTTGACAGGTTTCTCACCATTCAAGCTGATCTATGGGCATCACATCAGAGGACAACTACATGTGTTACGAGAGAAGTGGGAGGAGAAAAAGAAAGGTGCGTCTGAATCGGTAGCCAGTTACCTGGATAATATGCGGGAACGACTTAGCAAATGGACCAAGACTGCCCATCGAAACTTATTGGCAAGTCAGGAACGATGGAAAACCTGGTTTGACCATAACCGGAAACCCAGAGAGTTTGAAGCGGGAGAGGAAGTTCTGGTCCTCTTACCGTGTGTAAATAGCAAAATTGAGGTACAGTGGCAAGGCCCACACAAGATCCTGAAGAGATCCGGAAGTGTGGAATGCCTAGTGGAATTTCCAGAGGGGAAAAGAAGTCGAAGCTTCTCCACGTAAACCTTCTTAGAAAATAACACATGGCAAATCCGAATGAAATCTTATTTATTCAAGCAATGACGGGTACAGGAAATGACGGAGACTTCGAAGAAGCCCTCCAGACATCCATAAATGGAATTTTGAGTCATGGTCAGAGAAAGGATTTGGTTAAAATCTTGAGAAGATACAGAACGACCCTTTCGGACAGACCTGGGAAAACCGATCTCGTGATGCATGAGATCGATACAGGCGGTATCCCACCGGTTCGGAAAAACCCTATCGAGTCCCAGTAGCAAAACGGTACCTGGTAGAAACCGAAGTGGCTAAGATGCTGCAAGAAGGAATTATAAGACCGTCGGAGAGTGATTATGCATCACCGATAGTACTAGTACCAAAGACAGATAGGACGGTGCGGTTTTGTGCCGACTATCGGGAACTAAATAAAATTTCAAGGCAGAATTGTTACCCATTACCTCGCACGGATGAGATCCTTGAGGGAATGGGAACAGCTAAATTCATCAGCAAGCTAGATTTAACTCGAGGATATTGGCAGATAAAAATGTACCCTAATAGCATACACAAGACAGTATTTGTGACGTCAAATGGTCTATATGGGTTTCTCGTAATGCCATTCGGGATTCAAGGAGCAAGTGGGCGATTAAGAAAGCTCATGGATCGTGTTCTCAGAGATTTGAAATTCTGTCACTGCTACATCGACAATATCTTCAGTGACACTTTCCAGGACCACCTGCGACATATCGAAATTGTGCTACAGAGATTGCAGTCAGCAGGGCTGACAGTCAATCCAAGGAAGTGCAGGTTTGGGGATACAGAAGCGGGGTTTTTGGGACATACAGGAGGAGGTGGAGTCGTTAAGCCATCGACGAACAAGGTCCAAGTGATTGTCAATTATCCAAGGCCCATTTCGAAAAGGATGTTCGAGCATTTATGGGACTAGTTGGATACTATGGTCGCTTTATCCAGAATGTCACAGCTTTGGCCAAACCACTCCACCAGATGACGACCAAAAAGGCCCCTGAGGTAGTGGACTCCCAATGCAGAACTAGCATTTGAGTCACTGAAGGAGGCGTTGTGTTCAGCTCCGGTTTTGAGAAATCTGAACTATGAGGAGCCCTTCATACTACAAACGGACGCGAGAACCAAAGGACTGGGGGCAGTCTTGACCCAGCGTACTGACGGGGAGGAACATCCTATTGGCTTCATTAGTAGGAAACTGACACCCGCTGAGAGTCGATACTCCACGATCGAGAAGGAGGCGCTAGCAATAAATGGGCAATATCCAAGTTCCACTACTTCCTGGTGGGTCGGCATTTCTTCGTCGAAACTGACCATGATCCGTTACGGTGGCTTCATGTGATGTCGAATCAGAACGAGAAATCAGCTCGGTGGATTCTCGCCCAACAAGCATATGATTTCACCATTAGTAGCTGTCCAGGGGTTGCGAATGCTAATACTGACGCCCTGTCAAGATATCAGGAATAGGCGACCCCTCCTCATTTTGTAAATACTGTACATACATTTTTCGTTGCAGAATCCAGAACGAATCACCTTCGCGAAGAATATAGATCTGCCGAAGCACTTGTATGGATTCACCTACGGCAGGGTATGCCGGTGGCAAGTAGTGAACGGCACACTACAGTATTACGTAGAACTGGCAGCGTTTGAAACGACGGATCCAAGTGACGCGAAATACGCATGGGGTGAGCAAGGAATCTTAAGAAGGTTCTTCAACAATCAATTTCACCAAATCGTCGTGCCCATGGGATTTTTCCGTGAGTGCCTAATCATGGAGTGGCACATCAGACAAGATGGTTTTACAGGTCCGACAAGGAGATGGCTGATCGTATTTTTCCGGAATACTTTTGGCCTGGGTTATTTACAGATATCAAAAATTACAGAAAGAATTGTAACCATTGTCAGGCAGTCCAGTTGAGACGGGGTTAGTATGTAGTCACACGTGTGTCATTGGGTTAAGCCAAAGTGGCACCTCTCTTGTAAATAGTGCTCAAAAGTGGCCCTTCATCTTTACTCGTCATAAATGAGGCCTCAAAGGAAGAACTCATGAAACTGTGCCTAAGGGGGAAGGGATGTAATGGTTTATCATTTTTCTTTTCTTACTTTCACGTCGTGATATTTATTTTCTGAGATTGTAGTTCGTAAGTGTGTGACTTGAAAAAGACTAATTACCTGTTTTGGCGGAGAGCCGAGATATCAGCTAGTTTCGTTTTGAATGAATGTTTTTTTTTCATATGAAATGGTCAGACCTTTCCTGAACTTTGTAGAATAAAGACCTCTGTTTGAAAATCTTTGCACATTGTGAATTTAGACAGCGATAGGGTTTCTGATTGAGACCAACTTTAGGACTTTGGTTCTAATTATTGGCTGTTGTGGTAAAAGTTGACATATCCGTATGGGAGGGGTTAACATAGTGACTTCAGAGGGTGCTTATATGATTGTAAATTGAAAGTCCTAACACCCTTTTTAGGAGTCATAAGTAATTGAAGGGCGGCTAGCACCCCTCGCATCCCCATTTTTTCTCCTCTCCCCACCCCACAGAGACATCTGATCAAAATTTTAAGATAGCCATTTTGTTCAGCATGGTTAACAAGCCCAACAGCTATGCTGCTGGGGATAACATGACCCCTCACAGCCCTTTGGGTAAGGGCTGTAAGCTGTGAAATTTGTCAATCAAAATATATACGATTTACTCTTGGGAAAGGCAGGCATGTTTGACTCTGGGTTTCCAAAAAGGCTAGATAGATTAAGGTGAACCATTCGGGGATGTTTAGGGGATGTTGAACTAAATCAAAACAAACTATGTGCAAGTATGTTGTCCAAAGGGGTATCAGCCTTATTTTAGTACACCTAATAGCATTAAGTTGAAACTTTCAGGGCAAATTGGGGGGTATACTGAACTAACAAAAAGCACTATGTGTAAAATGCTATTACTACTGCTGCTACTTCTGTCACTACTGTCACTGCTACTGCTAATACTACTACTAATAATAATAATAGTATAAATAATTATAAAAATACTGCTACACTGCAAAAAATAAATTGGGTTTTCATCAAAATTTTCTGCCGAAATTTAAACCAGTCACAAAAAAATCCAACTTTTTATTGAAATTTTTCTTTTTGTAGGAATTCCAACAAATTATTGATATTCTTAAGATTTATAGACTTTTCAGTAGAAAAAATGTAATTATCGACGTAAAGACGTTTTATTAATCAACATGGCCTTGATTTTAACAGAAGATTGAGATTACTTGAATATTATATTGAACTTGACTATAGTGCCATTTCAAGTAACATGTTCAATTGGATTCCAAATCGAATGTTAGAATTATCATAGAAAAAAGCACAAACTAATTATTTTTTTTAGTTTAAGAGATTATATAAAATTAAGGAATATATGTTTACTTAGAACTGAATTGAAATTATGTGTCTACGAAGAGCATACACAAAAATTTATGTAAAAACATTAAATTTTCATAAAATCTTTATTCGCAATTTTTTTCATAATACATTTTGGTGCGAGTTTCTGTAGTTAAAAATTTTTGAACTTGCTACACTAATCTTAACAACACTAATGCTTAAAATATGTTACCGTCTGAATCCAATTTTTTTCTAATTAATAGCGAAAATTCTTACGTGAGAGCAGCTCTAATTTTCACGATGAACACCTAAGGTGAGACCAACTAAGCTTTTCAAAAATATTTGTTGCTTTTACGTGCCATGAATTTGCTGCTAACAATAAATAACTTGCTTCCCAAAACTTGAAGGCCTCTAAAAAATAGTGTACGTTTCAACCTCACTTTAAAATACTGCACATTAATATTATAAATAATGCTTCCAAAACTGACTATCATTTAACTCCAGTTTGGCAGAGAATTAATTTAGGTAAAGGCAAATTTAGCTAGAAACAATTGTATTTCAATATAAACAACCAATAGTTTCTTTTCGAAGATTCATTACAGCACATGTATGTTGAATTAAATTTCAAAAATGAAGTTTCGGCCTCAGTGTCCGAAAACAGTAGAAGTAACGGTATTTTATATTAATATTTAATATTAATATTAATAATTAAGTAGAAGTAACGGAAATATCATTTCGAGTTCCAGCTTGCATACTAGTGATTGATGATAATGGTGGTGAGTTGACATCAAGACACTTTCGCTTGCCTCCCACTGTTGTTATCAAATCGTCTATAGTGTAGTTGTTTCAACTAGTGCTAGGTGTGCTAGTATTTTCCAAGACTGATTTAAAATCTTTTTCGTCTTTTGATGTTCGACTACGATGTTCCATTGAAATTTTTAAAATATGTTTATTAACAATGAGACTTTACGGAAATTTCGATGAGTTTCAAAAATTGTAGAGATGGTTGTCAAATGACACCTCTACGATTTGTAACCAAATCCGATATCAAATCAACTAGATCTTAAGTATTGCCTTGAATTATAATCTGATTCTTTTTACCATCAGTTTGAACGTGTCCGCTTTCCATGAGATATGTCAAGATCTCATGGAAAAAGAAGAGACGAGGGCTGCCTTTAGTTACCAGAGCATTCACTTTTGCAAAAACTATTCCAGTTGTATCA
Organism: Artemia sinica; assembly: GCA_027921565.1. Taxonomy (NCBI): domain Eukaryota; kingdom Metazoa; phylum Arthropoda; class Branchiopoda; order Anostraca; family Artemiidae; genus Artemia; species Artemia sinica. Next base: position 63,072,165 of record CM051256.1, read on the forward strand.
GCCGAAGGCGAACGAATACTTTAAAAAATGAAAATAGTCAAGAACAGATTAAGGACGACTCTCGGAAACGATCGACTTGAGCATATCATACTCATGATTCAGAAAAAGACCTGCTGGAAAAAATTGAACTATGTCTACTTGTAAAAAAGTGGAAAGTTGAAAAGCTTCGCAGACTTAAGGTCTAGCTTTTTTCTGTGTCTCAGTTTTGCTTTTATACCTGAGTTATTTCTCTACAATAGATGACAATCTTCCACTGGTAATAAATATTATTTTAACAGAATAAAAAAACAAGTGAAAAATCTCGGTTGTCGTTAGCATTTACCTGAATTCATCGGCACATTTTTTGCGTCAACCCCCTCTTGAAGGTAAAAGGCTAGTAGTGGTGGGTTAATTACCACGGACTTTACGCTTGAGGCTCTAAAGAATATACCCTAAGCCTTATTACTGAATGACCTACTTGCATAAGCATAGTACAAGACATACATCATTAGCATAATCCAGCCGGTATCGAATTTACATATACCTGTCTGGACATGATTAACATATATTCAACCTTCATTGAATAAGAGGTATGACCAGTTATTATAATACTTAATATTTCATTAATCCCATGACAATTATCTGAATAATTTTTTTTTTTTTGGGGGGGGGTGAATGAAACTGGTATTATGACATGCTTTTTGGGTAAAGTAAGCCGGACAAATTTTATTATACGAACCGAATTTTAATTAATCAAAAAGAAAAATCACAACCCCTAATAGTAAACAAATCTAATGCCCCTTTTTTCTTATGGCACGCGCTTGGGTAAAGTAAACCTGCGAACTTAGGTTCCCCAATGAATCAATTGCTATGGCATTTTTTTAGAGGGAACCTATTATCATCTATGTCCCACCTACAAGGGACCCTCAATACCCCTCCCCCTTTCAACTTTCAACTCACCCTTTCAAGATTTTTTCAACTTTTTTTACAAGTATTAAAATAACATTAAACATACTTATAAATATACTTTAAATATACACTATAATATATAATTAACTATAAAAATACAATTAAGTATACTTATAACAAAAGAAATTCACTTGTGATATTTTCGAAACAAGAAATGAAGATGATATATATATATATATATATATATATATATATATATATATATATATATATATATATATATATATATATATATATATATATATATTATATATATATATATATATATATATATATATATATATATATATATATATATATATATATATATATATATATATATATATATATATATATATGTATATGTATATAGTGATTTTTACAATTAGAAAAATAATGTTTGTAGTGACATTTTTTACTTTTTTTTTAACTAGGATATTTTTTAAACTTTTTTTCTTGTCTTAGGGAGGGGGGTATTTTTTGTGCGGGTGAAAATGTTTCAGAATTCATACATAATATGTTTCCAAAGAAGAGAAAACCATGGAACTTAACAAGATTCAGTCAAACACAGACACTAATACAAGCTCACAAGTGGTATACTAGAGTCTGAAACAGGTGAATAAGGTTTTTACCAAAGTCTGAGAGAGATGAATAGGATTCTTTTTAAAGTTAGAGACATATGAAGTGGGAATATATCAAGATTCCGTCAGATACAGATGCTACTAGCAGCTCACAAGTGGTATAATAGAGTCTGAAACAGGTGAATAAGGTTTTTACCAAAGTCTGAGAGAGATGAATTGGATTCTTTTAAGAGTTACAAACATATGAAGTGGGAATTTATCAAGATTTGGTCAGACACAGAAACTACTAGCAGCTCACAAGTGGTATAATAGAGTCTGTAATAGGTGAATTAGGTTTCTACCAAAGTCTGAGAGAGATGAATTGGATTCTTTTAAGAGTTACAAACATATGAAGTGGGAATTTATCAAGATTTGGTCAGACACAGAAACTACAACCAGATCACAAGTGGTATATTAGAGACTGAAATAGGTTAATTAAGTTTTAACCAAAGTCTGAGAGAGATAAATCGAAATGTTTTTAGAGTTAGAGATATATTAAGTGGGTATTTATCAAGATTCAGTCAGACACAGACACTACTACCAGCTCACAAGTTGCATACTAGAATCTGAAATATATGAATTAGGTGTTTACCAAAGTCTGAGAGAGATGAATCAGCTTTTTTTTAGGGTTAGAGACATATAAAGTAGGAATTTATCCAGATTCAGTCAGAAATAGACACTACTACCAGCTCACAAGTGGTATACTAGAGTCTAAAAATAGGTAAATAAGGTTTTTATCAAAGTCTGAGAGAGATTAATCGGATTCTTTTGAGAGTTAAGACATATGAAGTGGAAATTTATCAAGATTCAGTCAGAAACAGACACCACTAGCAGCTCAAAAGTGGTATACTAGAGTCTGAAATAGGTGACTTAGGTTTTTACCAAAGTCTGAGAGAGATGAAGCGGATTCTTTTTAGTGTTAGAGACATATGAAGTGGGAATTTATCAAGATTCAGTCAGACACAGATACTACTACCAGCTCACAAGTGGTATATTAGAGTCTGAAATAGGTGAATCAGGTTTTTACCAAATTCTGAGAGAGATGAATCGAAGTCTTTTTAGAGTTAGAGGCATATGCAGTGCGACTTTATCAAGATTCAGTCGGACACCGACACTACTACCAGCTCATAAATTTTATACTAGAGTCTGAAATAGGTGAATTAGGTTTTTACCAAAGTCTGAGAGAGATGAAGCGGATTCTTTTTAGTGTTAGAAAAATATGAAGTGGGATTTATCAAGATTCAGTCAGACACAGATACTACTACCAGCTCACAAGTAGTGTATTAGAGACTCAAATAGGTGAATTAGGTTTTTACCAAAGTCTGAGAGAGATGAATCGGATTCTTTTTAATGTTAGAGACATATGAAGTATGAATTTATCAAGATTCAGTCAGAAACATACACTAGTGCCAGCTTACAAGTGGTATACTAGAGTCTGAAATAGGTGCATTAGGTTTTTACCAAAGTCTGAGAGAGATGAATCGGATTATCTTTAGAGTTAGAGACATAATGAAGCGGGAAGTTACCAAGATTCAGTCAGACACAGACACTACTACCAGCTCACAAGTGGTATACAAGAGTCTGAAATAGTTGAATTAACTTTTTGGAAGAGTCTGAGAGAGATGAGTCGGATACTTTTTAGAGTTAGAGACATATAAACTGGGAATTTATCAAAATTCAGTCAGACACGGACACCACTACCACCTCACAACTGGTATACTAGAGTCTGAGATAGGTGAATTAGGTTTTTACCAAAGCCGGAGAGAGATAAATCGAAATCTTTTTTGAGTTAGGGAATTATGAAGTGGGATTTATCAAGATTCAGTCAGAAACAGACACCACTAGCAGCTCACAAGTGGTATACTAGAGTCTAAAATGGGTGAATTAATTTTTTGCAAAAGTCTGAGAGGGATGATTCGGATTCTTTTTAGAGTTAGAGACATATAAAGTGGGAATTTATCAAGATTCAGTCAGACACATACACTAGTGCCAGCTTACAAGTGGTATACTAGAGTCTGAAATAGGTGAATTATGTTTTTACCTAAGTGTGAGAGCGATGAATAGGATTCTTTTTAAAGTTATAAACATATGAAGTTGGAATTTATCAACATTCAGTCAGACACAGATACTACTAATAGCTCACAAGTGTTACATTAGAGTTTGAAATAGGTGAGTTAGGTTTTTACCAAATTCTGAGAGAGATGAATTGAAATCTTTTTAGAGTTAGAGACATATGAAGTGGGATTGAATCAAGATTCATTCAGACACAGACATTACTACCTGCTCACAATTGATATAGCCTACACAAGTGATGAAACCTAATTCACCTATTTTAGACTCTAGTATACCACTTTTGAGGTGGTAATAGTGTCTGGGTATGACTGAATATTGATACATTTTCGCTTCATATGTCTCTTACTCTAAAAAGAATCCGATTCATCTCTCTCAGACTTTAGTAAAAACCTATTCACCTATTTCAGACTCTAGTATACCACCTGTGAGCTGCAAGTGGTATCTGTTTCTGACTGAATTTTGGTAAACTCCCACTTCACATGTCTCTAACTCTAAAATGGATCCGATTCATCATCTCTGATTCACCTATTTCAGATTTTAGTGTACCACTTGTGAGAGTATTGTCTGCGTCTGACTGACTTATGATAAATTTCATGGTTTTCTCTCCTTTGCAAAAATATTATGTGTGTGAATTCTGAAAAAGTCTCACCATTGAAAATTCAGACATTAGTATAGCATTTGTGAGCTGGTAGTAGTGTTTGTGTCTTACTTAATCTTGATAAATTCCTACTTTATAGGTGTCTAACTAAAAAAAGAATTCGATTCATCTCTTTCAGACTTTGGTAAGAACCTAATTTACCTATTTCAGACATTAGTATCAGCATTTGTGAGCTGGTAGTATTGTTTGTGTCTTACTTAATCTTGATAAATTCCTACTGTATATGTGTCTAACTCAAAAAAGAATCCGATTCATCTCTTTCAGACTTTGATAAGAACCTAATTCACCTATTTCAGACACTAGTATACCACTTTTGAGCTGGTAGTAGTGTCTGTTTCTGACTGAATCTTGATGAATTCCCACTTTGTATGTATCTAACTCTAAAAAGAATCCCATTCATCTCTCTCAGACTTTGGCAAAAAGCTAATTCACCTATTTCAGACTCTAGTATATCACTTGTGAGCTGGTAGTGCTGTATGTGTCTGACTGGATCTTGATAACTTCCCACTTCATATATTTATAACTCTAAAAAGAATCCGATTCATCTTTATGAGAATTTGGTAATAACCTAATTCACCTATTTCTGACTCTAGTATACTATTTGTGAGCTGTTAGTAGTGTCTGTGTCTGACTGAATCGTGATGAATTCCCACTTTGTATGTATCTAACTCTAAAAAGAATCCGATTCATCTCTCTCAGACTTTGGTTAAAACCTAATTTACCTATTTCAGACTCTAGTATATCACTTGTGAGCGGGTAGTAGTGTCTGTGTCTGACTGAATCTTGATAAATTCCCACTTCATATACCTCTAGCTCTAAAAATATTTCGATTCATCTGTCTCATTGGTCTTTAATAAAAATGAATTTCTCTCTCATTCATCTCTCTCAGACTTCGGTAAAAACCTAATTCACCTATTTCAGGCTCTAATATACCACTTGTGAGCTGTTAGCAGTGTCTGTGTCTGACTGAATCTTTAGGAATTCCCACTTCATATATCTCTAACTCTAAAAAGAATCCCTTTCATCTCTCTCAGACTTTGGTAAATAAATCTTATTCACCTATTTTAAGACTCTAGTATACCACTGGTGAGCTGGTAGTAGTGTCTATGTCTGACCAAATCTTGATAAATGCCCACTTCATATGTCTCTAACCCTAAAAAGTAGCTTCATCTCTCTCATATTTTGGTAAACACCTAATTCATCTATTTCTGACTCTAGTGTACAACTTGTGAGCTGGTAGTAGTGGTAGTGGGCCATAAGCAGTTGATTCCCTGGGGAACACAAGATCGCCGGTTTACTTTACTCAATCACGTGCCATAAGAAAAAAGGGGGTAGTAGATTAGTCACTTCTTGACTCATTAAAATTCGGTTCGTTTTATAAAATGTGTCCGGTTTACTTTACCAAAACGCGTGTCATAATACCAGTTTCATTCAACCCAAATAAATAATTTATTCATATAATTGTCATGGGAGTACTGAATATTAATTATTGTAAAACTGGTCATTCCTCTTATTCAATGAAGGTTGATTATATCTAAATCACGTCCAGACAGTTATATGTAAATGAGATGCCGGCTGGATTACGCTAATGATGAATCTCTTGTTCTATGCTCATGTAAGTCGGTCATTCGGTAATGAAGCTTAGGGATGTTTTTTAGAGCCTCAGGCCGACAGTCCGAGGTAATTAACCAACTACTACTAAGCCTAGTTACACCGCTGTCTATGAGACTAGGAACCTTTTTAAATACTTTTCCAATAACTCACAAATATTGTTCATTATATTTTATTGGCCTTATTTGGACCAAAATCGCTGTTCTGCGGTAGAAAATGCAAAAAATTGGCATTCTGCTTTGGCGTGATTATCTTTGTTACTTAAAAAACCACTAGATCTTTAAATTTTCTTTGAATGAGCCCCCCTTTAAGCATTTACATCTACTGGTTCTTTACGACCCGTCCTCTCCCTCCCCCCAGAAAATGAACAGTAAACAACACAAAAACAAGCATACGTTACGATCCTTCTTCAAAAGAAGCAAAATCTATATTTTTGCAGACAATAGTCTTAGGGTGTTCATTCATGCTGTATAATTCTCATTAAGATGGATTTTTTTGGGGGGGGGGGATGTTTCTTAAGTCCATTTTTTCTGATACTAATAAATTTTGATGATTAAAATGAAACTCAATAAATTTTGCGTATTTAAAATCAACATAAATTGGGGATTTTGTTGAAGGATATAGTGTGCCAGCTTCTATTGGCGTGTGCTGCGCTTTGGTTATTTGGTTACAATAAAATGACTTACTAAGGAACAGTGCCCACTGCGAACCAGTGCGCCCTGTTCACTGGTACGGCTGCCTCGTTTGTATGTCAAATAACACCCAGCAGGGGTTGTGTTTGACTTCAACCTCACCTTGCATGGATGGAACAAATCCAGAGGACACCCCCCTCCCCACTAGGTGGATAGACACAGCCGACAAATTTCTTGCCCAAGCCCACATTTCATAGAAAGAAGCCACGAGCCTGGCTAGTGATAGATCAACCCGGAGGCGCCTGGTCTCAGCGTTCTCTACGCCGAGCCCCTGGCAAGAGCCTAAGTAAGTAAGTAAGTATACAACATTGCATCCATATGCTTTATAGAAGATGTTGGGTGGGTCATCCCCTATAAAAAAAATTGTTCGAAGAAGTTCTCTCTGGGTCTTCGAGGCATTTCAAATGTGAGTAGAAGGGTGACTGAACATCACCGAAGTCAACAGACGTACCCAAGATAACAACATTATTCACTGGTTTTCGTAGCGAATTTCCCAAGCTGTGATAATGGCACACTGTGATAATGACTGTGATAATGATGTACTTTACTTGCCTTTAATCAACAAGTTGTCCAAGGACTATTTGAAGTTCTAAACGAACATCACCAAAGTCAACAGATGAGCTTTCAACAGTGATTTGGCTGAGGAAGCTTTCAAAAGCTTCCTCAACCAAGTCACCAAGTGAAAGAACAGATAACAGAGAAAAAACTGAACCGAAATCTTGTGCTTACAAGTCAGCGACAATATTATTATGCTGAGCGAAAGACAAAGGAGTTGGAGAATATAAATTATAAGAGTTGGCTTTCTAAAAAAATTCAAGCCATATTATCTTGTTTTCAAATTCATTATACGGCGTTAATAATTAGCCCCTCCCCCTCCTCCTCCCATCTCTTTCCTTAAAATGCCAACACTGGAGCACAAATGCGGACTTTTGTGTCTACAATACCGAGTGAAAACTTTTACAAAATGATGTACTCGTTCACCTTGAACATTAGGACTCCAAAGCTTCGCACTAAGAAAAATTCCTATTAGCCACAGGCTGCCCACAATTTGAATAGAACCTGATATATATATATATATATATATATATATATATATATATATATATATATATATATATATATATATATATATATATATATATATATATATATATATATATTTAGAAATAAGTTATTGGAGATTATGAATATGATTTTTGAAAAAGGGGAAGTACCTAATGATTTTAGGAAAACCTTAATTAAGCCACTTTATAAGAAAGGTGATAAAAGTGAGTGTGGTAATTATCGAGGCATTAGTCTGGTCTCTGTAGGTAGCAAATTGCTTAGTAGTATGATACTTTTTAGACTGAGAGATGCCGTAGACAAAGTTTTAAGAGAAGAGCAGTGCGGTTTTAGAAAAGGTAGAGGATGTGTTGACCAAATTTTCACTCTTAGGTTAATAATTGAGAAGTGCCTAAGTTTTCAAACACCTTTGGTCCTTAGTTTTATAGATTATGAGCAAGCGTTCGATTCTGTTGATAGAGGAGCTTTAGTAAAGGTTTTATCCTTGTATGGTATACCAGACAAATACATTAAAGTGATTAGTGCTATGTACGAGAATAACACTGCTGCGGTTAAGGTAGGAAATGAGGTTAGCAGCTGGTTTTGTATTAAATCAGGAGTTAAGCAGGGTTGTGTTCTATCCCCCTTTATATGGATTATTTTGATGGACTTTGTTTTAAGGAGCACAGGAAAGGCAATGGGAGACCACGGAATCAAATGGGGAGGAAAAAGTCTCTTGGACTTGGATTATGCTGATGATTTAAGTATCCTAGATGAAAGTGTGAGCAAAATGAATGAAGTTTTAGAGGTTTTGCGAGTTCAGGGTGCTAGTATTGGTTTGAAAATTAATGTTAGGAAGACCAAGTCACTAAGGCTAGGAATAAGTGAAGATGAAAAGGTGACGTTGGGTAATGAAAAGATTGATCAGGTGGGCAGTTTCACTTACCTTGGTAGTATTATTAGTAAAGATGGTGGGAGCAGTGAAGATGTTAAAAATAGAATAGCCAAGGCTCAGGGTGTTTTTTCACAGTTAAAAAAAGTCTGGAAGAATAGGAAGATAAGTCTGCAAACCAAGATTAGAATCTTAGAAGCTACAGTGATGACAGTGGTCAAATATGGCTCTGAAGCATGGACGCTCCGAAAAGCGGATGAAGATTTGCTAGATGTTTTCCAGAGAAATTGCTTAAGGATTGTTCTGGGTACCCGGCTGACTGACCGCATTTCAAACAATAGGCTATACGAAAAATGTGGTTCAATACCACTTTCTAGGTCTATAATGAAAGAAAGGTTGAGGTGGTTAGGGCATGTTGTTCGGATGAAGGATGACAGATTGCCGAAGATTGTTCTTTTCGGCCAACCATCTAGGGCTAAACGGAAAGCAGGTCGTCCCCGTCTGGGTTGGGAGGACGTCATAAAGAAAGATTTAAAGGAAATGGGAACTTCGTGGGCGGGTGTAAAAAGGGAGGCTTTGAATAGATTGGGGTGGAGGAGGAGCGTGCGTAGCTGTGTTGGCCTCAGGCGGCTTGGTGCTGCGACGAGTTGTTAGTAGTAGTAGTATATATATATATATATATATATATATATATATATATATATATATATATATATATTATATATATATATATATATATATATATATATATATATATATATATATATATATATATATATATATATATATATATATATATATATATATATATATATATATATATATATATATATATATATATATATATATATATATATATATATATTTAATTAAGTAAGCTTGCCGTTCAAAGAGGTAGCTTCAGAACTAGCAATCATAGGCAGCGCAATTGGAGAACGATGTTGGCACAATGTATTATTTTTTTTTCTTCTTCTTCTTCCATACCAGGACACTTCGTATCGAAAGAGTTATCGTAGAAACTTCGAAAAGGGCTCATTCGATTGGAAATTGGAATGGCTAGCGCCCTTTTTAATATTCGAAAGTGATTGGAAGGCAACTAACACCCCTTCCACGCCCACCATTTTCCCAAACACACCCAATCAAAATTTTGAGATCACCAGTTTGTTCAGCGTAGTTGATTTCCAAATAAAAAATATGTTTTTGAGGAGGTCACTCCCCCACACCCCTCAGGGCAAGGATTTTAAGTTATGCCCTGGGGTCATATAAGAATAATGTTGGCACAATGTATTATCTATTAATTTTTTTTCCTTTAGACCAGAGCACTTCCTATCGAAGAAGTTACCGTAGAAACTTCGAAAAGGCTCATTCAATTGCAAATCGGAGTGGCCTGTGCCCTTTTTAATAGTCGAAAGTGATTGGAAGGCAACTAACACCCCTTCCACGCCCACCATTTCCCGAAACCCATCCAATCAAAATTTTGAGATTGAGCGTAGTTTATTTAAAGACAGAAATTATGTTTTTGAGGAGGAAACTCCCCCACAGCCCTCAGGGCAAGGGCTGTAAGTTATTCCCTGGGGCATATAAGGTTTTTATAGAGAGCGTTGTCGTAGAGACTTAAAAAAAAGGCTCATTTGATTGGAAATTCAAAGGGCTAGTGCCCTTTTTAATAGTCAAAAGCGATTGGAGGGCAACTAACCCCCCTCTAACGCCCACCTTTTCCCCAAACACATCAAATTCTTATTTTAAGATATCCATTTTGTTCAACGTAGTTGAAAGTTCTGGAAATTAGGTCTTTTAGGATGACAACCCCCTCGCAGCCCTCAGGGCGAGGGTTGTAAGTTATGCCCTGGGGGCATATAAGGTTTTTATAAAACGCGTTGTTGTAGAAACTTCAAAAAGGGCTCATTCGATTGGAAATTGAAGTGGATAGTGCCTTTTTAATAGTAGAAAGTGATTGGAAAGAAACCACTCCCCTTCCACGCCCACCATTTCTCCGAAAACATCCAATCAAAATTTTGAGATAGCCATTTTGTTCCACGCAGTTTAAAGTTCAGAAAATTATACCTTTGAGCAGGAAACTCCCCCTACAGTCTTCAGGGCAAGGGTTATAAGTTATGCTCTGGGGGCATATAAGTTTTTATTGAAATATTTGTCGTAGAAACTTGAAAAAGGGCTCATTCAATTGGAAATTCAAAGGTCTAGTGCCATTTTGACAGTCGACAGTGATTTGAGGGCAACTAACCCCTCTCTCACGCCCTCCTTTTCCCCAAGAACATCCAATCAAAATTTTTAAATAGCCATTTTGTTCGGCGTAGTTGATTTCCAAATAGAAATCATGTTTTTGAGGAGGACACTCCCCCACAGCCCTCAGGGCAAGGGTTGTAAGTTATGCCCTGGGGCATATAAGGTTTTTATAAAACGCGTTGTTGTAGAAACTTCAAACATGGCTCATTCGATTGGAAATTGAAATGGATAGTGCCCTTTTTAATAGTCGGAAGTGATTGGAAGGCAACTAACACCCCTTCCACGCCCACCACTTCCCCAAACACATCCAACCAAAATTCTGAGTTAGCCATTTTGTTCCAGGCAGTTTAATGTTCAGGAAATTATACCTTCGATTAGAACACTCCCCCCACAGTCTTCAGGGCAAGGGTTATAGGTTATGCCCTGGGGGAACACAAGTTTTTATTGAAATCTTTGTCGTAGAGCCTTGAAAAAGGGCTCATTCGATTGGAAATTCAAATGGCTAGTGCCCTTTTTAATAGTCGAAAGTGATTGGAAGGCAACTAACATCCCTTCCACTTCCACCTTTTCCCCAAACACCTCCAATCAAAATTTGTAGATAACCATTCTATTCAACGTAGTTGAAGGTTTTGGAAACTAGATCTTCAAGGATGACACCCCCCCCCCCCAGAGCCCTCAGGGAAAGGGTTGTAAGTTATGCCGTGGGGGCATGTAAGATTTTTATAGAACACGATGTCATAGAAACTTCAAAAAGGGCTCATTCGATTGGAAATTGAAATGGCTAGTGCCCTTTTTAATAGTCGAAAGTGATTGGAAGGCAACTAACATCCCTTCCACTTCCACCTTTTCCCCAAACACATCCAATAAAAATTTTAAGATAGCTATTTTGTTCAACGTAGTTGAAAGTTCTGGAAATTAGGTCTTTAAGGATGACCACCCCCTCCCCACAGCCCTCAGGGCAAGGGTTGTAAGTTATGCCCTGGGGGCATATAAGGGTTTTATAGAACGCGTTGTCGTAGAAACTTCAAAAAGGCTCATTGGATTGGAAATTCAAAGGGATAGTGCTCTTTTAAATAGTCGAAAGTGATTGGAGGGCAACTAACCCCCCTCTCACGCCCACCTTTTCCCCAAACACATCCAATCAAAATTTTAGATAGCCATTTTGTTCAACGTAATTGAAAGTTCTGGAAATGAGGTCTTTGAGGATGACAACCCCCCCCCCACACACACACACACACAGCCCTCAGGGTAAGGGTTGTAAGTTATGCCCAGGGGGCATATAAGGTTTTTATAGAACACGTTGTCGTAGAAACTTCAAAAAGGGCTCATTCGATTGGAAATTGAAATGGCTAGTGCCCTTTTTAATACTCGAAAGTGATTTGAGGGCAACCAACCTCCCTCTCACTCCCACCTTTTCCCAAAACACATCCAATCAAAATTTTTAGATAACCATTCTATTCAAAGTAGTTGAAAGTTTTTGAAATTAGGACTTTAAGGATGACAACCCCTCCCCCCCCCCCCACAGCCCTCAGGGCAAGGTTTGTAAGTTATGCCCCGGGGGTATATAAGGTTTTTATAGAAAGCAATGTTGTAGAAACTTCAAAAAGGGTTCATTCAATTGGAAATTGAAAGGGCTAGTGCCCTTTTAATAGTCAAAAGTGATTGAAGGGTAACTAACCCCCCCTCTCACGCCAACCATTTCCCCAAACACATCCAATCAAAATTTTTAGATATCTATTTTGTTCAACGTAGTCGAAAGTTCTGGAAATTAGGTCTTTTAGGATGATAACCCCATCAGAGCCCTCAGTGCGAGGGTTGTAAGTTATGCCCTGGGGCCATACAAGGTTTATATAGAAAGTTGTTTCAAAAAGAAATTTCAAAAAGGGCTCATTTGATCGGAAATTGAAATTGCCTTTTTTAATAGTCGAAAGTGAGTGGAGACTGATTAACCCCCCTCTCACTCCCACCATTTCCCCAAACACATTCAATCAAAGTTTAGAGATAGCCATTTTATTCAGCGTAGTTGAAAGTTCTGGAAATTATGTATTTAAGGATGACAAACCCCTCAGAGCCCCCAGGGCAAAGGTTGTAAGTTATGCCCTGGGGGCATATAAGGTTTTTATAGATAGAGTTGTCGTAAAAACTTCAAAAGGGGCTCATTCAATTGGAAATTGAGAGGGCTAGTGCCCTTTTTAATAGTCGAAAGTGATTGGA
>CM051256.1:63092636-63230136 GCA_027921565.1 Artemia sinica
GTATCTTTTGTATCCAGGTTCCCCAGAAAAATGGGAAAAATGATGCCCCAAGCTCTCCATCTTTCCTGATTTTAAGGATTTATGCTTTACATTTTATTTCTCATTGGTCAGTCAAAAATATTGCACTTGGGAGTTGAATACATCTCAAGCCACAAAGTTAAGCACGGGATGCGTTATCGGCGCTGTAGCCGTGTATAATTTTGATTTTTATTCATAAATATGGTCTATAACAGGACTTCCTAAACTTTTTTCATTAACGACCCCATTTATGATTGCAAGTTTCCTGGCGACCCCATATAAATATAATTGAAAGACAAATAAATATTTTTTGATGATTCATTTATTAGGTAACAATATACATATACACATGAAAGTATATAGTTTTAGAATTCGTTTAGAAACATTCAAAAATCTAAAATAAAAAATTCCACAAAAGTTGAAAAGTTCTCTTTATTAAACTCACAAAATTACATGCCCTATTTTTCATCAAAATTGCAAGTTTTGCAATAACATAAATAAAAGAGAATTCTGACCGTCTTAGTTCAATCGAATAAGTTCGAACGCAGTCGTTGGGTGGTAAATATTAAATTAAAATGAAAGGGAAAACTCTAGTGAGATGGATGTGCCTGTTTTTATTGCATAACAAATCAAATCTTAGTGGAACGTTTGACACTGTTGGACCTTAGACCTCTTCAACATTTTTTAGCGATGAACAATATTTTGGTTTGATATGTGTTATAGCTCAGAAAGTAACTTCACACAAATATCTGCTGTTGAATGGCAGAAGAACATATAATGCCATATCTGCGATTTTGGGAAATTCAGTTCTAGTTCTGATCCAGAATTCAGTCAAGGACTTTTTTGGAAATTTTAGTTTTAAGTTTGAATCTCTCGAAAGCTCAGCAAATTCCTCTTGAGCTTTAAGTGGCATATGATCAATCTCAGTTAAATCAAAACAAAACGGATTTTGAATCCAAGCTACCTTATTGAAATCAATACATAAAATATGCACAGAACTAGGTTTCAAGCACTTTTAAGTGATCTACAATCATTTTTGCAATAAAGGTTTTACAATGATTTCTCTCGATTATAAAATCATCGACACTGGAAAATATTTCGAACGATTTTTTTTCTATCCTATCTTTCCAAATTTTAAGCTTTTTAATAAAACTTTCAATTTTACCATTAAAAGTAAGCATATCGCAATTTTTTCCTTGAAGAGACAAGTTGAGATCGTTTAATTTCTTAAAGATATCCGACAAATAATGCAGCTTGGATAGCCAAAAGTCGTTTTGAAGAAAAGCAGTAAGTTCACATTTTCGTTCGGTTAAGAATATTTCAATTCCGTCTTTTAATAATAATAATCTTCTTAAACTTTGACCTTACTTCTGCATGTAATGATTAAGTTGTATAGACAGAATCCATATCCTTACAAATATTTCTATCTTAGCAGCATTCTGATGCACATTGTTCAATTTTGGTGTTAATTTTTTTGCTGTCAGGGCCTCTCGGTGAATAAGGCAGTGAGTAATTGTTATACGATCATAATGAGTAGCTTGGAAAAATTATTTAAAACCAATGTTTTTGCCCGCATCGCTCTTGCACCATCTGTGCATATTCCACAGCAATTTTTCCATTCTAGACCTTCAGTCTTAAAAAATTCATCAACTTTATAATATGTCTTTTCCTGTAGTACGTTATAAATATTTGACTTTAAAATCTCTTGCGACCCCATGATTTTGCTACGCAACTCCATTTGGGTTTGCGACCCATAGTTTAGGACGGCCTGGTCTATAATATTGCTCAAGAATCAAAAAATATTCTCAGCAGAAAAACGAATGAAAAGCAAACAGGTCTCCAGAAACTAAGATGACGCTGCTTAATTTCCCTTTCCAATGGCGACATACATTCACTTTTCGAGTTTAGTTTCGTTTTGCTTTCTACCGAATCGTGGGATAATCCCCAGGTCATAAGGATCAGTGTCTTAGCTAGGCATAAAACAAAAAGTTTGAAAGTTTTGCAAGCGTATTAAAACTTATTTGTCAGTGAAACAGTTTGAAAGCTTTTGTTCTGTTAATTTTAAAGCAAGTGTAGAAATTTTCGCCTGATGTTGCAGGTGGCCTGAATGCATTTAAATTCAGCTGACAAAATGCAACAAGTCGTGCTCAGACCTATATTTACATTCACTGTACTAAAAGCACGATCTCGGCCCATCTTTCTCTGTCTAATTATTGAAATTTAAAATGCTAAAGTACCACAGCCAGGGCCTGTAATAAAATTTCAGTTCGTTAACTTGAAATTCCAGATTCTAATCCGAACTAAATCCTCGATTAGAGAAGGAAGAACAAAAAATGTCGTAAGATTTTAACCGGTAAGCAGCAACAAGTGCCTCTGAGTTTTAAAGTGTAAAACTTAAGATTTTATTAACCATCAAAATGAATCGGCATTAAAATAATCAGAATCATACTTCAACAATAATTTGTAACAAAGAAAGAAAACGGCGCATTTAAGCTTTCCTGGCCGCAGGAATGGTTCTTATTCGATTTCTTCGACGATACCTGTTGGTTTTGTCTCTGAAAGACCCCCCATAACTGTATTCATTGTGATGGCTAAAGACTTATTTGCATCCAAAATTTTATTGATGGTGCCCAGTTCATCGCTTCGCGCAGCTATTTTGGATTCAGGAGTCCAGCTGTAATCGTACTCCAGTTTATAAGTGCCAAGATACTCGTGAGGTTGACTGTTGCCCCAATCCTGCAATAAATCACTTCAGTTAGTTAAAATCAAAACAAATAAAGCATACAGGAATAAAAGAGGATCACGGATAGCAGCAGCAAGATTAGTGAGTTCGAAATATTAAACATTTTCATCACTTATCGTCATTATTTCGCGGTCAAACGGGCTCAAACAAACTAACCGTCGAGAATGCCCGTATGTAATTCAAATGAAACATAACTATTGCTTATTCTATTATAAAGGAGTAAAAATTGATGTGAGGGTAACTAAGGATGAAGCCAGATATTAAAATCTAAAGATCAGGAACAGAACGGATGAAGCGTTCATCTATAAAAGTTCATAGGGCTCATGACTCATTCAAGATTTAATGTTTCAGTCACTTTCTGAAAAATTCTGCTGACCTGGCTATACTACTTAATTTTAAATCAAAGAACGTTGGTGCAGAAAGCCCCTCTTCATACGACGTTCTTAAAATTCAGCGCTTCTACACTTCTAATTTCAAACCATGCTATTTTGGCAAAGAAGGAATAGTATGTTAATCAAACCCAGATTTCCCCAGATTTTAAGCTGAAATACAAAACGAAACTAACTTGTTGCGTGCGACTTGAAACACGTCGGGCGTGCGCTACATTTAATTAAATAGACTGATCAGCAGCAGACGATCAGAAACAGTAATTTATTAACAATGAAAGCTTGCCCACGGTGTTTCACAACAAACATCTTTGCAACATCTGATGCTGTTATTGCGTCTGAACTCCCTTAGCAAGTAATATTGGTAGCGGATAAATAAGTATGGCATGGTGAAAGCCAGTGATAGCAAAAAATAAGCCAATTTTTAATATTTCATTTCTATTACGTAGATATTTGGAAGATATTTGAAGAGTTCGTACGAAACTATTACAGGGCAAGCATTCTCCCGCAAAGTGTCATTTAAAAACTGAAATTCAACAATGAAACTTCTTCCTTTACAAATCAGTGTTACAGTCTTCGTCTCCTAAATTAGTCGGACTAACTTTGTAAACCTATAAAATGCTATTTCTTCTATGGAGCGAAACTGACATCACAAAATCAAATTTAAAATGTCACTCCATTCTTTAGCTTTTAAATAGCACCGTTTATACCCTTATCTTTTCGAGTTTTGGAGCAACATCAATTCATGATTTCACAAAAGTCGATATTTATTTCATTACTGAGGCATGCATCCTAAAAGAAGCAATAAAACGAGAGAAAGAAACTCATCCACATACTCGTCGATAGATAAAAGAGAAACAGCTTGTCATTAAAACTAAATTGGGAATTCCGCCAATTCGAGTACACGCTCACTAAAGGCTCAAATGGTGGAAAATTCAGTATGGTTCATTTCCAAATGCAAATTAGTTACTCAAATGCACTGGAAAAAAGGGATTATGGAATCTACAGTTTAACTATTTCCCGGTCTCCACCGTTAATACTCTTCATTCACAGAAAATACTAATTCCAGACTCACTAACAGAGGGGGCCCAAGGTTTCGTGTCCAAGAGTAACAAATAAAACAAATCTATGTACCAGTGGTAATAAATAAATCAACTTTCTATACTTATTCTTACTAAGGAATTCATCTTTTACGGAGAAAGAATGTCAATGTAACAGTACGTTTAATTTCTAAGCAAAAAAGGATTTATTATTAACCAGTAGCCTTAAGAACTGGTAGAAAAAAATAATTAACGTAGCTATCAACCCACCAGTAAAAATGACCAAATTGCCTCGTTTAAACTTAAGCCTATTCGTACACAAACTCAACTTGATTTAATTTCTAAATAGAACTGAAAAACCTGTGAACTGAAAAAGTCCACTCTTGTCTAAGTATGTGATATGGTTGAAACTGGCATTCATTTTATCTTTGATTAACCTGTATATTGTAGAAAACAAATTGAAATGATGTGTACAAGTTAGGTGAATACGGAACAAGTTTCCGTTCAATTTTATTGCAATTGGTGAGTACACGAGTTAGAATCAAAATAAAATTTTCAATAAATTTTTTTATAATTTTGTTTCTCCTTCTTTTACACCATTTTGTATTTTTGGTTTCCCCTATCTCTTTTTTTGCCTTTTCTTCCTTTTTATTGACTTGTTCGTTTAAAATCGCTATAATCGGTAAAAAAAAAAAAAAAAAAAAAAAAAAAAAAAAAAAAAAAAAAAAAAAAAAAAAAAAAAAAAAAAATCTGTCCATCTATCAGGCTGCCATCCTTCAGGTGCTGGCTTGCATAACATGGAAAGCAAGTTTTTTTTTGTTATATTATTTTCAAAGCTCCCTGAACCATCCATTTATCTGTATGTCATTTCAAACAATTTAACCACTTTCCGTCCCTAATTATGTGAATGGCACTAAATATAAATTATAGCAATTACAATGTCATAGAAAAGACAAAGAACTACACTTAGCTCCCCGGGAAAGTGGTGAAATTTAAGCTGTCACTAAAGGAAAATCCTGAATGTTTCATCCTAGAATATCTTTGTGACCATCATAATGGAAATGGTATTACGCATTTGTATATCCTTTACTTGGTTGCAGCTACCGCTGAAACCACGATTTATTTGTTAAAATAACCAAAGTACAATAGCATAAAATATTTGCTCTGGCTATGAGAGATTGCATCCGAAAACCAAGATATTTTAATCCTACTGTTTTGAAATTACACTTTCACATAATGGTTTCCATGAGAAATAAGCATTTCAACACTCTAAGATAGGGAACCCCAGCCAAATGAATTCTTTGAGTCAAATGAACTCAGTCCATCTGAATTAGGAATAAGCACTGACTGAACCAAATGGAATATAATGGGAGAGACTTACACTGTGACGAATAAAAAATACTCCTAGTCTAGATGAAGGACTACCGAAATAGTGATGTGGGAAGGAGGTAACGCCCACTTTAGCAACATATTTTGTAACATAGATGTTTGAAGACAAGATCCGTTTATAAGTCTATTTGCAGTAACAAATCTCTGAGAATTATAGAATTAAGCAGTGCTATGACACTTGGGCCTTATTGGAATCTGGGGAATACATCCATGCCGTACCAAACCAAACTCAGTGCCGAATTTCCCTTCAAATCTAATTTTGTTGTAATTTCATCTTACAGAATAATTTAGTAACAAAATATTTTCAACATTTGTAGCTCAGCTTCCTCCTGAGATGCTCCCAAACAAAATTTCTTATCTACACAGGTGTTTAATCGTGCATAAAAAAAGACAAAGAAACGTATTTTAATACTACAAAATAATATGGCCTTATGGCGTTTAATAAAACCGCTGAGTGTCAAACACTGTACAAGTGCCGTAGCTTCACTATTTAACAAACTTGATTTTTTTTTTTTTTTATTATTATTGTTAAACGACATTTGAAACAGAAGATTTCAAATTTTATTGAAACAGAAGGAAAACAAAAAAGATAGAACAGTCATTTAACTATTTTGAATATTTTCGAACATATTTTACATATTTTCTTCCTCTATGATTCAATGTAAATTGATGCAAAATTAAATACCCGTGAATTTTTCACAATAAAGAAAAAATCTCACTGCATTTCATTATTTTCCTCTGTTTTGCTTTTTTATTTTCTATCTCTTGTGGAGCTCTATTCTTTTCTTCTCATTTGCATTTTTCATCCTCAAGAAATTGAATATCTTCTCTTGCTCTTTTGCAGTGTTGGATCAAGTCTTTTGGCAGGGTTTATCAACTACACGCTTGGCAATTGAAAAATCTTGGAATCCTTCCCTGAGGTTTGCAGTTGCATGTCCTGAGAATGTTTTATACTTAGCAAGGATTTTGTCACGCTCTGAGGCAGTACACTATCCTGCATCGGGAAAAACCTGTAGGAATTTCTCAAACATTGCTCCATAATTTTTTGCAGGTCACACCAAGGAAAGAGGCACACTCCTTCTTGACACCTTGTATATTCACTGGATTTTCCTGGAAGTTTTTAGGTGCATTCTCTAAAGCCTTTTTTGTGGCAAATCCATCGTCGAATTGTTTGAATGATACATAGATTGACTTGTTTTGGACATGGAGTTTCCGCATCTGGACAATTTTTTCATCTTCTTCAACTCTTCTTATGTAATAAAGCATGACAACAAGCATCTCAGGATGGACTCAAGCTCTTTTGCAAAGAAAGGCACCATTGGTGCATCCATTTGGAATTTATCCAACAAAGCCTTCAGCTGTTTAGCACAAATGCCAAAGACTGGAAATGAGCCTGAAGAGAGGTCTAGTTGTGGCACGTTCTACCGTACAGTGGGAGGCAGATGAAGGTAGTTATATTTTACGGAAGTTTCTGGTGGCTGCTGATTCACTGTTGCACAGCTAGCCACACTTCCATTGCCTTCTCTCGTACTTTCAAGTCTTCAAACCACTGATGGGCACATAACCTCTGAGGGAAAATTTGTTGATTTTGTCACATCAATGAAGTCAGATCGTCTTGCTAGCGAGTCATGGAGCATCTGCCAAAGTGCCCTAAGAACATAACCCACCAGCCACCCTGTTTCTCTCTCTCCATCTTGAAAACTTCCATGAAGAACATGCAAACCACAACTTCCCAAATATATCATCTTTTTTAGTGCATATCAGTCTTCTTGGCTTTTTTCCTCCTGGAATATTCTCAGAAGCTTCCAGTTGACAGCAGGGCCACCCATTGAAACCTGTAACAGCTTATTGGGATTAAGTGATGACACAGACTTCTTGATGTTTTCCAGAAGCTTCTCTGCTTGGGTGTGTCCCATAAACTCTGAATCACAATAATGCACCACAAACTTCCCTTCGCATTCACTCCAGTGCTTCACTATAGCACCCAACTGTTCTGTCTGTGTCACTTAATTCAGGCATTCATTAAAAGAACTGCATAGCATGATGTTTTTCTTAGATCATTGATCAGTTTCTTTTAAATAAGGAGCCAAGCCAAAACATATAAGATAAGCTGCCATTGTTGCCCCACTGATATCTGGGAACATCTGACCATCTACTGATATCTGGGAACATCTGACCAAAACTGGCTGAGATATCAGGGCTAGAGCTGAATGAGTAGTGTTACATCACTATCTTAATTATCCAGCAAATTTCTGCTTCAAACACAGCTTGACTTGAAAAAATGCTGAGCACCTTTGTGGTTCTGAGCCTCTTCTCTGTCCGCTTGTAATGCTGTACTTTCATTAATCGCACTTTCCTCATGAACATTGGCTGTTGGTAGGTCTCTGTTTATTATGGAGCTGCTTCCCTCTCCTGCATTTGTTTAAGTCTTCCTCGCGAAATGTGTTACATTTTTCTCCCTGTTTAAATGTTCTGAAATTTTTACATAGCCTTGTCCCTGTGCATGAATCCTGAGTGCCCCAACGCCCATGTTATCAATATTAAAAGACTTCCTGCAGAGCTTGCAATATGCTCTATGTACATCTCCAGATACTTCTCTTAGACAGTCCCTGATCCGGGGGGGAGGGGTCTTTCTACATGAACTTAAACTGTCCTCCAGACTTTGTCACTCACTCCTACCTAAAAAGGACTATACAAATTTGAAAGCCTATTGCTGCTTATTCAATACATAGGCCTACTTTTCAAACCCAGGATTTTCATATCTTTTATATTCTATGTATTATATTTACTCAAATGTTTAACCCATTTGCGTGCCAAACACTCTACAAGTGACGTAACTTCACTATTTAACAAACTTCGATTTTTATTATTACTGTTAAACGACATTTGGGACAGAACATTTCAAATTTTATTAAAACAAAAGGAAATACAAAAAAGATAGAACACTCATTTAACTATTCTGAATATTTTCGAATATGTTTTACATATCTTCTTCCTCTAGCGTTCAATGTAAAACACATATTCTATGCATTATATTTACTTAAATGTTGAATCCATTTGCGTTCACCCACAATGAGGGGAAGGTTATTTTCAAGGACAACTGAAACATTTCCAGGACATTTTATTTTTCCCCATTTTCCAGGTATTTTCTATGACTGGAAAAATGGTCTTTTAGTTTCCAGGTTTTTCCAGGACGCGTGGGGGCCCAGTTCAAGAATATAGGCTACAAATCTTTGTCTGGGAGAAAATATCGCATAAGGCCTTTTGAATTACCACAGTGAAAAAGTTGATAACTATATCAAACGTTCCCACTTAAGTTGTTAATCCTAGTCTAAATAGAACCTAATCAGGGTTAAGTTGGGCCATGATGCGTTCTGTCGCACTAAAACTGAATCCCATCTAGCATTAATCAGCCCTTTTTTCTTTTGGTGATTTCCTGTGTATCAAAAGTGTTTTACCTTTTTTTGAATTATAATTTTATAGCTGTTACTTGGTTAGTTTGCTTTTCTTTTTTTTTTAGTCATGTTTCTTCATCAGGCGAAAGTCAAGCCGTGATCAAACATAAACAAAAAATACGAAATTCGGGTACGTGTTTTTTTTGATAAAAAAAAAAAAAAAAAAATGTTTTTGGTCTGTCAAATCAGAAAAAAAAAACAATTTCAGTAACAACAACAAAAAAATACTCAATAGAGATCAAATTGATAATATATTATATTGAATTTCAATTCGAAATTGAAAGGGCTTGTGCCCTTTTTAATGGCCAAAAGTGATTTGAAGGCAACTAACACCCCTTCCACGCCCACCATTTCCCCAAACACATTAAATCACAATTTTTGAGATAGCCATTTTGTTATACGTACTTGAAAGATCTGGAAATTATGTCTTTGAGGAGGACACTCCCCCCAAAGCCCTCAGGGCAAAGGTTGTAAGTTATGCCCTGGGGTCATATACCGTTTTCACAGAGAGCGTTGTCGTAGAAACTTCAAAAGGGGTCATTCGATTGGAAAGTCAAAGGACTAGTGCCCTTTTTAAAAGTCGAAAGCGATTGGAGGGCAGCTAACCCCCCTATCACTCCCTCCAGTTCCCTAAACAAATCCAATCAGGATTTTGAGACAGACATTTTGTTCAACGTAGTTGAAAGTTCTGGAAATTAGATCTTTGAGGATGACAACCCCCCACAGCCCTCAGGGCAAGGGTCGTAAGTTATGCCCCAGGGGCAAATAAGGTTTTTATAGAAAGCGTTGTCGTAAAAACTTCAAAAAGGGCTCATTCCACTGGAAATTGAAAGGACTAGTGCCCTTTTTAATAGTTGAAAGTGATTGGAGGGCAACTAACCCCCCTCTCACGCCCACCATTTCCCCATGTACAAGCAATTAAAATTTTCAGATATCCATTTTGTTCAACGTAGTTGAAAATTTTGGAATTAGGTCTTTGAAGATGATGGCCCCCTCAGAGCCCTCGGGGCAAGGGTTGTAGGTTATGCCCTGGGGGCATATAAGGTTTCTATAGAAAGCGCTGTCGCAGAAACTTCAAAAAGGGCTCATTTGATTGGAAATTGAAAGGGCACTAGGCTAGTGCCCTTTGTAATAGTCGAAAGTGATTGAGGGGCAACTAACCCCCCTCTGAAGCCCACCATTTCCCCCAACACATCCCAATCAAAATTTTTAGATAGCCATTTTGTTCAACGTAGTTGATAGTTCTGGAAATTATCTCCTATAGGATGACAACCCCCCCACACCCCTCAGGGCAAAGGTTGTAAGTTATGCCGTGGGGGTATATAAGGTTTTTATAGATAGCCTTGTCATAGAAACTTCAAAAAGGAATCATTCGATTGGAAATCAAAACGGATAGTACCTTTTTTAATATTAGAAAATGATTGGAGGGCAACTAACCCACCTCTCACGCCCACCATTTTCCCCAAACACATCCAATCATAATTCTGAGAGAGCCATTTTGTTCAACGTAGTTGAAAGTTCTAGAAATTATGTCTTTGAAGGTGACAAACCCCCACGCCCCTAGGACAAGGGTTGTAAGTTAAGCCCTGGGGACATATAAGATTTTTTAGGAAAGCGTTGTCGTAGAAACTTCAAAAAGGGCTAATTCAATCGGAAACTGAAAGGGATAGTGCCCTTTTTAAAAGTCAAAAGTGATCGGGTGGCCACTAACCCCCCTCTCTCGCCCACAATTTCCCCAAACACATCTAATCAAAATTTTGAGACAGCCATTTTTTTCAACGTAGTTGAAATTTCTGGAAATTAGGTCTTTAAGGATGACAACCCCTCCACAGCCCTCGGTTAAGGGTTGTAAGTTGTGCCCTGAGGCATATAATGTTTTCATAGAAATGGTTGTCGTAGAAACAGCAAAAACGGCTCATTCGACTGGAAATTGAAAGAGCTACTGCCCTTTTTATAGTAGAAAGTGATTGGAGCGCAACTAATCCCCCTCTCGCACCCACCGTTTCCCCAAACACATCCAATCAAAATTTTGAGACAGCCACTTTGTTCAACGTAGCTGAAAGCTCTGGAAATTAGGTCTTTCAGGATGACAACCCCTCCACAGCCCTAAGGATAAGGGTTGTAGTTGTGCCCTGGGGGCATATAATGTTTTCATAGAAATGGTTGTCGTAGAAGCTTCAAAAAGCGCTCATTCGATTAGAAATTGAAAGGGCTAGTGCCTTTTTTCATAGTAGAAAGTGAGTGGAGCGCAACTAACCCCCCTCTCACGCCCCCCCCCCCCAATTTCCCCAAACACATTCAATCAAATTTTGAGATAGCCATTCTTTTCAACGTAGTCGGAAGTTCTGGAATTTGAGTCTTTGAGCCCCCCCCCCCACAGCCCTCAGGTTTTAAGGGTTGTAAGTTATGCCCTGGGGGCATATAATATTTTTTATAGAAAGCGTTGTTGCATAAACTTCAAAAAGGGGTCATTCGATTGGAAATTTAAAGGGCTAGTGCCCTTTTTAATAGTCGAAAGTGATTGAAGGGCAAATAACCCCCTCTCACGCCCACCATTTCCCCGAACACATTCAATCAAAATTTTGGGATAGCCATTTTGTTCAACGTAGTTTGAAGTTCTGGAAATTAGGTATTTGAGGATGACAAACCCCCTACAGCCCCATGGGCGAAGGTTGTAAGTTATGCCCTGGGGGCATATAAGGTTTATAGAAAGCAATATCGTAGAAACTTAAAAGAGGACTCATTCAATTGCGAATTGAGAGGGCTAGTGCCCTTATTAATAGTCAAAAGCGATCGGAGGGCGAATATACCCCCCCCCCACTCCAATCACTTCCCCAAACACTTCTGATCAACATTTCAATATACCCATTTTGTTGAAAGTAGTTGAAGGGTCTGGATATTATTTCTTTGAGTATGACGCCTCTTCCCTCTCCAGCCCTCAGGGCTTAGGTTGTAAGTTATGCCCTGGGAGTATATAAGGTTTTATAGAAAGCGTTGTCGAAAAAAAACTTCAAAAAAGGCTCATTCGATTGTAAATTGAGAGGGCTATTGTCCTTCTTAGCAGTCGAAAGTAATTGGAGGGAGAATCACCCCCCCCCCCTCACGCCCATCATTTCCCAAAAAATTTCTGATCAACATTTTGATACGGCCATTTTGTTTAACTTAGTTGAAAGGTCTGGAAATTATATTTTTGAGGACGACAACCCTTCCCCCATAGCCTTCAGGACAAGGGTCGTAAGTTATGCCCTTGGGGCATATAAAGTTTTTACAGAAATTTTTGCCGTAGAAGCCTAAAAAAGGGCTCATTCAATTGGAATTGAGAGGACTAGTGCCTTTTGTATTAGTCAAAAGTGATCAGAGGGCTAATGCCCTCCCACGCTCATCATTTCCACAAACACTTCTGATCAAAATTTTGAGATAGCCATTTTGTTCGACGTATTTGAAAGATCTGGAAATTATGTCTTTGAAGATAACAAATCCCCCCAGCCCTCAGGACAAGGGTTATAAGTAATCCCCTGGGGGCATATAAGGTTTTTATAGAAAGCATGGTCATATATACCGGAGGGGGCTCATTGGATCGGTAATCAGACGCTCTAATGCTCTTTTAACGAGTCAAAGTGATCGGAGGGCAGCTACACCCCCCCCCCCCCCCAACAAACACACACATGTCGTATTGTCCCGAAATACATCTAATAGAAATTTTGAGATAGTCATTCTATTCAAAATAGTCTAAATATCATATAACAAGGCTTTTGGGGTTTAAACAAACCCCAGAGATTAGGGGCAAGGGTTGTAAGTTATGCCCAGGGGATATTTAAGGTTTTTATGGAAGGGATGGTTGTCTAACTTTAGAAGAGGTTCAGTCTTTTTCAGAGGCAACGCTATAGCGTTGCCTATAGTAAAGGCCATACGGCTCCAAAGTTTTCTTATTATTAGTTTGTTATTTTTTTTCCAGACTTCATACGGAAGGGGTCATCATTGAAACTTCAAAGGGGGCTCATTCGAATGAAAATCTAGAGTTCTGGTGTCCTTTTTTAGGGTCAAAAGTGATTGGAGGGCAACTAGCCCCCCTCCCCCACGCCCATCATTCCCCCAAACACATCCAATCAAAATTTAGATAGTCATTTTGTTCAGCGTAGTTTATTTCCAGATAGAAAACATGTTTTTTGAGGAGGACACTCCCCAAGAACCCTCAGGGCAAGGGTTTTAAGTTACGCCCTGGGGGCATATAAGGTTTTATAGAAGGCGTTGTCGTAGAAACTTCAAAAAAGGCTCATTAGATTGGAAATTCAAAGGGCTAGTGCCCTTTTTAATAGTCGAAAGTGATTTGAGGGCAACTAACCCCCCTCTCACGCCCAACTTTTCCCCAAACACATCCAATCAAAATTTTGAGACAGCCATTTTATTAAACATAGTTTTAAACTCTGGAAATTAGGTCTTTGAGGATGAAAACTCCCCCACAGCCCTCAAGGCAAGAGTTGTAAATTATGCCCTGGGGGATATAAGGTTTTGTATAGACAACGTTGTCGTAGAAACTTCAGAAAGGGCTCATTCGATTGGAAATTTAAATGGATAGTTCCCTTTTTAATAGTCGAAAGTGATTCTAAGGTAACTGACACCCCTTCCACGCCCACCATTTCCCCAAATACATCCAATCAAAATTTTTATATAGCCATTTTGATCAACGTAGTTGAAAGTCCTGGAAATTATACGTTTGAGCAGGACACTCCCCCCAGAGTCTTCGGGGGCAAGGGTTATAAGTTATGCCCAGGGAGCATATATGGTTCTTATGGAAAGAATGCTCGTATAAACTTCAGAGAGGGCTCATTTGATTGGAAATTAAAAGTTCTAGTTCACTTTTTAAGCGTCAAAAGATATTGGAGGGTATCCAGCTCCCCCCCCCCCCCCAAACCCTTTCTTCCCAAATGCATCCGATAAAAACTTTAAGATAGCTATTTTGTTAAAAGTAATTCAAAGATCATATGACAAAAGTTCCGGTGTCGACTCAACCCACCAGGGCCCGGGGGCAGGCGTTGTAAGGTATGCCCTGGGGGCGTATATAGGTCTTATGGAAGGGATGCTCGTATTAACTTCAAAGCGGGATCATTTGATTGGAAATTGAAAGTTCTAGTTCACTTTTTAAGAGTCAAAAGAGATTGGGGGGCATCTAGCCCCCCCCCCCTCCACGCCCTCTCTTCCTCAAACCCATCCGATAAGAACTTTGAGATAGCTTTTTTTTAAATAGTTCAACGACCATATAACAAAAAATCAGGAGTCAACACAGCCCAGCCTAGGGCAGCTGTTGTAAGTTATGCCCTGGGGGAATACAAGGTTCTTATTGAGGGGATGCTCGTAAAAAATTCAGAGATGGCCCATTTGATACGAAATCGAAAGTTCTAGTTAAGTTTTTCAGAGTCAAAGGAGATTGGAGGGTAACTAGCCCCCCCCCACGCCCCCTTTTCCTCAAATGCATCGAATAAAAATTTTTAGATAGCCATTAAGTTAAAAATTTCTCAAAAGTCAGATAACAAAAACTCAGGTGTCGTCACAGCCCCCCAGGGCCCGGGGGCAGGCGTTGTAAATTATGCCCTGGGGCATATATTGTTCGTATGAAAGGGATGCTCGTATAAACTTCAGAGGGATCATTTGATTGGATATTGAAAGTTCGAGCTCACTTTTTAAGAGTCAAAAGAGATCCGAGGGCAGCTAGCCCCCCCCCCCCAGCCTTCTTTTTCAAAACCCATCTAATGACAATTATGAGATATACATCTTGTTAAAAATAGTTCAAAGGTCAGATAAGAAAAAATCTGGTGTCAATAGAACCCCCCAGGGCACAGGGGAAGGCGTTCTAAGTTATGCCCTATAGGCATGTATGGTTCTTATGAAAGGGATGTTCGTATAAACTTCATAGAGGGCTCATTTGATTGGAAATTGAAAGTTCTAGCTCACTTTTTCAGAGTCAAGAGATTTAAACTAGCCCCCCCCACGCTCTTTTTTCCCCAAACCCGTCCGCTACAAATTTTGAGATAGCCAGATTTTTGGAAATTGTTAAAAAATTAGATAACAAAAACGCCCCCCAGAGCCCGGGGGATAGGCGTTGTGAGTGTTGTCCTGGGGGCGTAAATATGGTTCTTATGAAATGGATGCTCGCATAAACTTCAGAGGGGGCTCATTTGATTGGAAATTGTAAGTTCTAGTTCAATTTTTAAGAGACAAAAGATATCCGAGGGCAACTACCCCCCCCCCCATACACCCTTTTTTCCCCAAGCCCATCCGATAAAATTTTTATAATAGCCATTTCATTAAAAATAGTTCAAAGGTCAGATAAGAAAAATTCTTGTGTCGACGGAACCCGCCAGGGCCCGGAGGCAGGCGTTATGAGTAATGCTCTAGGGGCATACATAGTTCTTATGGAAGGGATGCTCGTATAAACTTCGGAGAGGGCTCATTTGATTTGAAATTGAAAGTTATTGTTCACTTTTTAAGAGTCAAAAGAGATCGGAGAGCAGCTATCCCCCCCCCTCCTCCACGCCCTAAATGCATCAGATAAAAATTTTGAGATAGACATTTTGTTAAAAATAGTTCGAAGTTCTGATAAAAAAAAAATCCGGTGTCGACACAGCCCCCCAGGACCCGGGGGTAGGCGTTGTAAGTTATGCCCTGGGGGAATATATGGTTGTTATGGAAGGCATGTTCGTATAAAGTTCCTAGAGGGCTCAGTTGATAGGAAATTGAAAGTTGTAACTCACTTTTTAACAGTCAAAAGTGATTGAAGGGCAGCTAGCCTCCCCCAACACTCATTTACATCTATTTTGTCCCAGAGGCACTTCATATAGAAGGGGTCGTCGTAAAAACTTCAAAGGAGGCTCATTCGATTGGAAATCGAGAGTTCTAGTGTCCTTTTTAAGAGTCAAAAGTGATCAGAGGGCAACTGCCCCCCCAAGCGCTTTTTCCCCAAATATATCTGATAAAAAATTTGGGGTAGCCATTTTGTTAAAAATAGTTCAAAGACCATATAATAAAACTCCTCTACGTATGGTCATTTCGTTAAAAATAGTTCAAACATCAGATAAGAAAAACTCCTGTGTCAACATCCCCCCCCCCCCCCTCAGGGCCGAGGCAGGCGTTGTAAGTATTGCTCTGGGGGCATATATGGTTCCCATGGAAGACATGCTCGTATAAACATCAGAGAGGGTTCATTTGAATGAAAATTAAAAGTTGTAGTTTATTTTCTCAGAATGAAAAAAGATCGGAGGCCAACTAGCCCCTCCCGCCCTCCACGCCTTTGGGTGTATGGGATGGATATATCCATCCGATAAAAATTTCAGGTGACCATTTTGTTAAAAATAGTTCAACCATCAGATATTTAAACTCCAGGGTCGACACAACCCCCCAGGGACAGGCGTTGTAAGTCATACTCTGGGGATATATATGGTTCTAATAGAAGGGTACTCGTATAAACTTCAGAGAGGGCTCATTTGATTGAAAATAGAAAGTTCTAGAACACTTTTAAAGAGACAAAAGAGACCGAAGATTAATCTAGTCCCCCCACGCCCTTTTTCCCAAAACCAATCCGATAAAAATTTTAAGATAGCAATTTTGCTAAAAATAGATAAACATCAGATAATAAAAAATCCGAGGTTGACACAAACCCATTTTCTACTTTGATATTGCTACTTTGATATCAGTTTTGATACTTTGAAGAATATTTGATTTTTTTTTTTTTTAAGCTTGATTTTGAAATAAGGAATTTTTAAAAACTTGAAATTTTTCGCAATCAAAAACGAACAAAAATTAATTACAAAAAACTTTCCAAAAAATAAGTTTTTCAAAGAAAGAATAAGTTTTTCAAAGAAAGCAAAGGCCATTTCAAACTAAAGTTCAGCAGATACAAATACATTTTAAAATTCAAACTCAAAACGACCAGAAATTACTATTAAAAAATAAATGAAACCCAAAACGAACAGAAATTAAATAAACGATCATAGCAAAAACATACAACAAGTAATAATATAAATGAATAAATAGATCTTAAAGCGAGTAATGCTTAGATTGAATATGAATATCAAGCTTAAAACGAAAAAAAATACTTTCCTATTGAAGTATAAATGAAACTTAAAACGAACAGAAATTAAATAAACAATCAATGCAAACAAACATACAATAGATATTAATGTAAATTAATAAATAAATCTTAAAACGAGTGAAACTTAAATTGAATATGCAAATCAAGCTTGAAACGAACAAAAATCACCATCTACAGGAGTTTGGGCATGACCTCCTTCTCTCACTGTAAAAATCTAAAACCTACTGCGTCATTGGCGCTTTCCTGAAAACTATATGCGTCTTGAACAGTCTTGGAAAGTATAAACAACATCAAATTGAATATTTGATGTATAATGATATTAATTGTTGAAAGACCCATTAGCTCAAGAATTTATTTCACTGTAATTGTATTTTTATTTTCAATACTCTAAGAAGTGGAAAAGAAAATATTTGTAATATAATCCGTTTTCAGTTAAGCGCCAATGATGCAGAAGGCTTTTGGTTTTTATTTACAGTTAGGAAAGGAGGCAGTATCCAAACACTTGTTTGTAGGGAAGCTATATTCGTCTTTAACAACTTTAAAAAGAGCTAATAAATTAAACTGAATATTTGATGTATAATGATATTAATTGCTGAAAGCTCATCAGTTCAAAATGTTACTATAATTTTAATGTTTATTTTCAATATCAAGTACAAAAGAAAATATTTGTCATAAAATTGGTTTTCAGTAAAGCGCCAATGAAGCAGTAGGTTTTAGACTTTTACAGTGAGAGAAGGAGGTCATGCCCAAACTCTTGTTTGTGGTGATTTTTGTTCGTTTCAAGCCTGATTTGCATATTCAATTTAAGTTTTATTTATTATTTAATATATAAGTTTTATATATTAAATTGTTTTGTATTTAACCAAGGCTTGGTTCAAACAGCCCGTAGTAAAACTACAAATAAAGAGCAACCCTTATCAATAAAAGCCGATAAAATCTTACGAATATTTATCCACAAAATCTTACGAATTAAATTGTTTTGTATTTAACCAAGGCTATTAAGTTTTATTTATCGTTTTAAGATTTATTTATTAGTTTACATTAATATCTTTGTATGTTTGTTGATATTTGTAGATATTTGTAGATATATTGTAGATATTTACACTAATATCTTTTGTATGTTTGTTTGCATTGATTGTTTATTTAATTTCTGTTCGTTTTAAGTTTCATTTATACTTCAATAGGAAAGTATTTTTTTTCGTTTTAAGCTTGATATTCATATTCAATCTAAGCATTACTCGCTTTAAGATCTATTTATTCATTTATATTATTACTTGTTGTATGTTTTTGCTATGATCGTTTATTTAATTTCTGTTTGTTTTGGGTTTCATTTATTTTTTAATAGTAATTTCTGGTCGTTTTGAGTTTGAATTTTAAAATGTATTTGTATCTGCTGAACTTTAGTTTGAAATGGCCTTTGCTTTCTTTGAAAAACTTATTCTTTCTTTGAAAAACTTATTTTTTGGAAAGTTTTTTGTAATTAATTTTTGTTCGTTTTTGATTGCGAAAAATTTCAAGTTTTTAAAAATTCCTTATTTCAAAATCAAGCTTAAAAAAAAAAAAAAATCAAATATTCATATTCAATCCAATCATTACTCGCTTTAAGATCTATTTATTCCTTCATATTATTACTAGTTGTATGTTTTTGCTATGATTGTTTATTAAATTTCTGTTTGTTTTGGGTTTCATTTATTCTTTAATAGTAATTTCTGGTCGTTTTGAGTTTGAATTTTAAAAGGTATTTGTATCTGCTGAGCTTACGTTTAAAATAGCCTTTGCTTTTCTTTGAAAAACTTATTTTTCGGAAAGTTTTTTTTAATTAATCCCTGAAAAAGACTATGTCAATATAAAACGAACATTAAGTAATTAGAAAAAACTTTTTCCACAAAACAAGTTTTTGAAAAAGAGTAAAGAACTCCATTAAACCAAAATGAACAAAAATAGAATCAAATAATCTACCAAGCCTGCAATTACCACATCTCAGTATTAATAAATAGATGAAACCCAAAACAAACAGAAATTAATATAAATAACAGAGTCAAATTCAAAACGAGCAGAAATTAATATGAGTAGGGTTCTAAACCCCTATGCTTTCTAACAGCCATAATATAATTTGTACTTTACTGAAAAAATTCTTTTAAATGTTTTCATTTTTATAACTTTAAGAAATCCAAATTAATTAAGATTTTAAGGAATAAATACCAGAATATGTATATTAAACTGACAATGTCCATTTTTTTCAGTAAATTCATTTGAATTCTTTTTCAGTAAAGTACAAATTATATTCTGGCTTTTAGAAAGCATAGGGGTTTAGAATCCTACTCATATTAATTTCTGCTCGTTTTGAGTTTGACTCAGTTATTTATTGTAATTTCTGTTTGTTTTGGGTTTCATTTATTTATTGATACTTATTTGTGGTAGTTGTATGCTTGGTAGATTATTTGATTCTATTTTTGTTCATTTTTGGTTTAATGGAGTTCTTTACTTTTTTTGAAAAACTTATTCTGTGGATTTTTTTTTTAATTAATTACTAAGTAAGGACCAACTCTTTGATCAAAGAAGGCTGTTTATCGATATCGAAAATACAATGAAAAACAATGTACATATGAAAAGCTACAATTTCCAGCTATCTTTTAACAAAAAAAAAATATAACGCATTTTGAACAAAAACAAAAACTTTTCGGAATTTTAAGAACTATGTAAAGTCCAGAAAAATAGATGGAGGAGAGGGAGTCAAGTGCAAATCATTCGACAGAACTATTACGTTAGAAGAAATAGCCAGAGTATAGGACGAAAACCTGACCTGTTGGTAGTTATAATGATCTTTTGCCATTTCTCCACATTTTAGCGTTGAGACCTATCTCTTCCCCCAACCTGAGAAAAGTAAACAATATTGTCAGTCATGTCACGATACCCTTATGATGAATAATGATTTAAGTCTAATCATCTGTTATTTGAATTCAATCAATTTAATTACGAAAGCAATTAATTACGTTGTCGTCCCTAGCAAGACCCCATGGCCTGCTAAGACAATGGGGAAACATAATAAAAGAGGGGAATTCTAACTGCTTACGCTTTATAAATACTAAATATTACAATTAGAAGAAAGAAAAACCTTAAATTCCACACCATAAAACAAGGAGAAAAAAAAATCAAAATTCAAAGAATGTAGTACTTTTTAAAAGCCTTGAAAGAGTGAATTCCATGAGCTGACTTAGGAGGTGTACAATGCGAAGTTCAATTAAAATATTAAATTATATAAATATAACAGGTTTTCTCAAACGAAAGTAAAGAGCAACATTAAAACTTACAACAAACAGAAAATACAAAAAGCAATATTTTGCATTTCCTATTTATATACAATATTTAATGCCTTTATTATTTCCCGGGGGTGGGGGGGCTGTCACCCCCTTAGTGGTGTCCATCGAGATCATTCCTATAAAATAGATAGGCTCGAAAAATTTGCGTTTAAAACCGTGGAAATGATGACCCGGTATACAGTTTTTCATACTCCAACTTCCACCCTCCTAATAAATATTCGAGGGGACATTATTTTTTTGTTTAGGGATGACTGTTATTGTGGAATTATTATCTTACGAATTAAATTGTTTTGTATTTAACCGCGGCTTGCTTCAAACAGCCCGTAGTGAAAATTACAAATAAAGAGCAACCCTTATCAATAAAAGCCGATAAAATCTTACGAATATTTATCAACAAAATCTTACGAATTAAACTGTTTTGTATTTAACCAAGGCTTGGTTCAAACAGCCCGTAGTAAAAACTACAAATAAAGAGCAACCCTTATCAATAAAAACCGATAAAATCTTACGAATATTTATCCACAAAATCTTACGAATTAAATTGTTTTGTATTTAACCAAGGCTTGGTTCAAACAGCCCGTAGTAAAACTACAAATAAAGAGCAACCCTTATCAATAAAAGCCGATAAAATCTTACGAATATTTATCAACAAAATCTTACGAATTAAACTGTTTTGTATTTAACCAAGGCTTGGTTCAAACAGCCCGTAGTAAAAACTACAAATAAAGAGCAACCCTTATCAATAAAAACCGATAAAATCTTACGAATATTTATCCACAAAATCTTACGAATTAAATTGTTTTGTATTTAACCAAGGCTTGGTTCAAACAGCCCGTAGTAAAAACTACAAATAAAGAGCAACCCTTATCAATAAAAACCGATAAAATCTTACGAATATTTATCCACAAAATCTTACGAATTAAATTGTTTTGTATTTAACCAAGGCTTGGTTCAAACAGCCCGTAGTAAAACTACAAATAAAGAGCAACCCTTATCAATAAAAGCCGATAAAATCTTACGAATATTTATCAACAAAATCTTACGAATTACACTGTTTTGTATTTAACCAAGGCTTGGTTCAAACAGCCCGTAGTAAAAACTACAAATAAAGAGCAACCCTTATCAATAAAAACCGATAAAATCTTACGAATATTTATCCACAAAATCTTACGAATTAAATTGTTTTGTATTTAACCAAGGCTTGGTTCAAACAGCCCGTAGTAAAACTACAAATAAAGAGCAACCCTTATCAATAAAAGCCGATAAAATCTTACGAATATTTATCCACAAAATCTTACGAATTAAATTGTTTTGTATTTAACCAAGGCTTGGTTCAAACAGCCCGTAGTAAAACTACAAATAAAGAGCAACCCTTATCAATAAAAACCGATAAAATCTTACGAATATTTATCCACAAAATCTTACGAATTAAATTGTTTTGTATTTAACCAAGGCTTGGTTCAAACAGCCCGTAGTAAAACTACAAATAAAGAGCAACCCTTATCAATAAAAGCCGATAAAATCTTACGAATATTTATCCACAAAATCTTACGAATTAAATTGTTTTGTATTTAACCAAGGCTTGGTTCAAACAGCCCGTAGTAAAACTACAAATAAAGAGCAACCCTTATCAATAAAAGCCGATAAAATCTTACGAATATTTATCCACAAAATCTTACGAATTAAATTGTTTTGTATTTAACCAAGGCTTGGTTCAAACAGCCCGTAGTAAAACTACAAATAAAGAGCAACCCTTATCAATAAAAACCGATAAAATCTTACGAATATTTATCCACAAAATCTTACGAATTAAATTGTTTTGTATTTAACCAAGGCTTGGTTCAAACAGCCCGTAGTAAAACTACAAATAAAGAGCAACCCTTATCAATAAAAACCGATAAAATCTTACGAATATTTATCCACAAAATCTTACGAATTAAATTGTTTTGTATTTAACCAAGGCTTGGTTCAAACAGCCCGTAGTAAAACTACAAATAAAGAGCAACCCTTATCAATAAAAACCGATAAAATCTTACGAATATTTATCCACAAAATCTTACGAATTAAATTGTTTTGTATTTAACCAAGGCTTGGTTCAAACAGCCCGAAGTAAAAACTACAAATAAAGAGCAACCCTTATCAATAAAAACCGATAAAATCTTACGAATATTTATCCACAAAATCTTACGAATTAAATTGTTTTGTATTTAACCAAGGCTTGGTTCAAACAGCCCGTAGTAAAACTACAAATAAAGAGCAACCCTTATCAATAAAAGCCGATAAAATCTTACGAATATTTATCAACAAAATCTTACGAATTAAACTGTTTTGTATTTAACCAAGGCTTGGTTCAAACAGCCCGTAGTAAAAACTACAAATAAAGAGCAACCCTTATCAATAAAACCGATAAAATCTTACGAATATTTATCCACAAAATCTTACGAATTAAATTGTTTTGTATTTAACCAAGGCTTGGTTCAAACAGCCCGTAGTAAAAACTACAAATAAAGAGCAACCCTTATCAATAAAAGCCGATAAAATCTTACGAATATTTATCAACAAAATCTTACGAATTAAATTGTTTTGTATTTAACCAAGGCTTGGTTCAAACAGCCCGTAGTAAAACTACAAATAAAAAGCAACCCTTATCAATAAAAGCCGATAAAATCTTACGAATATTTATCCACAAAATCTTACGAATTAAATTGTTTTGTATTTAACCAAGGCTTGGTTCAAACAGCCCGTAGTAAAAATTACAAATAAAGAGCAACCCTTATCAATAAAAACCGATAAAATCTTACGAATATTTATCAACAAAATCTTACGAATTAAATTGTTTTGTATTTAACCAAGGCTTGGTTCAAACAGCCCGTAGTAAAAATTACAAATAAAGAGCAACCCTTATCAATAAAAACCGATAAAATCTCACGAATATTTATAAACAAAATCTTACGAATTAAATTGTTTTGTATTTAACCAAGGCTTGGTTCAAACAGCCCGTAATAAAAACTACAAATAAAGAGCAACCCTTATCAATATAAACCGAAACTCTAAAAGGTTTCGATTACAGCATATGCAACAAAAATATATTTTTCGTTCTGACTCTGGATATCTAAAATGTATTAATTTTAAGTAAAAACAAATCAAATGGCACTATGTGTATCCAGATTGTCAAAAGAGCGTATGTGGCATATCCCAGGAACAGCAAAGGACATCACTTTGGAACTTTTAAGTCAAGGTTTTAGAGATATTAGCCAAGTCAAGGCAATGTAAGCATCCAAAGTTGTCAAAAGGCGTATTTCCAATATCTACGGAACGTCTAAGTTTATTAAGTTGATACTTCCAGGGCATGTTGAGGCGGATGTTCAACTAAATAAACATTAAACTATGCGCATCCAGGTTGTCAAGTCTGTTTCAAATTTTGGTCTAGTATTTAAATGGTGGGCCAAACCTTAATTCTTAAAAATAAAAACCAAAAAGCTTTTGAAAATGTTCTTTTTATTACCCAATATAAAAACTGTGTAGACTAAATTAAAAACCCATAGAAATTAATTTCAAAAACAGATTTTTCCCTAAAAGCAATATTTCAAATAAAATTTAGAGCTACATTAAAGCTAAGACGAGTGGTAATAATTTAAATAATAATCTAATTCAAGTGAAAAAAAATGACTATCAATAAATAAATGAAACTAAAAAAACAGAAATTAGAATAAATAATCAAGTTAAGCTTAAAACGAACAGAAACTACAGCAAAGAGGAGCAGGGCTATCTCCCCCAATGACTTGTAAAGACCAGAACTTCATTTGTACTTTACTGAAAACAAGATACATTTTAAACATTTTCTCTTTTATAACATTAATAAATACAAAATTACTGCGACTTTCAGGAATAAGTATCAATTTATATTTAACTATCAATGTCCAATTCCTTAGATTTTTTCATTAACCTTGGTTAATCTGATAATTTTCTTAATATGATTTTTTTTTTTTTTTTTTTTTTTTTTTGTGAGTTGTCGTTGATTTTAAGACAATAAAAGCACAGATTTCGAAATAAGAATTTTTTTTCAGTTAAACGCAAATGACATTTCTTGTCTTAGGCTGTTACTCCTTTGTAGCTTCCTTTGATGTAGTTTCCGTTCGTTCTAATTTTAACTCAGTTATTTATTGTAATTTCTGATGGTTTTGGGCTTCACTTAATTGATAGAGATTTATGTTCGATTTACATTCGAATTACTATCTGATTTTATTTCCGCTCACCAAATGGGCGTGGAAGAGGGCTATTTGCCCTCCAATCTTTTTGGTCACTTAAAAGGGCACTAGAACTTTTAGTTTTCGGTTCAACGAGCCCTTTCCCAATCTTCTAGAACCATTGGTTCGATAAAATAACCCCTGAGAAAACAAATATAACAAATAAACACGCATCCGTGATCTTTCTTTTGGGAAAAAATACAAAATTCCATATTTTTGCAGATAGAAGCTGGAAACCTCTATGGTAAGGTTCCCGGATACGCTGAATCTGATTGTGCGATTTCCATTAAGATAATCTTAAAGTTTTGAAGTTTTCTCAGGCTCGTAGCTTTTGATGGGTAACATTAAGC
This sequence comes from Artemia sinica, assembly GCA_027921565.1. NCBI lineage: Eukaryota > Metazoa > Arthropoda > Branchiopoda > Anostraca > Artemiidae > Artemia > Artemia sinica. Next base: position 63,117,671 of record CM051256.1, read on the forward strand.
TTAATGAATTGTATATATTTGGAATCAGGATAAAAGGCAATTTCTTTGATGCGTCTATTACTATCAAAATTTCGGTTTTTAGGGTTTCGGTTACTATTGGGCCGAGTCACTCTTTACTTACAGTTCGTTACTACTCTGTAAAAATTGAATCACCCCCCATGTTTGGAAGCGGAAAATATTATTGACCAAAGATTTATCTAACCATGCCACCTTCTCTCCCACCCCAATTTTAGAGCAACATGGAAAGTTTTCAAGGCTCCAAATCCAATCCATTCAGCAAATACTGAAACTTTTAAACCCAGCAATATAGTCCTCAACAAAAATTAAAAGCTATCCGAAAAAAAGAAGACCGACTAATTGGATAATAAGTAAGATTTCGCCATCAAAGTTGAGTTCTGCGCAATGATTGCAAACTACCAATCATTTTATTTGCAGTTCCCTAAAGACTGCAAATGTTTTTACGAGGTCACTGGGTTTAACCCCCCCCCCCCCCAAGTGTTTGCCTGACTCGTAAAACATGACATAAAAGCACAAAAACTAATTTTGATGTTTTTAAGGCTTTTCGTACCCATCCCCCTTCTGAAAAAAACTATTACCCCAATCCAAAATTCTGGATACACCCATTTTGTCAGATATCCCCTTTGCATCATCGATCTTATGTTCATTAATATGAATAAGCTAAAAGGTGATTCACTCACTCCTGGTGAAAGCATCGAAAAATACTTTTGTCCACTCTCTCGCCTATAGAGATAGTATAGCTTGCCGGGGATCTTCTTAAAATTACAAGCAACATGATTTAGATCATTGCCTCTTCTTGCATCTTCTAAAATTCGCTTTGGCTTGTTCTTGTAGAAATCTAATTTGTTCTGCTATTACTTGAAGCTTATTTGATGCATTCGCCTTTGTAAAATCGTCCGCCTAAAACAAAACTAAAATAAGAGGAAACAATAATCAACTGTCCATATTCATCCATGTAGAACAGTAAAAACAATTGCTACTTTGCAAAATGATTAGTCGGAGTTTGTCAACTCTTCTTAACTACAAGAAGACATTGGAGTTGTGCATGTCAGAAGCTCGGAGCAAAACTGACTCCCCGTCTGAACAGTTAAACCTTCATACTAGAAATAAACGGTAATAAATAAGTCAAATTTTGTTACGATCTTATAGGTTTGATTAACAAAAACAAGCTTCGTCTCCTTGGTGTGGTTTGGAAGTCTCAATCTTATATAGGCCATGGGATAAACTGACTAAGATAGATTTTAAATGGAGTAGTTTTTATAAATCAAAATTGACAAGGCACACGTTTTTGGGTAGGGTCAAAGTCCTGTCCTCGTTTTCATAAAATTACAGAACAACTTCAAAAATGACCATTTCAGCAAGAAATGGGACGACTTTCGTGTTATAGCATATATTATGCCCAACCCCTTCGAAAAAATTTGACCATAGCTGTTGTTTTTTTTTTAATTGGTTCCTTAATTTTCACATATCTGGAAGTAATCTGCTCTGTACCCGTACCTGATCAATTGATTTAAATTGTGATCAAATTTTTCCAGGGTGAGAATCTTCCGAGAGGAGAGAAGTTTCCAGGAGTGAACTTTTGAGAAAAATTTTACACTGGAGGAATTTGCCTGAATTCCTATACGAAATTCTTTTTATCTGTCTTACTTTGTCTTTGCCAACAAAATTTAATATAGAAATGATTCGGGGAAAATATTCAGCAGGATTGGAATTGCAGTGGGGATTTTTCCATGGGATACGCGGATTTTCCGCCAGGAAAAACTTTCTACTGGGGGTGGGGGATTTCCGGGAAGAATTTTCCACGGAGGGGGATTTCTGGCATGATTTGAAAAATGATCAGAAGTTAGCCTTTTCAAATGAAAGTTTCCAAAGAAAATTTTTCAGGCGGAATAGTCCCCGAGAAATTTCCGAATAATTGCAGGGAAAAGAAATAATTTCTGTTTTCTTTTTAGTTTTAATGTTGCTCCTTAATTTAAGCTACAAAAAAGTTGTATTTTTTTTCATTAAATTCAAGTTCAAAACGATCATAAACCACTGTCAATAAATGAATGGAAACGGGGACGCACAGAAATCACCAAAAAGAATCAAATACAACTTCAAACAAACAGCAACTGCCTCAAACAAGAGTAGGGTCAACGCCCTCTAAGCCTTCTAAAGACCAGAACGTTTTTTTGCACTTTACTGAAAACGATTTTTGTTTCGAGACGTATGTTTTTATTTGTCATAATATCAACAAAAAGATTAAAAATCACCATGCTAGCCACGAGTACTCAAAATTACTCATGAATGTAGACTGACAGTTTAATATATATTGATACATATTCCTGAAAGTCTTAGCAATTCATGAATGTTATAAAAGAGAAAACGTTAAATATATATTTAGTTTACAGAGGTATCCTTTCAACAACATGAATGCACCAAGTGTTCTTTGATTTAGTACAACATACCCTGAAATTTTCCACTAAACATCCTTAGCTGCTTCTGCAGCATTGCAGATACGTTGCTTTCAAAATATGGATGCATATAGGGTCTTTTGATTCAGTTCGACATCCCCTGAAAGTTTCAATTCAATATCCCTAGCCGTTCCTTAGATACTGTGGACACACCCTCTTGACAACTTAGATGAACATAAGTTTCCTATGATTTAGTTTGACATCCCCTCAAAAAGCCTTAAAAGCTTCAACTTAATACCCTTAGCCATTCCTGAGATATTGCAGATACGCCGTTTTGACAACCTGGATGCGCTTATTGTCTTTTGGTAATATAACATAACCTCTAAGTTTCAACTTAATACCCTGAGCTGGTCCTGAGATATGTTGACGGGGATGGGGTATCTCTAATATAGTTGTCAGGGTATCTGGCGTCTTTTGATTTTGTTTTAAATCCCACTCAACATGCCCTTAACCATCCAAATCTTAAGATATTGCCATCCTGAGATGCTACAGATATGCCCTTTAGACAACCTGCATGCACATAGCGTCTTTTGGTTCGTCCAACATTCCCTTCAACATGCCCTAAATATTTAAACTTAATACCCTCAGCCATTCTTGAGATATTGCTAACACGCCTTTTTCACAACCTACATGTCCATAGTCTGTTTTGATTAAGTTCAATATACCCCTGAACATTCCCAGAAAGTTTTACCTAAATAGCTTTAGCCTTTTTGGAGACACAGGATGAAACCTGCCCCCTTTCCAACAACAAATCCTATGTGTAAACAACGGTCAACCTGTATAACTTACAGCCCTTGCCAAAGCGGCTCTGGGGGGGGGGGTCATTTCATCCCAAGAGGCAGAGTTATGGGACCTTCCGTCTATTTTGAGCCGAATTTCTAGGTTAAAATCTTGACCAGATTTCTTTGGGGGAAGGACAGCTAAAAAGGGCGTGGGAGGGGGTCGGTTGTCCTTCAATCACTTTTGACTCTTAAAAAGGACATTAGAACATTCAATTTCTAATCAACTGAGCCCCTTCTAAAGTTTCTAAGACAACTTCTTCCATACTAGTGACCTGCAGAAAAAAAAATGATACATTGAAGCCATATCACTATTTACTGAAGCAGCACAATATTTGCTGATTATGATCTCTGTTTTTCACTCTGAGCATACACAAGATTCCTTCAATTTGAGGTCTACCTACCCTTAAAACCCAACTCTTTAAATTAAAGATTAACTTATGTAGAGCGACGCTTCGAGGAAAAGAGCCATTTTAATGCATTTGTTTTTTCAAAAAAAGACGATTATCCAAAATAAATAATCAGTACCTATTGAGTACCTACTGAGTTATCTTCTCAGTAGGGGCCTCCCCAGGCCACTCAGCATGTCCCCATATGGCGAATAGAGGAGCGTCTTACAGATGTTGGGTACCCCCATGGAGAAGGGAAGTGCGGACCAATGGAAACATAGTTTTAAGGGTCTCAAGATATAACTGGAACACGGTTACCTGGGAGATATAAATTTAATCGGAGGAGGAGGATGGCCCCCCTGATGTGCACTAGGCAGGGCTCACAGGTATGTAAATACATCCCGCCAGTCAAATCCATTTCCCCATCGACGAGTAAATAGGTGGCGATACAGGATATCACAAGGGCACGTTACCAGTAGAAAATATAGCGGTCCCTGCTAGGAACAAAGAGGAGTGGGTTGCCACCATCCAGATACCAGGCAAGAAACTCCTTCTTTCACTCATTTTTATTGAGGAATATGTGAATGTGAACCATTGCCTCCACGTTCGGGGCAGCTGACAATATCCATGCGTTGGGATCTACTGCATCCAGGCAAACCAATGATATGACGACCACAATTCGCACTAATATCTCAAATTTGACAATTCCACCTCTTGATGCCATTATATCACCTATAGCGACGGTATCAATTGCAGAACCAGAAAAAAGGTCCTCTTTTTGAAAAAGAAGCTCCGGTATAGCTGGGACGTAGTAAGTCAATCCGAAACCCACCTTTCTGTCACTGGAGAAGGAAAACTTGATGACGCTATTTGTATACTCTTAGACTGTACAGATAGGAAACACCGGCAGGGAGTTGGCTTCCTACTCTTCAGTAAAACTAAAATATCACTAAATGTAGTAACTCCCATCTCAGGACATCTGATAACGATAACCCTGTGAGTCACATCAGCAAATCTCACGATCATCTAAGTATATCCCCTCCCCAATTCGAGTAGGGATGACCAAGAATCCAAGAACTCCTATCTCCGGCTTCAGAGTCTAATAAAATCCGCGCCAAAAAAGAAATGGCTTTTGTCATTGTGGATTTCAACACCATGGTTGGTGATGACCCAACTGGCAACGATAACGCGATGAGTAAACTCCACCATGGTCAGCTGAACAGGAGATGAGGGCGCCTAACCGAATTTTCCCAAGATAGTGATCTTATTATCACAAATGCATCATCCAAACACAAAGCCAGACGAAAAAAAAAACAGAAATTCCCCACATTGAAGGATTCAAAACCTAATTGATTATATCCTTGTATCCAGACACAGTAAATGTTCCATCACAAAAACAAATACACTGGCTGGTGGCGACTTCGATAGCAATCACGCGCTTGTTATGAATTCAATCAAAAAACGACTAAGGGCAGCCGAAAAGCTCTCCAGAAAGCCAACCAGATTAATAGTAGACCTCCCTAACAGACCAAGCTACTTGATAAAAATACACCACTACTCTTTCCAAGAGAATTTCTGAACTCCTTTCAATATCCCCACTAATTCTGTCAAATACGTCATCGATAATCTGGTGAAGAATAGCTTGCAGAGAATTGGTCACCCACTAGACCCTGGGGAGTCAAAAAAGCAGACCATTAACCTTGGACCAAAGATAAGATAATCATATAATGAGACAAATATGGAATCACATTAACAAACTAGATAGAGAAAGTCAGGACAGGCACAAGCAACTAAAACGTGTGTCAGAGAAAGCCACTCGCCGTGCTTCCCGCACCTATATAAAGGTATAATTTGAACAATACAAAACAGTATTCAAGAAAGGCAAATCTCGCATCATGTACAGGAGGGTGTAAGAACTAACCAAAATAAGGGACCGAACGCCTGTTCTCGCCTCGATGAACACGGCAACTGGATTCAAAAAAGAGATGGAATCCGAGACAGATCGAAAGAGCACTTTAAGAACAAATTAAACCCAACAACACTCCCATACCCTATGGGGCTAAACCCCTTCGCCATAATCACTATAGACCCAACCCCACCCCCACTTCGTCCTGAAATAGAAGCAGCTATCAAGCAGGTCTAAGGACAAACATAGCTGCTGGTCCAGATGGAATCCAACTGGAATAAATGATAATAAACACCAAACCCCTGCTGAACCATAATTCAAAATTGCCACTGCTGCTTGGGAAGGTATCTTCCCCTCATCCTGGAGTAAAGCCACGATAATCCCATTCCATGTGCTGAAGCAATCTTTGACAACTACCGACTTAAAAGTCTCGCGAGAAACGCCACTAAGATACTGACCTGAGTTATGTGGGAGCGTACTCATTTTCTTACTAACAGACATACTCTGCAACACAATGAACAAACAACTTGAAAGTCCAAAAAGCAGCAAGTAGCCAAATAAAAAAAAAAAAAAGGTTTCCATCTTTTGAATATCAACAAGGACAGCAAAAGAACTATAATTTTTGGCAAAAACGTTTTAAACTGCCTGACCCTTCATCAAATTACAAATATAAATAAAATAAGCAAATAAAAACCTTTTGGATTTCATGAGCCAGTTCCACAAGATCAGTTGCAGCTTTCTTTCTTATTCTGTCGGTATTCACAATCGGCAGGTCGTTGTTCGGTTCAACCAAAATAACTGAAAAATATACAGAAAGATCTTATACATAATGTATCCAAGGATTTAAAATTATCAACATATTAAAAGATAAGCCCTTGAAGAAGATAGGGCTTGGTCAATGCTTGCTAAATAGCTAGCTAAATGAGCAGACTATGCTATTTCAACAAACGCTGTGAAATGCAGCATTCCCTGTATTCCCTGGGCTATCAATCAATATATTTACAGAGCATAAGTTTGTACCACTTAAGATTTTATTAGACTGGGGACAGGATGGGAGGCTGATTTTCCTAAAGATGTGATTTTAACTTTGAAAAGTGTTACGTGTAAAAAAATACTCTTAATTTTTCTCAAAATGTTTTGAAAGGGATTTCTTGAAAAATGCACATAATGAAAGCAACAAGAGCAAAAACCAGGGAATCTAAAAATGTGGCATTTCTCAATGCTAACTGAACATATATGGATGTCTTTTGGCCATTATAGCAATAACCAAAGCATCTAGTGATGAAAAACCAGCAGTTCGGGCCCTAGGACTTGCAACCAGACTTCAGACATTTGAATTTACGTTAGCAATCTATTTAGGAGAAAAAAAAAATTATGTGCTACAAATTGTCTCTCTGAGATGCAACAGGCAGTAAAACTAGTTTGTTTTGGTTTTCTAGGATTATCAATCTTGAAAATGGCTTCCTCTTTCTCCTTCATTTCTTAATGCACCCTTTGGCTTTTTCTTATTTGCTTCTTGATTGAGGAAAGCCCTATAGTTCACCTTTGCCTTCTGGGCTAACTGCAGTAAATTTCTCATAATAGGAACTTCTTAAGTTATCCAAAAGTCTGTACACAACTGAAAACAGTGAGTAATGTCCTGATCATTCTATTTCTTTGACCAACTAGAGTCTGTTGTGACTTTTAAAAACCACGATCAACAGCAGCACTCCCATGACCTACTTTTCCTAAAATCAGCATTTAAATTAATCATATATAGCATAGGTCAGAAATAAATTAAAATGAAATCGTTTTTGTTTCCCTACAAGTAATAGCATATTCGCTTGAAGACTCCAGTTTAAAAGAAACGTTAGAATATAAGAACTGAAAAAAATTATTTAATTTATTTTCATGAGTTGATTCTATAATTACTTCAGTTCTTTACACATATTATTTGAAAAAAAACTACGTTTTCTAAAGAGTTAAAGAGGCTGAGTTACAAGGTCGAACCTTAAAACGTACAGGGATTAGGAGGCACAGTTGGGGGGCTGCCGCCCCCCAAACCCCCCGCTTTCGCAGCCTTTAAATAAAAAAAAAAAAAGTTTTTTAAACTGAAAGTAAGCAGCGACATTAAATCTTAAAACGAACAGAAATTATTCCGTATATGAAAGAGGCTGTGCCCTCCTCAACACCTCGCTCTTTACGCTAAAGTTTGACTCTGTCTCACAACTTTATTTTTTAAAACAATAAAAAACTTTAGCGTAAAGAGCGAGGCGTTGAGGAGGGCACAACCTCTTTCATATACGGAATAATTTCTGTTCGTTTTAAGATTTAATGTCGCTCCTTACTTTCAGTTTAAAAATTTTTTTTTTTTATTTAAAGGCTGCGAAAGCGGGGGGTTTGGGGGCGGCAGCCCCCCAACTGTGCCTCCTAATCCCTGTACGTTTTAAGGTTCGACCTTGTAACTCAGCCTCTTTAACTCTTTAGAAAACGTAGTTTTTTTCAAATAATTTCTGCACGTTTTTGTACAGTTTATTACATATTATTGCTTGACTAACTGTTAGCTGATCGTGTCAGGAGTTAAAGTTGGAGGGCTGCCGCCCCCCAAACCCCCCGCTCTTGAACATTCTTGTGTTAAGGCTTTTAATTCCTGAATACTCAAATCACGTCGTACAGGGTGCCTCCTAATCCCTGTACGTTTTAAGGTTCGAACTTGTGACTCAGCCTCTTTAACAGCCCCCCAACTGTGCCTCCTAATCCCTGTACGTTTTAAGGGTCGACCTTGTAACTCAGCCTCTTTAACTCTTTAGAAAACGTAATTTTTTTCAAATAATTTAAAAAAGAAACTGAGTTTCTTTTTTAAAGTTTAAATTCAGTATATAAAAAATTTGCTCTGACGGTGAATCGAACCCGGGTTTTCCGCCTGACAGTCTGAAGTATCAACCGCTGGACCATGAGACACAATTGTAACTGTTTTTTAGTAAATGGAATCTATTTTCGCAAAGCAAATTCCCACAAAACTTGATATTTGGTTTTTGAAAAACAGGGAAGGAGTGATCAGATTGAGCTGAAATTTCGAGGATAAGCTCCCAGGCCCCAGGAAAGCTTATCCTCTAAATTTCAGCCCGATCAACCAACGTTAAAGGGGGGTTGTGGTGGGAAAAATTAACATGGGCTATTATAGGAAAACGAGGTTTTTCGTAAATGTAAATTCGGGGGATAATTTTTTCGGTCTGAAAATATCAAAAGGCCCTAACAGGTCAAATTCTGCTTCGAATGAGTCCTTATTCACCCGGATCAGTTGCCAACTGTGGCCTGTAGGCGTGGATAAAAAAAAAAGAAAAAAAGAGAAATGAATTTTAAGTGGCTATATTTGGTTTTTTGAAAACAGGGAAGGAGTGATCGGATTGAGCTGAAATTTCGAGGACAAGCTCCCGGGCCCTAGTAAAGCTTAAATTCTAAATTTCAGCCCAATCGGACAACGTCAAAGGGGGGCTGTGGTGGGAGGGTCGAAACTTCCGGCCCAGTTTACCCCATGAAGACAAAGTCGGAGGAGGATGAAATTTTGCACGTTTCTTAGTTTGAGCTTGGGCTACAAAATGCGATCACCGCCGTCTCTCTGCGGCCTCTAGGACCTGAAATCGCTTAACATTGTGGTGGGTCGCCTCTTTATAGAGGCACAAGTGTGCCTTATAGGAAAACGAGGTTTTTCGTAAATGTAAATTCGGGGGATAATTTTTTCGGTCTGAAAATATCAAAAGGCCCTAACAGGTCGAATTCTGCTTCGAATGAGTCCTCATTCACCCGGATCAGTTGCCAACTGTGGCCTGTAGGCGTGGCTAAGAAAAAAAAAAGAAATGATGAATTTTAAGTGGCTATATTTGGTTTTTTGAAAACAGGGAAGGAGTGATCGGATTGAGCTGAAATTTCGAGGATAAGCTCCCGGGCCCTAGGAAAGCTTAACCTCTAAATTTCAGCCCAATCGGACAACGTTAAAGGGGGGCTGTGGTGGGAGGGTCGAAACTTCCGGCCCAGTTTACCCCATGAAGATAAAGTCGGAGGAGGATGAAATTTTGCAAGTTTCTTAGTTTGAGCTTGGGCTACAAAATGCGATTACCGCCGTCTCTCTGCGACCTCTAGGACCTGAAATCGCTTAACATTGTGGTGGGTCGCCTCTTTATAGAGGCACAAGTGTGCCTCCTTGATACCTGAGTTAAAACAAACACATATGTATAACAAGAATTACCATTGCGTGAGCTGTGATTTGTTGCTACACAGGACTCTCCATTTGTTTTGGGAAGTAAATACACTCTACGAGAAATCTTTATTTTATTTTTTCTATAATACAGGTATACAATTATTTGTATTTACTACTTGTGTTCTTCCATCAATAACTTTCTTCCTTCTATCCCTATTGCATCATTCATTTTTAGAAATATAAATCTTGTTCTAATAAACTTCACCCCTTGCTTCACAGGGCATTGCAATCAATATTATAGTTTCAAAGAGCTTAATATTTTTATACATGAGAGAAACTTGTAGAAAAACATCATAATCATATAAGCCTCCAAGTTTCTCTTTGAAAGATATTCATTAATGATACATTTCAAAATCCCAAAGTCATATGAAGGGGAAAATGTCTGCAAAACAATCCCAAAAATATTAGAGTAAAAAAAAACTTCCAGCCAGTTCTCATTGTTTCTTAAGAAATAACATAAGCAGGAATTTAGAAATGGAATTTCAAACACTGATGCATTTGGAAGGAAATACTGTGTACAATCTTTAAACCAGCTTTTTATTGTCTCTGAAAACATATATTTTTGTGCCAAATTAAGTGTGTTTGTTAGGAATTATATTCCAAAGATATCTCCAGCAGAACCACACAGAATTCTTGTTGTGACTTACAGCAGCAATGCTCAGTTAGATACAAGAAAATGAGAAAGGTTTTGACATTTCAAAAATAATGATTTTAAAGGTGTGGATAAAGAGCATTCTGGCATGTCAAAGAAGCTTAAAGTTAATGTTTTGGAGGAATTGCTTGATCAAGACCTATGTCAGATGCCAGCAGAGCTTGCAAAAACTTTACAAGTAGATTATTCATGGTTTCAAATGATCCAGATGCAAGGATACTTGGTCCTTTCATGCATTTTGTACTTTTTGTAAAACAAAAAACAAAGGTCCTTTTAAATCCTAAAGAGGATACAAAATTTCTCTTGAGACCCTGCAAGTCAAGTTAGTAGTGACAATAACACTACATAACATCATTAAAACAAAACCCTAAACTGCCTAGAATGGGTTGTAAGTCTTCAAGACAAGTTATTTTATGTACTTCAAGACAAGCCTAGGCTTACAAGGAAGTATTTTCAAGGGACACAAAGGACCCAACCTTTTTAAATACTGATTGATTCTCCTGCCTGAAATTTAGTCAGTTAAAAGAATAAAGATTTTTGAGTCATAGGATTTTTTTTACAATAAGTCCTTCTGTTAATCTATGCTAAACTTAAGAAAGGAAATCTTTCAGTTTTAAGAGCACATATTGAACAAGAATTGAAAAAAAAAGGCCTGGAGTTCCAATTCTTATTTTTATCAGTACATGGTGGCATGTACTGGTAAAACACTATAGGCTTAACTAGTTCTTGTTTCAAGAGCTAGTGAAAGTGATACAAATGGGTTGGCTTCTTGAATTCAATGTTGCCAAGTGCCATAACATTCCAAGTGCCTTTGGCAAATTGAATTCAGCACTCATGCTAAGAGGTCTGCTCCTGGTGCTAGTCCAACTACGTGACTGATTAAGCATACTCTTTCCATTTGTTTCCTTAAAGTCATTAATCTTCTATATAGGGGACTTTTGCATCCTAAGTTTCAAGTTGGAATGTCTCTTGCCTCTCCATGTTTTAAAAGAGACACAAAAGTTCTTGAAGATGTGCAATGACATGCCACCAAAGTGATATCTGGCATGCAGGAGCTTTCCTGCTCTGCAAGACTATCAAAGCTGAATCTCCCTACACTTATTTACAGGAGAAATAGAGGGGATGCCATTTTAGCCTATAAGTTAATGAGGGCTAGAACTTCCCCAGCATTATTCCCTAATTTTGGTCCAAGCTCAAGAACTAGAGGTCATCACCTGAAACTTGTCAAGCAGTCTACCATATCTAGAATCTGCACTCAATTCTTTTCATCAGGAATTGTCAACAGTTGGAACAAACTATTTGAAGAAACAGTTACTGCTGAATCTGTTGATGTTTTCAAACAAAGGCTGGATGCTGAGTGGTCCTCCAGAGAGTGTAAGCTAAATTGGGATGGTACTGATCATCCAACTGCACCTGGTCACTAAAGAAAACTGAAAACAACTCAAGTCATCATTCTGGAGCTCTACAAGGAGAAATCCTTAGATTGCTCCAAGCTACAATTCAAGTTAAATGACTTTTTCCATTCAAGAGAGACTTAGCTTGAAAAATTTAGCAACAAAAATGAAGAAGTGAGTCAGCACAGCCCAGCTATAGGACTGAAATCCAGAAGAAATAAAAAAAAAACATTCAGCTTGATTTCTTATTGAATGTACTTTTCAAATATAATAATCACAACTGTTGCAATTAGAGTGCAGCACCATTTAACACTCTTTAGTAAATGACTTTTTCCATTCAAGAGAGACTTAGCTTAAAAATTTAGCAATAAAAGTGAAGAAATGAGTCAGCAGAGCCCAGCTATAGGACTAAAATCCAGAAGAAATAAAAAAAAAACATTCAGCTTGATTTCTTATTGAATGTACTTTTCAAATATAATAATCACAACTGTTGCAATTAGAGTGCAGTACCATTTAACACTATTCCCAACTCTAATATTATCTACAATGATGATTGCCCCCTCACTCTCATAATAAGACTAGATATGGCCCTGGAATATTTGCAAAACTTAGGTAGAAAATACATATAGGACAATAGCAAAATTCTTATATAATGGTATGTAGAAAATTTCTATTAATTAGATTTTCATGGGTCCTTATGCTCATATTTTTCAATTGTTTTGAAATAATACTGTTACTCAATTTATTTACTGTGACATGATGCTATAGAGCAGATATCAGTCATTTGATTAATTAGCTAAGCAGAAGGTGAAAATACAACCCAATGCATCTTTTGAAGCTCTTTCCAAATATACTAATTGCTTCCATTGCCAATTTCATTTGGATCCCCTAAAGAGACACTTAACCTTTCAATGCCTGAGTTACAAAATAGGATTGACAAAATCCATACAATGCTTAAGAACACATTTTTATAATTCAAAGTAGATAAAATACAAAAAAAGATTTATAATGTTTTAGGAATGTAACAACACTGTAGTTGTCTGACAGCAATGCTCTGTCCTTTACTACACCACTCTACAAATAAATTTCTTTGAGAAGCAAAAAATAACCCTTTCTCAAATTTTACCATGACATGAGTATTAAAACACCATCAGCAGTGAATGTTCTTTACTTGCCAGGACAGGTAGTGGATTTAGTCATTGGATCTGGTGTAAACAGCATGTAGAACATCTAATCTTTGATTTTTAGGAATTGGAAGTGCTATTGATTTCTTACAGATGCAGTTACCATGTATTCTGCTTTGGGTATCATCAACATCCAGCACACTAGAGAGGATAAGCTTGAACTAGAGCAAATAGAATACCTTCAATGTCTTGACTTGCTTACACACTCACAAGCCTAAGTTTTCCTGATGCTAAGATCCTAGAAACAGTAGAAGCTCAAGATTTAGCTTTTTTTTCTTGGTCAATTCTGTATAAGAGCACAGTGGATTTATCTACTCAATCCATAAATCTATTGTATTCTTTGGTTATAAGCCTAGGAGACCAGCACTACACAAGAAAACAATTCTTACTTCATAATATGTAGGATAATCCTAGTTAACACATTTGGAAGGGGGAGAACCTTTATTTTCAATTCTTTCACTGTTGTACAGTTTTTTTACAAAATTCTAAAAAAAACATGGAATCAACTGGATTTATCTGTTTTCAAATAATCTATATATTTAGTTAAACACTATCAGTTCCATCTAAGAATTTATCACAAAAACATATTAAGAGGCAAATACTGATAAATAAGGTTAGTGAGATGGCACTTGGGTGTTTGTTCATAAATGGTTTTCAACAGTAGTGCAATTTACTATGGGACAGGGGCAGTGGTGGATCAGGGGAATGAGGGGGGTGTACACCCCTAATACAGTCTAAAGTAGTGTAATTTACTTCTCTAGCACCAATTTGCATAAATTAAACTTGCTCTTGATGCAGGTTTATTGGATCAACCTATTTTGTGCCCCCCCCTAAAAATTCTGGATCTGCCCCTGGGCAGGGGGGGGGGCTGGCAACTGCCCCTCCCAGGCTTGGGTCCCCTCAGCTGGTTTGCCCCCCCCCTAACATAGTGTAAAGTAGTTTAATTTACCTAATTAATGCAAATTTCTACTAATTAAACTTGCTCCTAACACAAGTTTATTGGATCAACCTATTTTGAACACCACCCCCTCAAAAAATCCTGGATCCACCCCTGGGCAGGGGGGCACCTGCACCTCCCTGGCTTTGGGACCCCCCCCCAGCCCAAGTTTGCCCCTCAACTGAAATTTAGTTTCTTCAAAAATCTTGTCAAAACCAAGATAAGCCTGTATTAATCAAGCATCAACAGAGATAGATCAGTTTTCTTTAGTATATTTTTACCTTTATAGTACTATAAAGTACCTTTTATAGTACTAAATAGTACCTTTATGGTGTCAAATGGCTTATTTTTTAGTTTTTACTGTCATCTTTACTTGATTTGGGAAAATTGGCTCCAACTTTACATGGACTGCCTTGCTGTCAAACCATTTTATTGCTATACAGCCAAGCTTAGTTTCCACCCTGCAGTAAGCAGACCCATGACCAAGGTAGGCTAGCCTATAGCCTATTGTTTGTTTGTTTTTTTTTGTCTTTCAGTGTATGCTAAGTCCTTCTATCTATGAGGGCAGAGAGCAGATAATGTGTAAATCCCCTTATATTTCAACATCTAAGCAACAACCAAGAAAAACACAGCTTATGTAATAGGCTATAGCTTGCAGCTCTGATAGGCTATTTTGGGGCATGCACAGCAATGCCCAGCAATACCCAGCAAAATTGGAAGAGATTCCGAAGCTAGAGCTTTCAACAGTAGCCTTGCTTATATCAACATAGAATTTGTTTATGAAACTTGATGTACTTTAGTTGTGTTATAAAGTAGGAATTGTTTTCTTAATGTTTCCTTTTCAAGGGCCTCAATTGTGCATTAGCCTACTACTACCCTGGTTTTGTAACTAAAACACGGGTACCTGATTCTTGAGCCTTCCCAGTAGGGGTCGAGATTTCCATCATTTCCAGGAGATTTTGGGCTGAACTACCAGCACTATACTATCCTATAGCCTAGTGTAAAATTAGATAAATAGCCTATACAAGCTATAGAGTAAGATTATCTAATTACAGGCAGTGTTGCCACGAATGCCATCACAATCAGTTCGTAAAGTGCTAAAATTGCCCAGATTTGCGTGCTACACAAAGATTTTCGGTGCTAGAGTCTGCAAAATTTGCGTGTGGCGCGGCTTACGCCACAGCACGCACATGGTCCGCTTTAGCGTACTTGGATTAGTTTTAGGTCAACTTTTTTGTCAGGTACTTTCAAACTTAGCTCCAATCTCTCAAAAAAAAAACACGGCAAGAAAGGTGGTCAAGGTTAAAGAAACTTTCCCTAAGTCTTTCACACAGTATATAAATAATAGACAGTATAAAAACCCGGACCGAGGTGCGAGTGCTCCGGAGAACATAGAAACATAAGCGATATTAGATCTTTTCACGGGTAGACAAGTCAGATTTCTCTTGAACGCGAAATTTGGCTTCAACGTTGTAACACTAAATTTTAAAGAATCTAATTTTAAATTAATTTATTCCAATACATATATGAAAATCATTAATTAGAAGTGCAAAGTTATTATTAAATGTTTTTAGGAATTAAAAGTATGTTTCAAAGTCTTGAGTTGGTTTCAAAGGAATTTTCAGAACGTCTCCGCCAAAATACGTGTTCCAGAGTAACTGGACCGCTGATATGAAGTGGTCTCATCAGGAACCCTTATCGCTATCTAAATTCACAAAGTGCAAATATTTTCAAACAGAGGTGTTGATTCTTTCAAGTTCAGGAAAGGTCTAAAAATTTCATACAAAAACTTTTGTACACACCGAAACTAGCTCTTATCAATCAGTTCGTGGTAATGAACTGTAAGTAAGGATCGACCCGACTCAATGGTAACCGAAACTCTACAAAACGGGTTTTTGATATCAATAGATACATCAAAAGAATCAAATTTCAATGCTGATTTCAAATATATAACTTTCATCAAGTTTAGTGCTACCCATCAAAAGTTACGCGCCTGAGAAAATTTGGCTGATTTTCCAAAAAAGGGGGAAAAACCCCCTAAAAGTTATAGAACCTTAATGAAAATCACACCATCATATTCAGCGTATCAGAGAACCCTACTGTAGTGGTTTCAAGCTCCTGTCTACAAAAATGTGGAATTTTGCATTTTTTGCCAGAAGAAAGATCACGGATGCGTGTTTATTTGTTTTTTTTTTCCCCAGGGGTGATCGTATCGACCCAGTGGTCCTAGAATATCGTGGGAGGGCTCCTTGGAACGGAAATCAAAAGTTCTAGTGCCCTTTTTAAGTGACCAAAAAAATGGAGGGCAACTAGGCCCCCTCCCACGCTCATTTTTTCCCAAAGTCACCCGATCAAAATTTTGAGATAGCCATTTTGTTCAGCATGGTCGAAAATATGATAACTATGTCTTTTAGGATGACTTAATCCCCCGAAGTCCCCGGGGGGAGGGCTAAAAGTTATGAACCCAATGTTAACATATAGTATTGGTTATTGGGAAGTATACAGACGTTTTCAGGAGGGTTTTTTCTGGTAGTGGGGGGGGGGGGGGTTCGGGGGTTATGTTGAAGGATCTGTCCATGAAGGAAATTTTCATGGGGGAAGGTAAATTGCCATGAAGGGGGCGCCGGACTTGCCAGCATTATTTATTGGTTATTGGGAAGTATACAGACATTTTCAGGAAGGATTTTTTTTCTGGAGGGTGGGGCTGGAAGAGGGGTTACTCGGGAGAATCTTTCTTGAAGGATGTTTCTTTGGCGTAGGGGACATTTCTATGAAGGGGGCGCCGGATTTCCAAGCATTATTTAAAAAACGATCAGAAATTAAATTAAAAAAAACAAGTTTTTTCAACTGGAAATAAGAAGCAACATTAGAACTTAAAACGAACAGAAATTATAACGTATATGAGGGGGTTCTCCCCCAAGTCAATACCTCACTCTTTACGCTACAGTTTTTTTTAGTGCTTTCAAAAGAGCTATCTATTCTAACTAAACGGCCTTTGTGATTCAGGGGTTTGTGAATTAATTTTTTTTTAACTTTTAACGTAAAGAGCGTGGTATTGACTAAGGGGAGAACCCCCTCATATACGTAATAACATATACGTAATTAAAAAAACAACAAAAAAAACAAGCGATACGGCTCAATAGTGATCGAAACTTTTAAAAACGGAATTTTGATGTCAATAAATGTATCAAAAGAATGGGTTTAAAATGCTGATTCTAAATATATAAATTTTATTAAATTTAGTATTACTCATCAAAGGCTACGAGCCTGAGAAAATTTACCCGATTTTTAAAGAGGGGGGAAACATCCCCTACAAGTGAAAGAATTTAAATGAAAATCACACCGTCAGATTCAGCGTATCAGAAAACCCTATTACATAGGTTTCAAGCTCATATCTGCAAAAATCTGCAACTTTGTATTTTTTGCCAGAAGAAAAATATACGAATATAGAAGTTAGTTACGTAAGTTAATTTGTAAATTACGTCATAACCAAATTTAGAAACATCCATTTAGCAAAAGAAAAGTAAAATTTTTATGCAAAATTTGTTTACTTATTCAATGACGGTGAGCCAAAATAAAAGCTGCATTAACTAAAAAACGATCAGAAATTAAATAAAAAAAACAAGTTTTTTAACTGAAAGTAAGGAGCGACATTAAAACTTAAAACGAACAGAAATTATTCCGTATATGAAAGGGGCTGTCCCCTCCTCAACGCCTCGCTCTTTACGCTAAAGTTTGACTCTGTTTCATAACTTCATTTTTTAAAACAATAAAAAACTTTAGCGTAAAGAGCGAAGCGTTGAGGAGAGGACAGCCCCTTTCATATACGGAATAATTTCTGTTCGTTTTAAGTTTTAATGTCGCTCCTTACTTTCAGTTTAAAAAACTTGTTTTTTTTTATTTAATCTCCGCTCTAAGCCGAAACAAGTAATTAGCCTTTTTCAAGTCGCACACGAACTACAATTTGAGAAAATATATATCACGACGTGAAAATATAAAAAAAAATGATAAACCATCACAACTATTCCACCATTTATTAGAAGAAAAACAAAGATCCTCTATCAAATTTCGATTGAGATATCTACGGCCCAAAAAAGAGCATAAACGAGGAAAAATTAAATGAAAATTAACGGAAAAGTAAAAGGAAGACAAAATAAAATGGAAATTAAAGGGAACATTTTTCCTTACCAATAAAAAAGAAACAATAAAACAAAGTTTTGACAATCCATGGCACAACATTACTATCTAAAATCACAGACTATTGTGAAACGTAATAGATGATCTGTACTAAAACTGTTAGGTTGCCCCTTTGTGGTAAAACATTTTGTGGCAAATTTTAAATACTCCCGCCACTTTGTGGATCTCTCTCCACTATGCATTTTCGGCCTTTTCTCTGCTACAGTATTGATTAGAAGTTAACACTAGAAATTTCCTTATTTTCACAAATTTCATCAACGAAATTTCGCCCCCTTTTTAGAAATCCTGCATAGGCCATTCAGTTATGTCCACTGTATATAAATAATAGATTAAGTCATAATTTGTATATAAATTAAGTCATACCTGTGAGATGGGACAGTTGCAAACCACTTCGCCGGCTCACCAAGTTTCTTTCTGCTTTCGTAATTACGAATAATACAATTTCGAACAATTTTTCATTGATTGACAAATACATTAATACATACTTACCCGCTAGTGCAAGAGGAAGTGGAAGGAGCTGTTTGTATGCACCAAGAATGAAGCGCCAGAAATCATCTGTGATGAACTTACTGTTACATTATCTTTATACAGTGGTCTTTCAGAACAAATACAGGAAAAAGGCGCTCCACACTTTTTATTAATTCCTCGGTCCTTTTTTCAGAATCTTCTTATTTTGTCAAAGAGAAAAAGAAAAAAATTGTAGCATGAAATTTTTGCTATTTTGTCATTAAATGTAGCTCATGCTGCAGTGCTACACGTGATGAAATAGTGCTAAAATAGCACTTTCGTGCTAAGGGTGGTAACCCTAATTCAGCTATTCTACTTCATATTTTTTGAAATCCCTAACTACTGGTGGAAAATCCCTAGAAATCCCCATATGCAATACCATAATGCCTAAAGGTCATCCAATTTTCTGACTTCTTTCCAAATCACAAGTAGATCTTCGTTATGCTTACTTTTAATAGCATTTGTACAAAACGACTTATCTTGCAACTCAAGACCATTTTCTTGTTGCCTATCAAAATATCTTCTTTTGGCGCTTAAAACAATGCTTTTTAATTACCGACTAGTTAAGTTCAATTTTGATAGATAGATTCCGGCGAAAGATTCCAGATTCTTGACCATTTGAAGATATATTATTTTTTTTCTTTGCTATTATTTTTCCCTCTCAATTGCTATTTTTTAACATCTCCGTTTTTTTTAAAATTGGCAAGATGGATCTGCATGAATGATATCCAACCAGCGGCTATTTGAATTAAATATAGAAAAAGGCAATTTGTCGTAAAAATTTGATTCTTGTAATTATGTATTTCGTATATTATTATCTTGTCCAAAGATAAGCGTGAATAAATATTGCATTCACTTATTACGTCCTATATGGTTATTACTGTAGCTACTGTAGAATGACCTAGAATCTCCGATAGTAAAATGGTAAGCATAGCTTGTACTTGAAAATGTAGTTTTTTTGTAAAAAGTGATACTAGTTGCCCTCCAATATTTTTTGTCACTTAAAAAGGGCACTGGAACTTTTAATTTCCATTCGAATGAGCCCCCTCACGACATTCTAGGACCAATGGGTCGATACGATTACCCCTGGGTAAAAAAGACAAAGTAAAACGCATCCGCGATCTTTCTTCTGGCAAATATACAAAATTCCCCATTTTTGCAGATAGGAGCTTGAAAACTTTACAGTAAAGTTCTCTGATACACTTATAGTGTGATTTTCATTAAGATTCTATAACTTCTAGGGGGTTTCCCGTTTTTTTTCAAAAACCCAGCAAATTTTCTCAGGCTCGTAACTTTTGATGACTAACACTAAACTTGATGAAACTTATATATTTAAAATAAGCATAAAAATTCAATACTTTTGATGTATCAATTGATATCAAAATTCCGTTTTTTAGAGTTTCGGTTACTATTGAGCCGGGTCACTCTTACTATACTGTTCACTACTATGAACTGTTTGATTATATTTGCTATGACCTGTTTTCATATTGAGTAAGGTCACGGAATTTTTTTTTTTGAAAAAAATAAAAAGTTATATGTCGGGAGATCTGGCAAAATATGACTGAAAATATGAACTTTAAGAAAAGAAAGTTGCTTATGATCTACTTTGAGTAATGCAGAAAAGGTAAAAAATAAACAATGCTTAGACACTGCTCTCATTCGTGTAGTAGGGTGTAACAAGGCGTATAAGATAGTAGTAAGGCCATAGGGAATATGAGTCCTACATTCAATCCTACATTCACGCCTACATGTGTATGCGTGTAGTTTAACCGGTACATTGGCTTGCCAGGGTCAGTCACCTATTACTACGAACGGTACTTGCCTTAGCAGACGGGTTTTCTGAGGTAGCACCCATTTTTTTGGGGTCAAATCGGTTAGAGAGAGCGGTGGTTAGTCTATATACAGTAACTTGATTAGTAGTTGGATTCAAATATAAGGAGTAATTTTCACTGTAGTTCATATTAGTAAGAGAATTGAATTCAAAGAGAATAGTTTATTTGCGAGGATATTAGTGGAGAAAAAATGAGTGGTGCATTTACATTATTGCAGATTAATGATGGAACCGACAGCAGCAGCAGCAACGATATACGAGTACCCAATGTAGCTGTGGAAATAACCGCTGGCTATAGACTATGCCTTGAATGGGACACTGTGTATGCTAGATACGCGATATCATTAAGCAAGTTTAAGTAGGAGGAGCAACTATGTTTTGCTGGAAAAGTGAATATTCTCCATATAAATAAACTTCGGTCAGCATTAGATGTCATATCGAAATATATTGATGAGAACAAAATGCATCAGTGAATATTATTATTGTAATTATGTTCAATAAAAATGTTTCTAAATCAATGGTATTTTTTTCTTTCTATAGTAGACTAGCGTATATTTTCTAGAGTACAAAAAGAAATTCTGGTGAGTCTGAAGTTGGTTGTGAGAGAGCTAGGACTCTAAAAAATGGATAGATTCGAGAAAGAGCGAATCATGAGGAATCTAGTTCTTATGGAAAAACGTTTGATTCTAGATGATGATTTTCTAGAGTTGTCTATTCAAAGGAAGATATTTTCTCGGGGAATGCTTGTTGATATAATGAAAACTGATTCTCCATCATTAGACTATTGTATGAAGCTTCTACATCGTGGTCCAAATGCATTTACCCAATTTATTGATATATTGATCACGACACGGCAAAATGATATTGTGGATATGCTTTTAAACATTAGTTTTGAAATTTAGGACTTTTTTCATGAGAAAGATGGTGCTCAAGGATGGTTTACCCCTCTCTATCTATCTCAGACAATTTTTGTTGTTGCTAGCTCAGTTTCATTGTGGTAGTGAGAGTGTCAACACGTAACAAAATGTTCCATACATGTCCGTTATGTATGTACTCACTGGGCAGCTGGTCATCATCATGTGAGAATTGCACAATGATTGAGGAGTATGATGAAAAGTGTAGATTATGCAACCCGTGTAAATTGCATAGAGGATATGCTGTACAAATTAAAGGTTGTAATTCCTGTCTTGAAGAGGTGTGTGACTCTCATCCTAGAGGCCACCTATGCTCCAATTTTCATTATGATAAATGTAATCAGTGGGAGAATACATATCCCGGTATGATTGGAAAGAATCCTAACCGTGATTTTAGTTTATTGCTACGAGATTGGTATCGTCGTGGTTTTAGATTGTTCTGGGAGGAGGAACCGGGTCAACGATTCAACTGTTGGAACAACAAAAGAATATGGTATCTACGTCATCGTTGTGAAGACACTGGGTGTTATGATTATAAGCCCACTGATTTTTATTTGGCTGTGACGGAATGTGATTCGACACTTGAGGACACTGTTTGTGAAACTGCTTCAAATAAGCAAATTGAAACATGTGAATTCTATAGAATGAATGAGAATAGTATCATTGACTATACAAAGAGATATGACAAGAGTGAAGTCACACTCTACTGTAGAAAATGTGACCCTGACATTGCAGTACATCAGGATCAGTACACTGTGAATTCAGATAATCTACCTGCACTAGTTGTTGTCGACAAATACCTAGTAGTGGATGAAATCTAAAGAGTAGAAAAGTCGTTTTATCATGCATATAAATTTTTTTTTTATTAATAAACAATTTCACATACATCTTTAGAACATTTTATTCTTAAGGCACTAAAATCAATATTAAATACACTTGTAAGTATATTCTCCACTAGAAAGTCGTTCAATTGAGGTAAGTCAACGTAGATGTTGAGAAACTGCTTGTAGGTGTAGCCACGACATCTGAACATGAAAAAGAGTAGTGCGTGAAAGCAACATGTCTTAGTCGTTAAATCCTGTACTCTTCGTTGATTTTGAATAATGGTTTTCCCCCTGCTTTCAATAAAGTTGCTGATGTATGGAGCGTAGAATTTATACGATAGGCCAAGAGGATCAAAAAAATCAATATTCTTCGCTGTTTGAAAGATATATAGCCAATGACCGGTCTTCAAAGTCGATGGACTGCTATTAACAATGATAAGGGTATTGTTAACACTTGGAATTTTTTCAATGAAGTCCGAAGGTATGCAATAGGACTTGTACTGGGACATGTATGGATCCATACTAAATACGTTGATTATTTGGTTTGTGTTCATGGTGCTAGGTCTAGTAGAACACTGCCGTCGGGTGTGATTTCCCAATAGGTTTCAAATTGACTCAGTGATATTAGCGTGATAATCTCAGTCAGAGCATTGGAAAATGTACACTCTAAACGTACATTCCCTTTTCGTACTATGCTCGTATCCTGTGTGCCAGAAAAGTCCAAAACAATAACCCCATGATTTTTTGAAAACATTGAATCGGTTATTCCATTTTCAAATAATTGAGAGTCGTGATCTAGGGATTGCATGGTCAACTCGTACAGAGTTCTATAGGATTTTTGTCAACTGATAGAGTGTACAGTGGAATACCATTCACTTTGCACACGAGGCTAGATAGACCGAAAAAATTTAAATCATGGGGGGATTCAGTCCAGGATCCAACGGCACTGCCACTCTTCACAAAGACCAAAGCCAATTTTGATGGGATTTCTCCATTGATAAATGATGAATCGCTATAGCTACGAGAGCCGGTGGCAATGTGCCGTTGATTGGTGATCGTATGGGGAACAAGAAGTTTAATGTTGTTACCATTGGCTCTTAGATTTTCCACTGCCAATGCAACAGAGCTCATAACTTGTTGTTTTCGGACGTGGAGAATTGCCGATGTGATAATGACCTTTGCATCGGGTGCTGCAGGAAGTGTTTTTCTCAAAATGAAAGTCGATGGGGCCATCTGTAACTTTATGTCAATCTTGACATTGGGGGGTAGCCATTGGGATATATTGAATATCTCATGATTTAATTTTCCGACTAGATGATACTCCTGGGTCACTGCAGTAGTCAACTCACCGTCAGTATCAACACCTGATCGATATTCATAGCCCAATGATTGTCCTCTCAACTCCTTGTATGCCTTTGGCATCATCGTCATAAATTGTATGTAGCTTGCATAGTTTGATAAATTATTGCTAGTGCTCACCAATGTTCCATTAATGAATACATTAATTTGTTTGAATAGGTTGTGTAGAATACAGTTCTCGTAGGAGAGACCATCGCCGGCATTTGGAGTTGTATTATCTGACTTTTTCTTCACCACAACATTTAAATCAATAAATGTTGATGACAAATCAATGAAATAGTCTTCATTGGAAAATATTTGAAAGTGTATATTTTCCGAGAGGGGTTGTTGGGGGTGAAATTGTTCATAGTAGCCATACTTGACACTGACATCAACATTTTCAGCATTGAATAGATTCAATGAGGAACTAATTGATGATATGATTCCTTGTGGGGGAGATAAGTCATCTTAAGAGAAGAAATCCTTCTTTGATCTAACAATCTTTTTCTTCTTCTTCTGCTTCTTGGCCTTCGTTGTTTTATTCCTCAAAGTCCTTGTTGATGTCCTTTGCTTCCTGCCTGGGTGGAGACTGATGAGTGAATGACGTGAACGCATCCTTTTTAATCCCTCCCCATTTTGTCGAGATTTTAGTTGCTCACCAAAGGCTCTTGCTGAAGATCTAATATTTTCCTTAACACTCTCCTTGAAATTCTTGCCCGACTCCCAGTCCTGTAGTGTGGAGGCAGCAAAATATGATGCAGCAGGTACAAGATATATTCTGGCAAGGCGTAGTGCAGAACGAAATAGCCTAGCAAACCAGCTACCAAGACCGTAGCCAGACATTGTAGTACGACCCTTGTAGTAGTCCAATCCATTGCCTATTTGACGTGGACTCAAAGCACCAACATAGCAATCGATATCGGGACAGACAAATGGAATTCTCCTATTGTTTATTTTAGGTAATTGTGCTGTCGTTGACAATGGGTCGAAAATGACATGTAATCACTGCTAAGCCTTTTGAAATTGCTAGGGGATCACCTAATTCAGTTCTTAGTGTTAACTGACAGAGTTCCAAATAGGAAGTGTTTACGGGAATATACTGAAGATGCTTTATATTGTAGTGATGAATATGCTCTTGATTGGTTTTTCGTTCAAGAACTCGTAGGAGGGGAACATTTGAATTACCGACTCTCGATGTTTCCACAAATGAAGCGTAGAGAAATATACAAGTGTCTGTGGAGAAGGCAGGTGGGTAGTCAGCGAAAATGAAATTAGAGTTTCCGGCACTTTTACCATTGATTATATTGAGCTTAAAGCCAAGAACATCCTTTAGGTTATCATTGAGAATAACCGTTTCGCTGGCAATAGGTGAACTAATGTAGATCTTGCCCTCCTCCTTTGAATAGTTGAAATGAAAAGCTCCCTTTTTACGAGCGGAAATTCTTTTATTAATAGAACGACATAAATCATTCATACAGATGAGTTCCTCGTAGGGTAATTCAACATATGGATAATCCATCCAGTTGATTTTTCGAATTTGTTCTTGACCACCTGAAGGTGGTGGTGGTGGTGGTAGCCAATCGTAGGGTCTAATTTTTATTTCATATTTACGATCCTTTCTCAGGATGTCATAGGTATTTTTGAGAATACAGTCGGCAAGAGCCACTTCATACGCACCGTCAAATTTGATGGCGGGGGAGAGTTTTGTCCAAAAATCACTTGTTCTATTCAAGTCGTTGTAGAGAGGATCGGAAACGTTGGACATGAATGTTACATAGAAATCATGGGGCATTGTCAATATCTTCAACACCGATCCAAGAATCAAAATCAGAGTTGTATCCTAGCCACCGAACAAGTAACTGTTTCTTACCCCTGCGAGTACGTGTCTTTAATATCTTTTCAATTTGATAGATTTCACTAGCATTTTTAACTTTTTGCAATTCATAGTCATAAAAGCCACCGAGAATCTCTTCATCTTTGGTATCACGCAGGCGATAAGTTATGGGTTTAGTGTCTAGGATTTTTGCCACTTTAAAAAGTTCGGTGGACCATAAGTAATTCCCCTTTTCAAAAACATTAGTTGTTCTATTAATTCGGACGGTATCACCAACATTGAATTTATTTTTCTTCTTCTTGACAACCGATTCATTGGAATACTGTTTAAGAAAGGTGTCAATTGTATCATGATCAGAATGATGAACTTCCGTTGGCGTAGAGTTGGACAATGATCGATGAGGTCGTTGATTATAAATCAACATGATTTTATCAAGATCATGAATAAAAGCCGATGTATTTTTCAATGTACAATATCTTGAAATTAAAAGTCGAATAGTTCTTATCAATCGTTCGGCCATTGCAGCCTTTATAGGACTGTGACTATGATAGAGCAGTGTACTATATT
This sequence comes from Artemia sinica, assembly GCA_027921565.1. Taxonomy (NCBI): domain Eukaryota; kingdom Metazoa; phylum Arthropoda; class Branchiopoda; order Anostraca; family Artemiidae; genus Artemia; species Artemia sinica. The sequence goes on from CM051256.1 coordinate 63,143,632, forward strand.
TTACTAGTACTTTTGCAACATGGGGATTAACAAATTCACTACCGCGATCCGTTTGAATTTTTTTATATGAATCCTGTTCGAGAATACTTTCAATGGCCTGAGCAACTTCAACACCTCTCTTTGATCGCAATGGAATTGCATATGCATAGCGACTATAAACACTGATTGCAAGTAGGACGTACTTGTACGGTGTATTGTGACGTCGTTGAAGCTCATCTAGAGTCAGGAGATCTGCTTGCATTATATGCAAGGGGTAAAGGGCTTTAGTTTTTCGATGTTGATTGGCACGAAGTCCATGATTTCTATGCAGAGTGTAACTTGATTCATTTTGTAGATAGTCTTGTACACTTTTAGTGTGAACACCAGTGACCTTGGAAAGAGTGGTGGGGGAACTTAAACTCCCCGCCTCACCAATATTTTCATAAACACCTTTCAGAACTTCAACCATTTTGAACGTAAACACGTTGTTTTAAGTCCGCTACCCATATGTATACTGGCTGTTGATGATGGTAGTGGTGGTGGTGGTGGTGAAGTTGACTTGATACGTCTTAGCTTTTGTCTAGCTATCAGCGGTGTGCTAGTATTTTCCAAAATTGATTTAAAATCTTCTTCTTCAAGTTCATATTTTAATGGTGTCAATGTTGTTGATGATGATGCATGTTCATTTAATTTTTTTAGAATTTGTCCATTGCCAATAAGACTTTTGGGGAAGTTTAATGTATTTAGAAAGTTGTATAGATGAGTGTCAAATGATAATAGTCCTTTACGATTTGTAACCATATCATAGATTAAATCAAGTAGATTATAGCTCTTGCCCTGAATTATAATCCCTTCCCCATTGCTCTCAAGTTGAATATGATCTTGACCACTTTCCAAGAGATAGGCTAGGAGTCGTTTACTTTGTTCACGATATGAGTGGGGCATTAGATTTCCAATTTTCAATAGAATTGAATCCAATTCCTCCTTCTTTAATTGTGTTCCAGCAGCAGACTCTTGAGGAGATGATTCTTTTTTGAGGTCACCAGCGGCAGTGGGCTTCGACCGATAGGACTTGTGTTTGTCCACTCGGCGAAGTGCATCTTGAAGTAAAAGCAGTTTTTTATCATCCTCAATATTCTCATTGTCAAGGAATTTACTCAGATTGTTCTCAAAGTGTTCGACGGGTGAGAGAGCGAGTTCTATTGGAGTCAATTTATAGGGTTTTGCCATTCTCTTTCTAGAGAAAACTGTTTACAAGTCCTGCAATTATTGGCAGTAAAAGTGTGAAAAAGCTACCGCCCGCCTAAAGAAGTCGTTTCCTTTTAAAATTCTTTCCTTTCTTTTTAGAGGCCAATGTACGTACAATGGAACGATGTTGCTTTGCCTGTTGCTTAACTACTTCTGGCAGTTGAACATTACCCTCGGTCAAATTTAAACAAAGTTCAGATATTAGATTAATGAAATCATTGTCAATACCGTGTTTGAGTATTGCTTTCCTAAGCGGAGGTTTTGAAGTGCTTAAGACTGAAAACAAATGTCTATTTTCATGTAGTTTCTTCAGTGTCATGATAGCAACTAATAGGTCTTTTTGGTGTTCACGGGGAGATATACTGTAATTTCATTGTCAAAAATATCTGTGACTACACGCAGATCCTCGGGTGTATTTTGATTAAGATCCAATAGGATGTAGCCGTAGGGTTTATTAGTTGCCTGATTGTATGCTGAGAGCAGAAATTTGGGGGCTCCTGGATAGATTTGTTTATTGAGAGTTATTAGTGAGCTAGAATCACGAACAACTCTGTAGATGATATAGTAGGTACAGTTCAATGCAAGTGTTCGCATACATTTGCTCTGATGAAAGAGATTGTGTAGAATCAGAGTAACGGAAATCTGTTCATGATGAGAGCGAACAGTGAACAGTTGTAGCATTTCCTGGGACCATTGTTCAATAGATTCAGCCAGATCGTCAATGATCAACCAAGAGTTTGGTTCAATAATGCTGAAAACATCAAGTCCCTGTATGAATTGTATCTGCACCAACCCCGTCGTGGCAATTGCTTTTATTTTATCGTATGACTCCTGCCAAATACTGTAACAATAGTAGATTTTTTTCGGCTTTTCCACAAACATTTTATCGCAATTTTTAATTATTTTAGTTAAGACTGTTGTTTTGCCCGACATTGACGGTCCACACAGAGACGATCTGAATGGTGTTTTAAATTGATACATGTTCCCTTCAACAGTTCACCTAGACAACTAACTGTAGACTATGCCTGTCTAATGACTAAATAATTTCCCTATTACTACTCCGTTCAAGAATAATAATAATAATAATAATGAGAAGAATAAGACGAATAAAGAATAATATTTTCTTTTATTAAACATAAAAAAGAAACAATACTTTTAAAAAATACTACATTGAAAAAGGCACATTAAACATGAAAAAGAACAATACACTTTTTTAATTTATTTATAATAAAAAATACAACATTTACATAGGCACAGAGAGAAAAACACTTAAATAAATACACTTTTTTTGTTTATTTATTTATAAAAAAATACAACATTTATTGGAATAAAGCACTTGAAATATCACTATTATTTACAGCATTTGAAATTTTGGGGTCCCCCCTCCCCCCAGGGGCGGCCGCTGCGGCGGCCGGGGGTGGGCCGGGAAGCGCCGGGCGCCGGGGGCCCGCTGCGGCGGGCCCGGGCCGGGGCTGGCATTAAATACTGGAAATTGATCTGCCTTGCACACACACACACACATACACATTGTAAATTGTTTGTGATAAAGAATTAAAAAGAATTTTAAAAACACCCAGTTACCCAAAAAACCCTCCCACCCAATTTATACTTTTTTTTTAATGAATTTAAGTTAATTTTTCTAGATCGAGTTGTTTTCTGTACTCTATACATTCAACTCGGTCTGAAATTTAATAATGACCGTGTGGTAGTACCTTCACACCATCCTCAAGTACATAGACTTTGTCCGATATGGCAGACATGGCGTTTTTCTCAACTCTAACTGTGTAGTTTTTAAATTGTAAAGAGCGAATCGCCATGACTTTCGCCCTTGGCACTAAACTACGTTCCACACAGTTTCTATACACACTCATGTCGAAATTATTATTTACAAAGTGTGTAGGTACCCCCTTGCAAACTTGTTTGATATCCTTGCCGTGCGTTTCCACTCAGTATACCTTCAGACCAGGAAACACACCACTGGATATCAGATCGCTACCCGTTTCAGATTTTAGCATTAACAATTGATTTGGGGCCTGGCGTTTCACTAGCTCTGGGTAGAGGGATTCGTTCCAATTAGTGTAGTCCATTCGTGAGCTAATGTACTCGCCATTTTCCAAATCATTCAATAGATTTTCAGTTTTGACTTTTAACAGGACTGAATCAGTGTCCCCGTAATACACTTGAACTTGTCCCTCAATCGGCCACTGTACCTTGCATACATTGTAATAAAATGACAACATGAGTTTCTTGGATATTTCAGTTATTGCACTTCCGCCTGCAATATTTTTATTTAATACAATGTTTCTTTTCTTGCGATGTAGGAGCACCATATTAGAGTCTATGATTGTGAACGATGTGAAGTTTGGATCCGCAATGATTCGAGCACAATCTTTGGGGTTGGTTACAATGTCACATCGACTTCTGTGTCGTACGCTCTCGCACATTTTACCGAAAGCTGAGTTCAAAATGAGTTTATAGACTTCTTTTTCAACTTTCGTTTTCGCTTGTGAACGCTTACTGACAAAGGTGTCAATAAACGTTTTCATGTAAGGCTTTTGATCAAATTGGAGGGCTCTATGAATCTTCGTGACCTTGAAACCATTGGACACCATCCATTTCAATAGCACGTGATGAACAACGATATTCTGTTTCGGGTTGAGGTTGGCAATTAGTTTTTGTTTTGAAGGTACCCAGTGCATACTCCCGTCCTCTACTAAAGATAAATTGTAGGGGCTCAGATATTCCCTATTCACCGGTCTATTTATGCACGGAAAAACAAAGTCTTTTACCGAGTCATGGATTTCCATGGGTATTTCACCGTCAATTTCAAAAAACCATCCCTGTGCCCCATTCTCCTCAACACTGGCAATGTCGGGGAAATTCGAAGCACACGGATTGTCAAACCATTTATAATTGCCACACGGCAAACAGAAGTGAGACATTGCCGATGGGTAAAGAGAATTCATATCCAAAAAAACTGCGTCCGACTTTTCATCGGTGTGCTGTCCACTCGGATCAGTTTTCATGATACGATCCCCGTGAAAAACATACCCGCCCCTCATTGATCTCTCTACAAACAGATGCTGATCCACATCGGCGATCAGACCTATTTCTTCTTTGCTGATTTTAAGTATCAAGTCCATCACCAAATGGGGAGTGGAAAAATAATAACCTAAATCCAACCCAAATTCCCCATAGATTTTATCCGTATTTTTGCACACAATGTCCAGAAGAGTGAGTACGTCACTGGACAAGTATAGTTTACAATAATCCCACCCATTTTTACATCCGCCCTTTGCCCAAACCCTCTTAGCAAATTCGTAGTCGCTAGTGGTGCACTCACTCTCAGTAAGAGAATTGTAAAAAGCTTCAATGGGCGGTAGTGACATCTCATCTAGCCTCGAGCCAGAGTTGTAATAATCATATGGATATATACCCTTACACGTTAATAAATCATACATTTCATCATCGGGGAAGCGCTGTTTGAGGAGGGGGAAGCTATCAAAATTTTCACTTTTCTGTACCTGAATCAATTGACTTAAAGATTTGGGGAAGAAGCTGAAAGAGTCTAAAAAACGGATTTTATTCAGGCACGTGTTACCCTTGTCAACTGTTTTCCACATGAATTCTAGCAGCAGTAGCTTCTCCGATGATTTGGGAATGATATTATATGAAAAAGAACCATCTATCCATGCGTCATCTACAACTCCTCCCTTGGCAATGCGGGCCAACGCCGGAAGAACAAACTTTAAGTCGTAATTGGAATTGTGTATAAAAACAGGTACGAAATATTGTTGTCTAACGTTTAAATTGCATGACTGGTGTGCTACCCCTCTAAAGTTACTCCCTCCCGATGTAATTTCCTGCCACAAATGATCATGGTCGATCACCTTCCTCCTCCCCCCATTCCCAACACCATCATCAAATTCTCCCTTGCAAACCCAACACATTTTACGATTTTTAATGGCCACTATGTTATCTGGTGATAGGATCATAGGATAGTTTGTATAACGAAGGTGCGAAATTGCACCGTTCGCTGTTTTGATTAGACTGACCAATGCCGAACGCATGCAGTCTTCACCGTCACTCAACATCTCAACTACATCCAACACTTGCATGGTATTATTGGAATCTCGTTGCGCGTGAGCGTAAGAGACCCCTATGGCTTCATGTATTTTAACACGATTTGAATTTGACGGATCGCACACGTCTGTCAGTTTAGCTTCGCAGTCTAAAGCGATCTCATTGCTCTGCAGGAGCGTGTTTTGAAAATTTTTAAAACGTAAGATCGCTCTATCTCCGCTTACCGTCTCCACAGCCTGGTATCCATGACGTTTACAGTGTTTCATGTGATGCTTTAACTTTAAATCAGAGCGAAATCTTGAGAGACATGTTGGACAGTAATAACACACACCATCCCACTTTTTACCCTCCCTCAAAACCCTACTAATATCCGTAATTGGATTGAAATGACCAATTGAATCGGAGTCTGTGGGTGGGGTGTATAGAAGCCACACCCAATGTTCTACTGATTCAATTGAAGGAGCCCGAACTGGAAATAATACACCCTTCTTATCGGAACGCTGACCCTCTTCAAATTCTGTTTCATACTGTAACACCGTGACACCAATCTTTAAATGTGCATTAGCCCGCTCAAAAATATCTATTTCTTTTAGTGTCACGGGAAATTGACCATTTAAACAATTAAAATCTACTTTGGGGAACTTTGAACCCTCCCTACCATTAACTGCTATTTTATCCAACTTTTTCTTAGTGGCATCTTTTTTAAGTGGTCTGTATGCTGCAATTAAAATGCATACTTGAAACACTGCAGCCTCGTATCGAAATAGATTCGTTGTATCCCCTGACACCCCTCTAAATCTGAATGATATTTTAATTCAATTGCCCTCCCTCCCCCATGCCCACCTCTTACAATAAAATCCTTTTTAAACCTACACATATTAACATTTAAACTTTCAATAAATAAAACCACAGATCCACTACCCCCCTCGTTATAATTTTCCCACTTACTTTGAATACTATTAGCCCAATTTAGAAAAACCTCCCCATAATTTGATAAATGCGGGTGAATTGCCAACATCTCTGTGTGTAAGTATTTCGAATACATCTCACCCGCACTTTCATTTAAAAAAAATATTTTTAGTGCTATTGATGCTTTTAAACTGACCCCCACTCCCCATACCCCCATTTGTTGTTCAAGAATAGCTCGAATCTTATCAGTATATGAATGTGTAATGGTCAAGGGATCTGTTATTATATCCCCCGACATTAGAGAGTTGAAGGGGTCACCGAATTTGGCGCTGTAGACCAATGTGTGGTGCAAGGCAGAGTTGGACAGAAACAAATCTGGAAGAGGGGATACTGTTTCTGTTGTTGTTGTTGTATTACTACTAGTACTAGTTATATCATTAAGTGGAATGGTGGAGGGTGACAGTGAATTGTCAATAACATCACCACCACTCCCAGTCTGTTCAATAAAATTGGTTGGATATGGCATGAGGCAGTCCCCTAGTACATAATCCAAGGTGTTTGGGGACAATTGGTCGAGCCAGCCTGTATTGTCCTGTGCTGGAATTTCGTTATGAGGACCCGGTTCAGATGCACTAGTAACATCCCCTAGATGCTCACGCATAAAACTATCTGCCCACCCCGGATCCTCAAGCATGTCAATATCACAGGTTAAGTCGTCTAAGCTAGCCATTTCCCCAAAAACATCATTAAGGAACCCCCTATGCCACTCCATATTCTCTAGAACTAATGTAGGTTCATCACTGAACTCCGTTGGTGGTGAAAGAATTGGTCCTGTAAATACACTTGGTTCATCACTCAATGATGGCGGTGGTGCTATATCATTAATCTGTAGAAAAAAAAGTTTTATTTTTTATGTAAAATAACCATTATTTTATAAAGTTAATAAACTATGTCAATTTTTCGTAGTCATTGTCCCACCACCTGAACAATTAAAAGAAGAAGAAAAAAAAGTTGGACCTTTTTAGAGGCCCCCGGGAAGGACCTTTTGGAACCGGGAGCTTCCTTCGGGGTAGGAGGATCGAAGCCCTTTTGAGTTGGGATATCGGACTTCACAACACTGTTCAAATAGAACAGCCTCAAATTCTTTCTCGAAAACATCTTTTAAAATGTCCCTAACTGTCTCCTCGAAATAATTGCTTGAAACGACCAAAAATGGGTTCGCCCAAATAATGTTTCTTGACATCACTGTGATGACATAATTGGAAATTATTAAAAAACCTTTTTTCATGTGTTAATATATCTTATTGGAGATAGACATCCTGTTATAAGAAACCCCAATTTGCAAGGAGCACTTAAAATTCAAATTATACCTGTCGGGCGGATTATAAATTCAGGTGTACTGATGGGAGATTTTGATAAGCGCCGGATATGTGCAAAAGCTTAGTGCAAAAACATATACCAGTTTAAGAATGGTCGCCAACTGTGAAATAGTGAATTGTTTTTTTTTATATAGTTAGTTTGTTTAAAGAAATAATTGGATTATTGCATTAGAAAACATCTTGCTTAGAAGAGAAGTTACAGGTGAGGTTCTATAGAAATGTATGATAAGCTACTTCAGTGCTATAACCATTCTTTTATATACTGCTAATTTGGTTAATGAAAGAAAATGAAATAGGATTATTATAGAATAGTTTAGAAACAAATTTAAATTTTACTCATCAAAAGTTATGCACTTGAGAAAATTTACCTTATTTTTGAAAATAGGGAAAGAAAAAAAATATATATACTTACAAATTCTGACTGGGCTTCTACACCTGAAGTCCTTGACAAAACATGTAGGGGGTCAACCTCACGATCTTGAGTAGGCTGGGCTGAGGCATTATGAGAAGTAGCCCACTCTCTTTTCAATTTCCTCCCAGGTTGCGTAGAGCTAACAGTGGCGTGAGAGGGCCCTGGCATTAAAAGTTGTGTGGTCGTTGGCTGGTCCAGACCATGTGTAATTCTACCAGCATATTTGATGATGGAGGGCCTTGCAACTTGCATCAATGTGGCTTCGCTCCATCTTGGTTTCTTTTCCGAACGGGGGTAATTGTACGAATCCTCTTCCTTAAAAGAAGGCAAAATTTAGCATGAAAAAAGCAATCCCCCTTTTTCCATTTTGTTGGATAAATGCTTAAGAGGTCAAATTTTGCCCTCCTCTTGTTTAAAGGCAAAAAGTTTATTGCTCATTAAGGCGTGATGTACATAATGGCTTAAAGGTGCTCCTTCCTTTCTTCTTACTGCTAAATATTACCGAAAATTTTATTTTCTTCATCGGTTTATTTTTGTAGAGGCTTGTTTTAAAACCCTTTATTATACTTGAGTTGTTTTTTTTTCTTGTGAGGTCTTTTTAAGCCAATGTATATTCAAACCAGGATATTATTTCCATATTGTTAAGGTCAAGAGATAATCGGCCTATTATAGCCGTTTTATATATATATATAGCCCGTTGCAGCCATTATGAGAGAAGCCAAGAGTAACTTGTAAATTATACACTATTTAATTATACCATAGACGTGATTATTAAAATCATTAGGGGAATTAGGGACATTTCGCAGTATAAATGCACTTAGGAAGGTCAAGGCTTGGCTAAAAAATGGAATTGTCAGTGAAAAACTCACGAATATAGCTCTTAATATGGCTTTTCAGTGTGTTTCCCAACAAAAATATGCAAATATGATAAAAACAGGCGAAATTCCCTTTTAAAAACAACATAAAACTTTAAACAGGGCTAAAGAGAACCTTAATATTGATAAAAAATTGTTGTCCTTAGTAAACGCATATACGAGATTTAATGTCCTCAGTAAAAGCCTGTACGAGATTTAATTTCCTTAGTAAATAAGTGACATTAACGAAAATGAGGGGCACATCAACCGAACACCATCAACGAGAGCTTCGATTAACCACCACCAAAGTGTCACAATGTCATCCGTGCGTTACCACCCCCCTCAAAAAATAGGGAGGTGGAATGAGTTACTCAGAATCATGAAGGCACTATTTTTTCACTGAAAATAAAAAAAATGATATTTTTCAAGGAAATCCCAAAAGAATTATTATTAAAATCATTAGGGGGAGGGATAGGGGAATCAGCGCCTCATTCATCATTTAGCACTAGAAAGTCGTTCAGACGTGGATTGTCACCATAAATGTTGAGAAACTGCTTGTAAGTATAGCCGCGACATCGGAATTAGACAAAGCCCGTTTATACCAAGAGCCTGTGAAATTTGACCCCACAAAACTGTCACTCTCTTTGTAACACGCGAGCTTTTCATTCAAACCGGAAAAATACAGCATGTTTGGAAAAAGCTTCTTTCTGAATGATAAAGAACTGTTTTTCAAAACAATTAAAACTTGTAAACATAGCTGTAGAGGAGAGATTTTATTTACATAATTGAAAAAAGCGTGCTTTGCCGTTTCTATCGAATGTACTCATTATATTCTTAAGATTTTGTATTGTTGGAGGGAAGGGGCTAAGTCCCCCTGAAATTTGAATTTACTAGTAAAACGTTTTTTTTATTTTTTTTTTGGAAATAAAAGAATGAAAAGTGTACTCACATTGAAAATTAAGGAAAAACCTTACTTCTGAATGATAAAGAACTGTTTTTCAAAACAATTAAAACTTGTAAACATAGCTGTGGAGGAGAGATTTTATTTACATAATAGAAAAAAGCGTGCTTTGCCGTTTCTATCGAATGTACTCATTATATTCTTAAGATTTTGTATTGTTGGATGGGAGGGGGCTAAGTCCCCCTGAAATTTGAATTTACTAGTAAAATGTTTTTTTTTTTGTTTTTTTGGGGGGAGGGAATAAAAGAATGAAAAGTGTACTCACATTGAAAATTGACGAATCCATTGTTTTCAAAGTTAATAAAATGTGATGTACTATAATCAATGTGTTAAAACATAATGAAAATTGGAATGTAGTGTATGAACATTTATAGGGTTTTTGCCTCAGTACATCATACGTCGCCAAGTTGTTTAAAAAAAAAAAAAAAAAAAAAAAAAAAAAAAAAAAAAAAAAAAAAAAAAAAAAAAAAAACCTACTATTCAACTTACTCTATATAGACTAACCACCGTTCTTTCACCGTATGACCCAAAAAAATGGCTGTTACCTCATAAAAACCCGTCTGCTAAGGCAAGTGCCGTTCGTAGTAATAGTTGACTGACCCGTGGTAAGCCAATGTACCGGTTAGACTACACTGTATATTCATGTAGGCGTGAATGTAGGATTGAATGTAGGACTCATATTCCCTATGGCCTTAATACTTAGGATATAGTAAGACGAGTAAGAGAAATAGATTTTCAATTCTATTTTCTGTTACACTTGACCAATCAATGCTTAATTGGTTGTGTCAGCACGTCAGTGGCTGTGGTGGTTAAAATAAATAAATATTTATTTTATATGGTTATTTTTGGTAGTTTAGGTTTTAAGATCCTACTGCTTATCACACCAATGTGAGAAATCCATTGGTTGCCCCAGAATCCAGTAATATTAAAAAAAAATCAAAATAAAAAAATATTTATTTTTAGTCAGAATCAGATTCAACACCTTCAACGTTTTTCGGATGGTAGCTGAAGCCTTGACTCTTTTCATGTGTAGAAGTAGCTGCTCGTCTCCAAGAATGCATGTGGTACTTTCTTGGGCCCCCTTCATACCGTATTTTGTTTTCAGAATTCCAGATAGCGTTTCTGTTTTAAGCTTGTTCCTTCTGTCCGTATTTATGATTTTTATTGCACTAAAAAAAAACCTTTCGACGACAACACTGGAGATAAGAGAAGTAAACACAATTATTAGTAATCGCATCTATGTTTTCAATATTTTCAATATCGATGAGAATTTGCTTCCTCCACTCCTGTTTGATTTTGTTTCCACCCCACGATACTTTTCTATATTTTTAAGTAAAGGGTTGGATTGAACCAGACCGTGGTGAATGAGGTGTTGCAGGGTCAAAAATTCCTACTTATTTGTAAATGTTATCATCGAAAATTAATCAAGTTTGGATCTGCTGTACAGGCTCTATGTAAAAAAAAAAATTGTGCGGCTGTGAGGATCTTTTCAACTGCATCTGCATCATGGCATCATGGCAACTGCATCTGCATAATGGACACACAAGGATCTGATTTTAGTGTGTTAGCGCTTCGGAATCGACTGTGCAAAAGACTGTGCAAAAGATTGCGTGCCCAGACTAATCGCTTTCTGGAAAAATGCGACGGAAAACTACTTCCGTCCCATTTCCTTTTAGGGTCGGAAAAGAATTTTCTAGGACCTTAGAATTTCCTTTGAAATCCACAAGAATTGTAAAAATTCGAAATAGTCCCCAAAACCCTAAATGAAAAAGTTGGCCCCTAAAATATTTCCAAAAATCCCCGTTTGTTTTCATCTTTCCTTTATTTTTGTACCAAAATTAAAAACTCCTTTTTCTAATCTTCTACCTAGATCCTTACCACAAAATGAAAAAACAAAACTCATACAAATATAAAACCTTAAACCCTTAAACCCTATATTTTTTTCTCAACTCTCCTTTTATTATTATTAATTTTTTCTTCCTTCTTTTTTTTAAAAACACATCCTTGCCCACCAATACACAAAAACTATTCCCTTCTTCTTTAGACCAAACACGTCCTCAATTTTCTTACACTTCATAATCTTTATCCTTTTCCATTCTGTTTGAATAGAAAAATTTCCATTTTAGGGGGGAAATCCCCAAAATGTAAACATTACCCTGCAGCAGTGTTGCAATACCAATGTTTTAATCGAATAACTTTGAGGCCGAAAAGGGATTTTCTCTTGAAAAGACTGAAGTAAAAAAAAATCATTTTTTTCAATTAGCTGAAACATTTCGTTCAGTATACTGACCATAAGTAGGAAAAACAAAAGAAAGTACAAAGTAACTCTTGCTGAAAGGTTACACAGAACGGGTAGAATTTCTGAAGCCTTTTCTTTGCTCCTCGATCTTCACCTTAAATCCAGACACCGCACCGATGACGAACGCGCAAGTGTGGAGAACAATTTTGATAGCGGGCTTCTATTTTTAGCCTTATGTCTTTGCGGATAATAAGTTGATTTCGGTATGCTAAGTAAGCTACCATGCTAATTAACTTTGTACATGTCTATCGAAGTTGAATTCTATCCAGAAAATGGGAATAAAAGCTTGCAGAAATTTCTTAAGATTTTTTTAAAGAACTTATTGTCTTACTGGAAGCACTTCTCCTGATTTTTCGCAGCATAGTTTGATATTTTATTTGAAGAATGATTTCTTATGATTGGTCACAGCAATAAAAATTTTACTCTTTACAAAATTTGTTTTGCTTTTATACATCTATTAAGATTATCAAACAGTTCGTCGTAACGAACGGTAAGTAATGAGTAGTTCAGCCATTAGTAGCCGAAACTCTAAAAGAAAAAAAATTTGATAACAATAGATAAATCAAAATAATTGACTTTTTATTCTGAATTTAAATAATTAAAATGCATAAATTTTAATGTTCTCATTAAAAGAGAGAAGCATGAGAAAATTACCGTGATTTTGGAAAAAGAGGAGAAACATCCCAAATAAGTGAAGGTACTTCAGTGAAAATCGACCCATTAAGTGTAGCACATTTTTGAACCCTACTGTTTAGATTTCAAGCTCCCATCTGCAAAATATGGAATTATATTACCCCTAAAAGAATTAACAGGGATACGTGTTTATTTGTGTTTTTTTTTGGTTATCGGACTAATCGTCCTTAGTGATTGGGAAAAGAGTAATTCGAACAGATATTTAAAATTCTTTCGCCCTTTTTAAGTGACGGAAAAGACAAAGAGGGGATGCCTATAGAATGTGTCCATTGTATAGACACAGCATTTCTTATTGGGATATATACAGACGTTTTTGGGTGGGGTTGTATTTTCTGCACGGGGAGGATTTTCTAAGGGTAGAGTCTCACGTGGGGTGGGATGTTTTTGGGGATGAACTTGCCAGGGGAAATTTCACAAGGGGTGAACTTACCACACTTCCTATAGGAAATTCTATTCCGGGAAAAATTTCCGCGGAGGAGGTATTTCCGGCATGATTTAAAAAATGATCTTAAAGTAAACGAAAAAAAACGTATTTCCAGATTAAAGTAAGCAAGGGGGATTTTTCCAGGTAGAGCTGTTTGGTGGAATTTCTCAATGGTTATTTTCAATGGGGAAGGAATTGTCTGAAAAATTTTACTAGGGGATTTTATGCGGGAGGCGCTTTCATTGGAGACTTTTTTTAGGGGGTGGGGGGGGGTGTTTGGTAGGGAAGCAGATTTCCCGGCATTGTTTGAAGAACAATCAGAAATTAGAACACTTTTTCATAACTGAAAGTAAGCAGCAGTACTAAACGTCAAAACGAGCAGAAATTATTCCATATACAAGACCTCTTCCTAAATACATTCCTCCTTACACAGAATTTGATTTTTTGTTTAATTAGATATAAGACACGTTATTTAACCGTGAAAAACATTAGCTTGGAGAACAATTGATTGACGAAGGGAAAGCCCATGTTATATTTTCCCGCAAATGATTATTTCGTCTTTCGATTACTCTTTTGGAAAATAATCTATTTTCCACCACTGCACGACATCCTGCTCGAGTGAGTTCTGAGTTAATACGATTGCAAACGATAGTAGTATAGCTGTAACACATTCTACGGTGGCCCCCTACTGTCGCCGTCTATTCCAATATATTAGTAGAAGGGGGGGTTCTACTCCCAGGACTCACCCCTGCTGCCACCTACAACTTTTTTACATAGTTTAATGAGGACAGGGTCAATGACCTCTTTCTCAATGGTCTCTTTCTCCAGGTGTGTTTTTGGCACGCTCTCAGCGAATGTTATGATCCAGAAATAGTATTTGTTGTTGTTTCCGAGGCAAATGTCAAGGTCAATGTTGTTGTTGTTGTTGTAAGTGCACGCTCTCAGCGAATGTTATGAGTTTCCAGAAATAGTATTTGTTGTTGTTGCTCGAGGCGAATGTTATGATCCAGAAATAGTATTTGTTGTTGTTGCTCGAGCCAAATGTTATGAGTTTCCCGGAAACAGTTATTGATCTAGGACTCGAAGAGGAAGTGGATTTCCGAGAACTTGATTGCGTAATCGAGGGGGAAGTGAATTTCCGAGAACTTGATTGCGTAATCGATTGGGAATTTTATTGATACGATAACGGGAAACAGTTAGATCACGTGTTTCCTTCTCAGCCAATCAGCGAGTCGGTTACATCCCCCTTCTTAGCCAATCAGAGGGCTTGGTTACATATTAGCGGCGGAGGGAATATGAGGAAAGGATTTTTGCTATAGTTTTATTAGTCTGTGAATAGAATTCAAAGGAGTGAGAAGAAGAACAGTTTGACTTTACTCATTTGGATATATATTTGTAATAATGAGTGGAATGTTTACACTATTAGAAGTTGATAGTGGAGTTGATGGTAATAATACAAGAGCACCAAACATTGCAGTGGAAATCACGAAAGGATCGCGGCTTTGTCTGGAATGGGATGCAGTATATGCAAGATATGTGATATCCTTGAGCAAATTTAAAATGGAAGATCAATTATGTTTCGCCGCAAAAGTTGATATAGCACATGTGAATAGACTTCAATGTGCTTTAAGTGCATTAGTGAAACATATTGAAGACAATAAACTCTATCGCTAATTGTACATGCATAGTATTATTGATGTTGTTGTAATTATTCAATAAAATTGTTTCGAAATCGAAAATGTTCCCTTTCTTTTCTGGTTAGGGCTAACGAATCAGGCTCAGTCTAGAGTCAGCAGTCAGAGTGAAAGGATTGAAAAATGAATAAATTTGAGAAAGAGAGAATTAGATCAAATCTAGTGTTTATGGAAAAACATTTGATTTTGGATGATGATTTTCACGAGTTATCTCTTCAACGCAGGATATTCTCTCAGGGAACACTTGACAATATAATGAAAAGTGATTTTCCCCCATTGGACTATTGTATGAAACTTTTAAAATGCGATTCAAATGCTTATACTCAATTTATTGATATATTAATTGGAACAAAGCAGAATCATATTGTGGATATAATTTCATTGCCAATGTAGATGGCTCCTCCTTCGAAAGAGGTAGCGTCACAGAGTTACTCCTCTCCCCTTTCCTACACTTTGAATTTATCGAGCGAGGACAATCAGTTTCGTTTTAGCTGTGAGAGAGTTGACATTGGAAACCAAAATGTTCTATATATGCCCATTGTGCATGTACGCTCTTGGCAGTTGGACTCAATGTGAGAATTGTACAATTATTGATGACTATAATGAAAAGTGTAAATTATGTAATCCTTGTAAATTACATAGGGGCTATGCAGTACAAATTAAAGGATGTAATTCATGTCTTGAGGAGGTGTGTGACTCTCACCCTAGAGGGCACGTGTGCTCCAATTGTCACCATGATAAATGTGATCAGTGGGAGATTACTTACCCCGCTATGATTGGAAAGAATCCTAAACGTGATTTTAGTTTATTTCTACGAGATTGGCATCGTCGTGGATTTAAATTATTCTGGGAAGAGGAATCTGGTATACGATTAAAATGTTGGGGTAACAAGACAATCTGGTTTCTACGTCACCGCTGTGACGACACCACCTACTATGACTATAAACCAAGTGATTTTTATTTGGCAGTTACCGAATGTGATTCACCACTTGAAAACACTGTATGTGATATTGCTTCAAATAGACAGATTGAAACTCGTGAATTTCATAATATGAATGCAAATAGTATCATTGACTATACAAAGAGATATGACAAGAGTGAAGTTACATTGTACTGTAGAAAATGTGACCCTGACTTTGCCGTCAATCAAGATCAATATACAGTGAATCCAAATGATTTACCAGCATTAGTGGTTCACGACAGTTGCCTATACACCGATGAAGAAATCTAAAAGTGAAGATTTAAAGACATTGTTGTATATATATATACATTTTATTAATAAACAAATTCACAAACATTTTTTAAGCACTTTAATCTTAGGGCACTGAAATCAATATTAAATACACTTGTAAGTATATTTTCCACTAGAAAGTCGTTCAGACGTGGATTGTCACCATAAATGTGGAGAAACTGCTTGTAAGTATAGCCACGACATCCGAACACAAAATATAGTAGTGCGTGGAAGCCACAGCTTTTAGTCGTTAGATCCTGCACCCTCTTTCGATTTTGAATAATAGTTTTCCCACTGCTCTCAATATAGTTGCTGATGTGAGGTGTGTAGAATGTATTCTCAATATGAAAATTTTCTCAATATGAAATTGGAGGGTGCAAGCGTCAATTTTATATCCACTTTAACATTGGGCGGCAGCCATTGGGGTATATTAAATATTTCATGATATATTTTTCCAACTAGATGTAATTCACTAGTTGTAGCATTTTTAAGTGCATCTGTACTATCAGTATTAGTAATATATTCATATCAATTGGAGGCACCTCTCAATTCCTTGTATGACTTGGGTGTCATCAGCATGAATTGCATATGGCTTGCATAGTTTGAGAGATTGTTGCTTGTGCTCACCAGCGTACCGTTGATGTAGACACTAATTTGACGAAATAAATTATGTAGTATACAATTTTCATAGGATATCCCATCGGCCCGAATTGGCATTGTATTATCGGATTTCCGGACTTTCATTTGTAAATCTATAAATGTGGATGATAAATCTATGAAGTAGTCTTCATTGGAATAAATTTGAAAGTGGATATTATCGGAGAGGGGTTGTAGTGGATAAAATTGTTCATAGTATCCATGCTTGACACTCACATCAACATTTTCGGCATTGAATAGATTCAATGAGGCGGTGATTGAAGGTTGAGAATCCTTATGCGGCAGGTAGGACATCTTAAGAAAAGAAATCAAGTTTCGATCTAACAATTTTCTTCCTGGGCCTTCTGGTTACACTACGTGTCGGCTTTTTCCTTCTTTTCTTTGACAAAAGGGATGTATTTCGTTTCCGACCTGAGTAGAGACTGATGAGTGATGCGTTGTTTCTTGACCTTTTTAAACCTTTGCCATTCTGTTTTAATTTCTCGCCAAGGGTTCGTGCGCTGGACCTAAGATTTTCCGTAGCACTTTTTTTTAAATCCTTGCCAGAGCCCCAATCGTATAGTGTAGAGGATGCAAAATCTGTCGCAGCCGGTACAAGATATTTTCTAGCCAGTGGTAATGAAGAGCGAAACAGCTTAGCAAACCAGCTGCCAAGACCATAGCCAGACATTGACGAGCGACCCTTGTAATAGTCCATTCCATTGCCCTGTTGTCTTGGGCCAAGAGTATTAACATAGCAGTCAATATCAGGACAAGTGAATACCACTTTTCTATTAGACATCTTGCTGTTGAACGATGGGTCGAAAATGGCATGTAATCACAGCCAAACCTTTTGAAATTGCTATGGGATCACCCAATTCGGTTCTTAGTGTTAACTGACAGAGTTCCAAATAGGAAGTGTTTACGGGAATATACCGAAGATGCTTTATATTGTAGTGATGAATATGTTCTTGATTGGTTTTTCGTTCAAGAACTCGTAGGAGGGGAACATTTGAGTTACCAACCCGAGATATTTCCACAAATGAAGCATAGAGAAATATACAAGTGTCTGTGGTGAAGGCAGGTGGGTAGTCAGCAAAAATGAAATTAGTGTTTCCGGCACTTTTACCATTGATTATATTGAGCTTAAAGCCAAGAACATCCTTTAGATTATCATTGAGAATAACCTTTTCACTTGTAATAGGTGAACTAATGTAGATCTTGCCCTCCTCCTTTGAATAGTTGAAATGAAAAGCTCCTTTTTTACGAGCGGAAATTCTTTTATTAAGAGAACGACATAAATCATTCATACAGGTGAGTTCCTCGTAGGGTAATTCAATATATGGATAATCCAACCAATTGATTTTTTGAATTTATTCTTGATCACCCGGTGGTGGCGGCCAATCATAGGGTCTAATTTTTATATCATATTTACGATCCTTTCTCAGGATGTCATAGGTATTTTTGAGAATACAGTCGACAAGAGCCACTTCATACGCTCCGTCGAATTTGATGGCGGGGGAGAGTTTCGTCCAAAAATCACTTGTTCTATTCAAGTCGTTGTAGAGAGGATCAGAAACATTGGACATGAGAGTGACATAGAAATCATTGGGCATTGTTAATATCTTCAGCACTGACCCAAGAATCAAAATCTGAGTTGTATCCTAGCCAGCGAACAAGCAACTTTTCTTGCCCCTACGAGTACGACTCTTTAATATCTTTTCAATTTGATAACTTTCACTAGTGTTTCTAACTTTTTGCAGTTCATATTCATAAAAACCGCCGAGAATCTCATCATCTTTGGTGTCTCGCAGTCGATAAGTCGTGGGTTCGGTGTCTAGGATTTTGGACACTTTAAAAAGTTCGGTGCTCCATAAATAATTCCCCTTTTCAAAAATACTGGTGGTTCTATTAATTCGAACAGTATCACCAACATTGAATTTCTTCTTCTTTTTCTTCTCATTGCCATTGGAGTATTGCTTTAGAAAAGCATCAAATGTATTTTCACTATAATGAACATCCGTTGGTGTAGAGTTGGACAGAGATCGATGTGGTCGTTGATTATAAATCAACATGATTTTATCTAAATCGTGAATAAAAGCAGATGTATTTTTCAATGTGCAATATCTTGAAATTAATAGACGAATCGTTCTTATTAATCGTTCGGCCAATGCAGCCTTTATCGGACTGTGACTATGATAGAGTGTTGTATTATATTTCAAAAGAACCTTTTGCACATGGGGATTAACAAATTCACTGCCACGATCCGATTGAATTTTTCTATACGAATCCTGTTCAAGAATACTTTCAATGGCCCGAGCAACTTCAAAACCTCTCTTTGATCGTAGTGGAATGGCATAGGCATAGCGACTAAAGATACTGATTGCCACTAGAATATATTTGTAGGGTGCATTGTGACGCCGTTGAACTGCGTCTAAAGTTAAAAGATCCATTTGCATTATATGCAGAGGGAAAAAGGCTTTAGTTTGTCGATATTGTTTACTGCGAAGTCTGTGATTCCGATGTAGTGTGTAACTCGGTTCATTTTCTAGATACTCTTTTGCATTTTTCAATGTGGTGCCGGAGACATTGGAAAGCGTTTTGGGAGAACTTAAACTTCCCGCTTCGCCAATATTTTTATAGACACCTTTCAAAACTTCATCCATTTTGAACGTAAACACGTAGTGTAATGTCCACTCCCCTTTTGCACACTGGAGGGTGAATCAATTCGTCTTCGCTTTTGACTAGCAGCCACAGGTGTTGTAAAATCAGTAGTGCTAGTATCTTCAAGTATTGAATCTTCTTCTTCTTTTTTAAATGGTGTTGTTGGAGGACTATATTCTCTTAGTTTCTTTAGAATTTGCTTATTGCCAATAAGACTTTTGGGAAAGTTTGATACACTTAGAAAGGTGTATAGATTATTGTCAAAGGATAAAAGTCCTTTACGATTCGTCACCATATCACAAATTAAATCAACTAGATTATAACTTTTTCCCTGAATTATAATTCGTTTCCCTGCGCTGTCAACTTGAACTTGATCGCCAGATTCCAACACGAGATAAGATAATACTCTTTTACTCTGTTCTCGATAGGACAGTGGCAATAGGTTTCCAATTTTCAATACAATCGAATTCAATTCCTTCTCCTTTGATTGTGCAGAATCTTGAGATGTTTCTTGTTTAGAGAGATCGGCGACGGGTCTCTCACGATAAGGTTTATGTTTGTCCATACGTCGCAATGCATCTTGAAGTAAAAGAGGTTTTTTGTCATCGGCAATATTCTCATCATTAATGAATTTGCTTAGATTGTCTTCAAAATGTTCGACGGGCGAGAGGACAAGTTCAAATGGTGTCAATTTATAAGGTTTTGCCATTCTCTAGAGAAAACTGTTTACAAGTCCTGCGATTATTGGCAGTAAAAGTGTGAAAAATCTACCGCCTGCTTGAAGGAGCCGTTTTCTTTTAAATTTGTTTCCCTTGTTTTTACAAGCCAAGGCACGTACAGTGGAACGATGTTGCTTTGTCTGTTGTCTAACACCTTCTGGCAGTTGAACATTGCCCTCAGTTAAATTTAAACAAAGTTCAGATATTAGATTAATGAAATCATTGTCAACACCATGTTTGAGTATAGCCTTCCTAAGCAATGGTTTTGAAGTGCTTAAAACGGAAAATAAATGTCGTTGTTCGTGTAGTTTCTTCAGTGTCATAATGGCGACTAATAGCCTTTTCTACTGTTCACCGGAAGATATACTGTAATTTCATTGTTGAAAATGTCGGTGACTACACGAAGATCCTCGGGCGTGCTCTGATTAAGATCCAGCAAAATGTAACCATAGGGCTTGCTAGTCGCCTGAGTGTACGCTGACAACAGAAATTTAGGGGTGCCGGGGTATATCTGCTTATTGAGAGTTATGAGTGAGCTAGAATCACGAACGACTCGATAGATAATATAGATAGTACAATTCAAAGCAAGGGTTCGCATACATTTGCTCTGATGAAACAGATTGTGTAGAACCAGAGTAACGGAAATGTGTTCATGATGAGATCGGACAGTGAACAATTGTAGCATTTCCTGTGAGAACTGTTCAATGGATTCAGCCAAATCATCAATAATCAGCCACGAGTTCGGTTCAATACTATTGAAAACATCAAGTCCCCGTATGAATTGTATTGGTATGGTTGTGGCAATAGCTTTTATTTTATCATAGGACTCTTGCCAGATACTATAGCAATAGTAGATTTTTTTCGGCTTTTCCAAAAACATTTTATCGCAATTTTGAATTATTTTAGCTAAAAGTGTTGTTTTCCCCGACATTGAGGGACCACACAGAAACGATCTGAAGGGTGTTTTAAATTGATACATGCTGTTGACAACAGTCGGACTATGACTAACTGTAAATCATATGTGCTCAATGAATAAGTAGTAATTTTCCCATAGATCTATCTATTCAAGAACAACAAAAACAATATTTCATGGCAACATTTATTACAGCAATATGATAACACTTGTTCAACGTGACAATTGGTCAACATGAAAACTCTATTTGTTCAACATGAACTCGGCTATGATAACACTTTATAATAAACACTTATTGTCTTTAAACACTTTTCTGTACAACACTTTTGTACATTAACACTTTTGTCCATCTACAGCACTTTCTGTACAACACTTTTCTGTACAACATCTTTGTACAACACTTTTCTATACAACACTTTTTGTACAACAAAATACACTTGGAACAATAGCACAGTTGAACATTACAGTGAATTTAAAGGAGGGACCCCCCCCCCCTCCCCCCGGGAGCCGGCCTTGGGAAGGGTCCCCCACCCCCCGGGGGCCGCGATGGAAAAACAATAGTTGTCGTCACTGCTATGGGTTAGTTGAGGTTGGGTTAGTGGTGGTGGTTAGTGCTTGGGTTAGATTAGCTGGATAGGTTAATTTATGAAAGGTTGAGTGGTGGTGGTTAGTTGGTTAGATTAGTTTATCCAGACCAAGTTGATTACGATAGTCTATGCATTCAACTCGGTCTGAAATACGGTAGTGACCATGAGGTAGGACACTCACACCATTCTCGAGCACATAGACCTTGTCAGATATACACGACATTGCATTCTTTTCCACTCTCACAGTATAATTTCTATACTGTAGAGAGCGAATTGCAAGCACTTGTGCTCTTGGCACTAGGCTACTTTCTACACAGTCTCTGTACACGCTCATGTTAAAATTGCTCTTTACAAAGTGTGTAGGCACCCCTTTACACGCCTTCTTTTCATCCCCACTATGTGTTTCCACGCAATAAACTTTGGGACCCGGGAACACCCCCCTGGATATCAAATAACTCCCCGTCTCTGATTTTAATTTTAATAGTTGGTTGGGGGCTTGACGTTTCACCAGCTCGGGGTAGAGGGATGGATTCCAGTTGGTGAAATCCATCCGCGAGCTGATGTGCACCCCATTTTGCAAATCACCCAATAAATCTTCAGTCTCATTTACCTTTAACAGCAGAGAATCTGTATCCCCATAGTAAACTTGAACCTCCCCCTCCCGTGGCCATTGCACCTTGCACACATTGTAAAAGAATGACAACATGAGCATCTTTGAAATTTCTAGTACTGAACTGCCGCCTGCTATATTCTTGTTCAGTACTACATTTTGCTTTCGCCTGTGTAGAAGAACCATGCCGGCCTCTATGCTCGTGAATGATGTAAAATTGGGGTCGGCAATAATTCGTGCACACTCTAGAGGGTCAGTCACGACGTCGCAGCGAGATCTATTACGTACGCTTTCACACATTTTGCCAAACGCTGAATTTAGAATGAGCTTGTACAATTCCTTCTCCACCTTTGAATTTGCCCTAGAACGTTTATCGACAAAAGTATCGATAAACGTTTTCAAATATGGTCGCTGATTGGACTGCAGGACCCTGTGTATTTTGGTGATCTTGAAACCATTGTTCACCATCCAGTGCAAAAGCATATGGTGAACAATGATATTCTCTTTAGGGTCCAAATCAGCAATCAGTTTCTGTTTAGAGGGGGTCCAATGCATCCCCATATCCTCAACCAATGATCGATTGTAGGGGCTCAGAGAGTCCCTGCTCACGGGCCGATTGATACAGGGAAAAACAAAATCTTTGACTGAGTCGTGAAGGGCCAGCGGAATGTGACCGTCAATTTCAAAGAACCATCCTTGTGGCCCGTTGTCCTCGACGGTGGTAATGTCGGGGAACTCACAAGGATTCTCAAGCCATTGAAAGTTCCCACACGGCAAAGAGTAGTGGGACATTGCCGAGGGGTACAACGAGTTCATGTCCAAGAACACTGCATTTGACTTTGTACCGGTGCTTTGTCCGCTCGGATCGGTTGATAAGACGCGGTCCCCATGAAAAACATACCCTCCCCTCATTGAACGCTCTACAAAAAGGTGTTGATCTACATCGGTGATTAGGCCTATTTCCTCCCTACTAATTTTTAAAATTAAATCCATTACTAAATGGGGTGTAGAAAAATAATATCCTATATCTAACCCGAACTCTGAATAGATCTGGTCTGTATTTTTACAGACTATATCCAACAGAGTTAGAACGTCACTGGCCAAGTACAGTCTACAATAATCCCACCCATTTTTACAATCCCCCTTGGACCACACCTTCTTGGCAAACTCATAATCCTCGACTGTGCATTCACTGTTGGTCAGTGAATTGTGAAAAGCTTCAATTGGAGGTAGTTTCTCCTCGCTTAAGCGAGCGCCAGAGCAGTAATAATCATATGCATATATACCTTTGCTGGTCAACAGGTCATACATTTCACTGTCTGGAAAGTGCTGTTTAAGCAAGGGAAAGCTATCAAAATTGTCACTTTTCTGCACTTGAATTAGTTGACTTAAGGATTTGGGGAAAAAACTAAAAGAATCTAAAAACCTAATTTTATTCCAGCACGTACGCTCATTATCCACTACCTGCCATTTCAGTTCGAGAAGCAATAACTTCTCGGCCGATTTGGGAATAATGTTGTAGGTAAATGAACTATTTACCCATGGACTATCTACTCCCCCTCCCTCCCTGTGCATACGTGCCAGTGCCGGTAAAATAAATTTTAAATCATAAGTAGAGTTGTGAATAAAAACTGGGATAAAAAACTGTTGGCTAACATTTAAATTACACGATTGATGCGCAACCCCCCTAAAATTACTACCCCCAGATGATATTTCCTGCCACAAGTGATCATGGTCTCTGACTTTCCCCCTCCCCCCTCTTTTCCCTTTAGTCCCCTTATCCTCCTCTACAAACTCCCCCTGACAAACCCAACATTTTTTTGATTTTTAATCGCGAGACGATCCTCTGCAGACAGCACCATTGGATAATGCGTATTTCTCAAACGAGAAATAACACCATTAGCCGTGCCAATCAGTTTAGTCAATGCCTTGACCATGCACTCATTCTCATCCAATGTCTCAACTATTTCTAACAACCGCATGGTGTTAGAATTGTCTCTTTGCGCATGTGCATAGGACACTGCAATGGCCTGGTGTTCTTTGATACGGTTTGGATATTGGGGATCATTCACCTCCACCAGCTTAGCCTCACAGTCCAAAGATATTTTGTTGCATTGGAGAAGGGTATTTTGAAAATTTTTAAAACGTAGAATGGCCCTATCCCCTGAAACCGTTTCCACTGTCTGATATCCATGCTGTCTACAATGCTTCATGTGATCCCGTAGTTTTATATCACTACGGAATTGTGACAGGCATGTTGGACAGTAGAAACGTACCCCCTTATGCTTACCACCCCCCAGAACTCTACTAATGTCAGTGATAGGGTTAAAATGACCGATTGCGTTCGGTTGACTAGGTGGCGTGTAAAGCAATCAAACCCAGTGTTTAACCATATCAACTGACGGGCCCCTTACGGGGAAAACCACCCCCTTCTTTTTAGAACGAGTCCCATCTTCAAATTCTGTTTCGTATTGTACCACAGTAACGCCAATATTTAAATGGGCATTAGCCCTTTCAAACATGTCAATAGATCGAAGCGTTACTGGGTATTTTCCTTCTAAGCAAGAAAAAATTAAAAACTGGGAAATCGGACCCATCCTTCCCATGTACAGCCCAGTGATCTAAATTCTTCTTGGTGGCTTCATCTTTCAATGGTCGGAAAGCTGACATGAGGAAAGCATACTTGAAACACTTTTGATCTGTTTCAAAACAGATCTTCTGGACACCACGACAACCTACTAGATCTGGATTATATTTTAAAACTGTATCCCTTTCATGCCCACCTGTCCCCCCTCTTAAAATAAAATCTTTCTTAAATTTACAAATATTTACACATAAATTTTCAATAAATAAAACTACAGACCCACTCCCATTTTCGTTATAGTTCTCGAGATGCGCTATAATTTGCCCTACCCACTCACTAAAAACTCCCTCAAAATTTTCTAAATTTGGATAAATTACGCGCATCTCGGAATGTATAAAATGATAGTAAACCTCACTTTTCCCCTCATTCAAATAAAAAACCTTAAAAACAATGGAGACCTTAATTGAATCCCTACCCCCCCACAATTGAATTTGTTTCTCCAGTAGTGCACGAATTTTATCTACATAGGCATGCACAATCTCTACAGGATCAAAAACAAAATTTCCCCCCATAAGTGTATTAAATGGATCCCCAAAAGTGGATCCCCAAACGTTGCAGTGAAAACAACTATATTATTTAATATTGTATTCGACAATTGAAAATCGGGGAAAGATGTACCCCCTCCCCCAAGTTGTTCAACAATATTTGGGCTATGTTCCACTTCAGTTGTTTGAAGTGGACTCGTTAGGGTATCGGAGGCTGGAGGAGGAGGGTTCCCTGTAAAATCATCTAAAAGCTGCAAAGTGTTCGGGCTCAAGTCTACCAGCTCAACTGTGCTATTATCTACTTTAAAAAATCAGCTAAAAACTCATCAATATCGAAAGGTACTTCAATGATATCGTCCCATGTTTCACTGTCTTGAAACTCCGCTGGTGGTTCCTCCCCTTCTTCACTGGACGGAGAGTAGGGGACCAATGGTCGTCCAATCTACAAATGAAAAAATAGCTTATTTTCAAGGTGTTCAAATCACCCCTACTGCTGTTAAAATTTGAATTATTATTTAAAGTCAGCGCTTAGTAGTAGTAGTAGTAGCAGTATGAGCATAGTAGCATTTGGTTAATTCAACTGAAAGAAAATCCAACTTAATATAAGATAAATACAATCTAAAATTCCGCTTTACATGGAAGGCTGCAATTTGATTTTGTTCAAAAAAATAGCTTATTTTCAAAGTGTTCAAATCATCCCTACTAATTTTATTTATTTTTTTTTTCGGCGCTTTTCGGAGCCACAGCGCATCCCTGTGGTGCTTCTCTGGCCAACAGCGCATCCTGCGGCGCTTCCCTGACTCGTGGCGCATCCCTGTGGCGCTTCTCGGGCCCGCGGTGCTTCCCCCGGCGCTTCCCTAACCTTGCCCCACAGCGCTTCCCGGACCCATCGGCGCATTCCGGGCTCCGCGGCTCCCGGCCATTTACATAATGTCCCAAAAAACCGTATTGTTAGGCGGCATAAGTCGTTTCGCCTACTTCCCGTACATGTTGTCTAGGACTCCAAATGAGCCTAGATTATTTTTAATCTCGTGTCTGTTCTGTTTCCAAGCGTATTCTCTGGGAAACAGTACAATTAAATTCGAGAACCGTTAATTCTTATTCAGGAATGTCTCTCCATGCAAAATCTTGGCAAGTTGATCTAGACAATCGCTACGCAAATTAGAATTAGGCCTATGTTTAAAAGATTGCAATGCTATAATCTCTGTCCAATACAAATTGAGTGGGGGAAAAACATCTTTTAAAATCTAAGAAATTTTAATTTTACAGTGTTGAAAAAAAAGCGAAAAGCGAAAAGATGGAAGAAATGGGTAGAAACTAATCAGCTTTTGAAAAAACCGTGGTCTTTACTTGATAGCCTCCTCATAGAAAATTGTGTTTAAATAAAACGGCAGTTTTCTATGAGGAAATTATGTCCGGGATATAGTATCCCTTTTCGGCTTCACTACGAGCCGATTCAGCAGACTGCTGAATGTATGCGATAACAGTGACCTGATTTAAAAGGGGGAACAATGTCCTTTAATATCTCTGACATAATTTTACTGTGATGAAATAAAAGGTTTACTTCTAGGCCACTTAAAACTATAATATTCTAGCAAAAATAGCATTTTGTGATAAAAAGGTTCTCTAACAGTAAACTAGAAAATTAGCTAAAAATATTATTATGAGAAAGCGAAGATGTCTACAATGGAAAATTGGAAATATTAGAAAAAGAGCGGTTTCTTTGACATGCAAAAAATTACATTATATTTAGATATCTCCGAGGGAGGGGGGAGCAGAGAAATTTAAAACAATGGGTGTGGGATTATAGAGAAAATAACATTTTTTTTAATATCTCTGAGACAAACTTTTACAGTGTTGAAAAATAGTGAAGAAGAAAAAACATTGGAAGAAATAGATAGGTAGGAAAAATGCTTACATTTGCATAGTCCGTCTGGGCTTGGGTATCCGAAGGACCAGGCATTGTATCTTGTCCTGAAAGCCCTGCTGTATGACTGGGGTTCAAATGGATCATATCATGTCCATCACTATCTTTCGCAGTCGGGCTAGCGATATACTGGGCTCGTGCAGCCGAGGCTGCAACTTGACGAGGCACCATTGAGGCTTGATTAAGAGGGGCTTGCATGGATGGCTGCACTTGGGCCGACAACACTTGTTTTGGGGTTGGGCCAGCATACTTAATAATGGATGGTCTCAGTTGGGGGGCTGCCTCGTCATCTCTTGCTTTCTTAGCGGGTGGCGGTGACAAGCATTCTTCGCTATTTGCGCCAGTCATAGGTCTCAGCGATGTAGGGTCCGCAAATTCTTCATAATTTGCCTTAAAGAAGAGAAGAAAAAATCAAATCAAAATAATTTCTCCCTTTTTAAAGAAAGAAGGTTATTAAACATAATTTTGTTTAGAAAAGTATTTATCGCAAAGAAGTAAAGCAAAAAACCCATATTCTCTCCCCCTAAATTTAGGAAAATTAACCCACCCTATGTCTACCCTCTCATTGAGTTAATCATGCGTTTTATTCAAGCGAAAGGCATATCTTACTACCTTTTATTCAAATTTTATATCTAAAATCACTAAATGATGAAGAAGCAATTAAGGTAAGAAGCAATTATCTTTTCTATTTTGTCACTATTAAAAGTGCTAACCCCCTCCCCCAACAAAAATCCTGGATTCACGCCCGGGAATATAAAAGAAACTTTATTGAAAGCTTGAAAAAAATTAAAAACATGTCTAGAGACGCAATGCATATATTTACACATTAGTTTTCTTGTCAATGGGTGCACATGTCTACACACCGAATCCCCCTTACTTTTAATGCGAAGAAATAGTTTGTTTTCATTTTACACTGATGGCGGTAGAATTGAAGGCATTGCCCTCCCCCTTTACATAATTTACTTACAACGAAGCTGTTAGAAGCAATGTATTGCCCCCTCCCCCCTTTCACATAATGTCCTAAATATATTGTTGGCAATTATTTTGTTTAGAATGAATTTCTCTACTTCTATACAGGTTGCATAGGCCTAGCTTAATTATTGCCTAAAATCGTTTTAATTTGACGGAAGAATAGTTCCGTTGACCGCGTTTGTAAACCGGAAAGGGTGATAGCTAATTATAGGCCTCACATTGGAGTCTTGTGTCAAAACAGAGCGGCATTTTCATTAAAAATTGACAGAAGTCAGTGATCGCTTTAGCTGGAAATATAGAAGGAAGGAATTTATCGAAATGGTATTTCTTTTTGCGAGAATTTGATTGTAAAACAATGGTGGGGGGGAGATTTAGCTGGAAATATAGAAGGAAGGAATTTATCGAAATGGTATTTCTTTTTGCGAGAATTTGATTGTAAAACAATGGTTTGGTGGGGGGGGGGTTAGGGGGTAAAGGAATATATTTACGTTTTAGCTGAATATACTGGAGGATGTCCATGGAAAATTCGTTTGAAAATAAAAAATGTACTTACATGGTAAATTGCAGCTGCCAAGGCCTCAAGCTCATCAATTATGTTAATTGTTCTATCCATTGTCTCACAGTACTTTCTGATAATTGAATCACATTGCATGCCCGTTATATACGAAATCTCAAGGTAAAATTGTTATGTAAACGAAGCCCTCTGATTGGCTGAGAAGGAAACACGTGATCTAACTGTTTCCGGGAAACTCATAACATTTGGCTCGAGCAACAACAACAAATACTATTTCTGGATCATAAAATTCGCCTCGAGCAACAACAACAAATACTATTTCTGGAAACTCATAACATCCGCTGAGAGCGTGCACTTACAACAACAACAACAACATTGACCTTGACATTTGCCTCGGAAACAACAACAAATACTATTTCTGGATCATAACATTCGCTGAGAGCGTGCCAAAACCACACCTGGAGAAAGAGCCAATTGAGAAAGAGGTCATTGACCCTGTCCTCATTAAACTATGTAAAAAAGTTGTAGGTGGCAGCAGGGGTGAGTCCTGGGAGTAGAACCCCCCTTCTACTTATATTTATATACAGTACTCTGGCGTCCTGCTTGAGGTATATCTGGCAGGTGTTACTAAGCAGTAGGAGGGATTTCTATTGAAATTTAAAATACTTTGTTACGGGTCAATTAGTATTACGAGGTCTTAGCTGAAGTATTTTTGGCGGTTGCTACTATGCATTTTGAAATTTAAAATTCTTTGTTACAGTCTTAGAGGTCATTGACCACAATCTCACACGTTTGTTGATCTGGATCATTCTGAACTGTCCCGAAGGATTATGAAGGAGCAGTTCCTCTCACATACAATATATTTTCTCATTGTTTCAATTTTTGATGTTGTACCTTATTTTCAGTTGAAAAAAAAACTTTTTTTATTTAATTACTGAACGTTTTTCAAATCATGCCACGATATTCACTTCCCTTTCCCCCCGTATAACATTTTTCCTGAAAATCCCCCCCGCAAAAAACCTCCTCCCTGCGGAAAACTAATCCTGCGAAAAATTATCCCTCCTCCCTCTACGCTGCCTCCCATCCCCAGCTACCCTGTCAGTTTGATTGACGTGAATAACTGGTTTAATCTGAATTATGAGACAAGAGGTTTCATAAGTATTTCACAAGCGGGGGTCTCTCTTCCACACTTGCTTAACCGTTTTTTGCTGGACTGTTGTCTGGAGGAGGAAGTCCCCTGGCAACTTTCAGAGGGCAACAACACATATATGCTTAACTGGTTTTCATTTTGAATTGTTTTCAATAATTTAGTATTTGTTATTAAAATATTTATACTATTCAATGTTACTACTACTACTAACAACTCACCGCAGCACCAAACCACCTGAGGCCAACACAGCAATGCAAGTTCCTCCTCCATCCCAATCTAGTCAAAGCCTTCTTCTTTCCACCCTCCCAGGAAGCTCCAATTTTCTTTAAATCTTTCTTTATGACATACTCCCACCCCAACCGTGGAAGACCTGCTCTCCGTTTAGTCCTAGACGGTTTGACAAAAGGACAATCTTTGGCAATATGTCATCCATCATCCAAAGAGCGTACCCTAGCCATCTCAACCTTAGTCTCATTATAACCCTAAAAATCGGGATTGCACCGCACTTTTCGTACAGCCTACTGTTTCAAATACTATCAGTCAGCTGGGTACCCAGAACATTCCGTAGGCAATTTCTCTGGAAAACATGTAGTATATTTTCATCCGCTTTTTGGAGCGCCAATGCTTCCGAGTCATATTTTTACAATATTCTTAGCCATATTCATGCTCTTACAAGTTTTTAACTGTGAAAAAAAACCATGAATCTTGGCTATTCTATTTTAAACATCTTCTCCGCTACTAATCATACAACCAAGTTAGTGAAGCTGTCCATCTTATCAATCTATGTTCTTTAATAAATGTCATTTGTTCATCTTCACTTATTCCTAACCCAAGTGACTTAGTAATCTTAAAATGTATTTTCAAACTTATTCTAGCACCCTGAACTCGCAAAACAGTAGTATTGTCATAATACATTCCACAGGTCAGTACCTCCGGAATACGACCGGTCCCTGTTTCTAGCTGGCAAGATTCTCATGAGAGCCCCTGTTTCCAGGTTTTCGAATATTTCCCTATCAATCAGCATCTGTTGAGTCCTGGCCATTTTTGGTATAGAGTTTATTGTTTTTTCTGGAAGACACTCAGTTCCTGTTTATTATTCTTCCTTCTCCCTTCTATAAATAGAAACCCCATATACGAGTCTAGACGTCTATTCTTTTTTGCAATATGCCCAGTTTGTTTTTATTATCCTCCCTTTCTCCCTCTATAAAAAGGAGCCTAATTTACAAATCTAGACGTCTATTAAATTTCTGGAAGATACCCAGATTTCTGTATTTTCCTTCCTTCGTCCCAGGAGCGCAGCGCAAAAAATAAAAATCCCATGAAAAGCCTTTGTACCCGGGGCACTATAAATGGCTAGTGGAGAGGGGATTTTCCATCAGTCTTATATAACCTATTGAAGGTGATACAACACTCTAAAATGGATAATTCTCGTTACCAAGATATGAGTCTCTGTTCCTATAATTTCCTAACCCTCCCCCAAGCCCTATCCTCCTCCACATACATTATGTTCTTTATACTCATTTTTCAGCTCATATTATCTCCTATTCACCATTTAAAAAACCCAACCCCCTCCACTCATCAGTGAAAAATTAATCTATTCAAAAGAAATTATTCTTTATCTAGAAAAGTATTTTGTCCCATCCGTTTAAAACCTTAGAATATGAACAGTCAAATGTGTCGCGTTCCTTTTTGTCTAAAATTGGTAACTATCTATTGTGGATAACGCTGCGATTGCTGGGGTTTAATTAGGCAAGGTTTGTGGACAAGAATTAATAAAACTTAGGAAAAAGGGATGAAATATTTTTCCAATGATAAACCTTTCTATCGGCGGGAACAGATGATCCGTTTTCAATGAGCTTATGTTAAAAAGTAATTCTAGGCTAGTGATCGTTCGGGTTTATAAGTCGCAAGCTGCGTATTCAATCATTTGATTTCTCTAAAATGGTAAAACATTTATTTCTTGCAAATTCTACTCTTTGTTTTCTTTGAAAAGGGGAGATGGGTCCTCAGACCTGTCCTTGGAACCTATTATTCTTTGTTTATTAAAGTCATATTTATTGTTTTTCTCAAATACATTTCAACGGCCTGGCATAAAACATTTCTAGCTCCACTATTGCCTATTATTGGGAGAGTAAAATACTTAGGTAGATAATTTGATGAATTGAATTCTATACCTTTCTAGCGCTACCTTGGCTTTGATATATGATGTAATGTCCTCTCATTAGAAATAAAACAATTGTCCTGGGCGAGCACCAGATCTATTTTATCCACTCCCCTAGACAAGGAATGGCTTAAGAGAGTCTTATAAAAAACTATGCTTTATAAAAGGGGGTAATACTTCCAATAAATAATGTTTTTTAAGCTAAATCTATGTTTTCTTCTCTAGGAATCCTCCGTTCTCTCCCCACCAGCCAATAGGACCAGGGGCAAGGATGCAACGCCTGTGAGGGCATCGAATATTATTCCAACCCAAGCTCACATCCATCTAGCTGCCGTACAAGCCCGCACTCAAGCCGCTTGTCCATCTTTGCAATGCTATGACACCGCTAAAGCCACTTCCCCACCTGCGCTGCCTGTACAATTCTTTGAAATTTCTAGCTCTTCCACTACCAGGAAATCAAAAATAGAATGGGCAACTTCTTAAATGATGACGAGTCCTGTCCCAACTCAAATCGCTGATGGTTTATCAGTACAAGGCCGCGGCATTGCTGGCCTGTCCACCCTCCACCATGCTTTGCCTGGACCATCCGAGGTCCCCTGTCGCGTAATGCCTGAGCCATGCGCCCCCCTCATACATCGACAGAATTTGAGGATGTGATTAAATTGATTTTTGTATATTTTACGTAAAGCTTATCATATTTTTGGTCCAATTAATGTATATTCTTATTCAGGCTAGCTGGTTCTAAAATTAATATCTTTTCGGCCATTTTTTCGATTTTTTTTTCTCAACCTAATAATGCTGTTTTCTTAGTTTACTACAGGGACCCTTCTTGGCAGTCCTAAGAGAAATAGCTAGGAATAATGCCATTTTTTCACTAAAATTTTTGGAACTTATTAAGAATGTTACTGCCATTGTCTCAAGAAAGGTTTTTTAGCTTTATAAGGGCTCTAATTCACTAGAATATTGAAGGATCATGTTATATGCAATTGAACTTCAAGAGAAAAAATAAAGGCGTTTTTCAGTAATTTTTGTAGTCTACTATTGGAGAGCATTAATTTCGCCTTTTCAGGCTATGAAGGGACTTCTCAGTCTAATTAAGGCATTTCTCACTAATTTTCAGTTTATGCGAGATAAATTTCTCCGACATCCGGAATATTAATGTTATTGCCTCATCCTAAATATAATCCATTTTTTGAGCTAATACAGGCTTACTCGTTAGTTCTGGATTAATAGTTTTATCAATAGTTTTAACTTTTCGCTAAAAGATTTTCGGGATATATGCTATTACACTTCAGAAGAAATAGCTACATTATATATTTTTTTTCAAGAAATAGTAATGAAATTTTTTGGGGAGCCATCTGATCCCACCTAGTTCTGAAGGCTATTCAATAGCAGTCCCGCTGATAGTTTCATCTGCTCTTCATAGCTAAAAGGAATACTCTTTTTTCAGGTCGATTTTGATATTGAACAACTGCTGGGTATTGGAAGAGATTCTTACCAGAAGACGCTAATTATGAACTCCCACCACGGATCAATGATATGCTTGAGACAATTCCCCTCGGTAAGTTTTCCAAGACTTTTTAAAAAAATTTATAAATTCAAAAGGGTAGAAATGTTGCATTTATAGTCAAAAGTGTGAGCTTGGAGAGCCATTTCCAGCGAATGTGCACTCTAAACGTACATTCCCCGTTCTTACAATATCAGATATTGAGTGCCTGACAAGTCCAAAACAATTACACCATGATTTTTTGAAAACATTGAATTGGTTATTCCATTTTCAAATAGTTGTGGGTCATGATCTAGAGATTGCATAGTCAATTCATACAGAGAACTCTAAAAAGTTCTGTCAAATGATAAAGTGTACAAGAGAATTCCATTCACTCTGCACACAAGTCTAGATAAGCCAAAAAAAAATTGATTATGGGGGATGCAGTCCGGGATCCAACGGCACTAGCACTCTTCACAACGGCCAATACGAGTTTTGTGGAGATTTCTCCACTGATAAATGATGAATCGGTATAACTACGTGAACCAGTGGCAATTCCCCGTTCGCACAATACTCATATATTGAGTGCCTGACAAGTCAAAAACAATTACACTATGATCATAGGCAGCGCGATAGCACTGCCTAATTAAAGAACGACGTGGGTACAATGTATTATCTATTTTTTTCTTTGTCCATACCCGGGCACTTCGTATCGAAGGAGTTGTCGTAGAAACTTCAAAAAGGATTCATTCAATTGGAAATTGGAGTGGCTAGTGCCCTTCTTAATAGTCCAAAGTGATTGGAGGGCAACTAGCCCCCCACGCCCATAATTCTCCCAAACACATCCAATCAAAATTTTGAGATAGGCATTTTGTTCAGCGTAGTTGATTTCCAGATAGAAAATATGTTTTTGAGGAGGACACTCCCCCATAACCCTCGGGGCAAGGGTTTTAAGTTATGCCCTGGGGGCATATAAGGTTTTATAGAAGGTGTTGTCGTAGAAACTTCAAAAAAGGCTCATTCGATTGGAAATTCAAAGGGCTAGTGCCCATTTTAATAGTCGAATTTGATTGGAGGGCAACACCCATCATTCCCCCATACACATCTAATCAAAATTTTGAGATAGCCATTTTGTTCAGCGTAGTTTTTTTCGAGAAAGAAGATATATTTTTGAGGAGGAATCTCCCCCACAACCCTCGGGGCAAGGGTTTTAAATTATACCCTGGGGGCATATAAGGTTTTTATAGAAGGCGATGTCGTAAAAACTTCAAAAAAGGCTCATTCGATTGGAAATTCAAAGGGCTAGTGCCCATTTCGATAATCGAAAGTGATTGGAGGGCAATTAGCCCCCCCCCCCCCCGCGTTCATCATTCCTCCAAACACATCCAATCAAAGTTTTGAGATAGCCATTTTGTTCAGCGTAGTCGATTTCCAGAAAAAATATGTTTTTGAGGAAGACACTCCCCCTCAACCCTCCTTATCACTCCTTATATTGAATCTGGTTGTTATGGATTGGTTGCTATGGCCTCATAGCTATGATATCTTGCAAGTACTAATGATCAATAAATTATGTGTCATCAGTATCTATTGAGATGATTTAGAGCTTTAGGCTGTAAGCTCCATATTGTATACCCTTATATGACTAGTATAACATGTTTGATAGGTTAGCCCTACCAAGGACATTAAATCTCAGGTGAAATGTCAATAAAGCACACGGTGTCTGACAGGTTTTTACCAAGGACATTAAATTTATCGTCAAATCAGCACCTAGCACGCTACTATTAATACAATACTACTTATATAGCAGTTCAATGGCTCTAAACTGATTGGCTATCAAGTACTTTTCACTTGATGGTGTTTTAACCAAAATCGGGCCAAACTTTTTTTTGTGGCACAAAATAGCAGGAATCAGCACTTTTGTGTGGCACTATCTGAAATGGGGGGAGGCTATTTGTATTGCTTGTCAGTAATTCTAAACCAACTGGTTCTTGCAGACTTTTTGCTGGACACCATTTTCGCCCTGTTCGGGAGAACGATTTTATTTTCGGCGCATAACAGCAGAAATCAGCATATTCTTATCGCACGGTCTCTATTGTTGCATAAACAACGCGCTATAAGTTTGGATATCTATTTGAGTAAGCCCTCTCCCAATATTCTAGAACTACAGTCTTCATACAATTACCCCTGGAAAAAAAATCAGACAAACAAGCAGAAATAAACACACACTCTAATGTACTAAATTTCTTGAAAAAAGGCAAAATGCCGTATTTTTTGAGTAAGGGAACTTAAAAAACTCTGGACAAGATTTTTAGACATGCTGAATTTGATACTGTAGTTTACACCAAAATCGGACCCTTTTTAGTAGGTTTCCCCTCTTTATTTTAGAGTTCTGCACATTTTCTTGTGTTAATATGCTTAAAGGGTAACTTTAAAATTAATTCAGTTATGAGCAAGTTCAGTTATGAACTCCCTTCCGCTGTGTTAACATCTAATTGGTGTTTTCACTCTTGGTATTTGTCAGTCGAAATTCCCCGTGTGTAACTTGAACATTTACAGACCGTGCATGTCCCTGGACTTTCCTAAGTGATATTAGTGACCTTGGTTCTTGATAATTGGATTGTAGGATTTGAATTATAGTTCTGAACAGTGAAAGAAATAAGAGGTGAGATTTTTAGTTCCAAATAGCTCATGCCTGACACAAAGGAACCTCCTGAAAAAGACATAGATGTCTCACCTTTCCTGCCTTCAAAAAGAAACTTAACTAGAACCCCCCCCCCACTCCTATGTCTAAATCAACCACACATCTTAAGGGGATACAAGCCCTAAACATCCTTCAAGCTAAAAGTACCGGTGAAACCCCTGGCAAAAAAAGAAAAAATGATGCAATTAGATCACCCCCTGAAGAACCCCAACACGAGATTATATCACTCCCTGATGATTCCCAACCAATTGAATCGCTTCCTAGCTCTTTAGATCAGCCATGCTATTACATTGTGACCATCAAGAAAACCAATGGTCAACCCTTTACTAGAGATCGGTTAATGGATATTAGAAAGCCTATATTTTTACTAGCTAACTCAACTTTTGAAGTAGTTTTCCTAAAAGACGGTCAGATAGATCTTTATTTTACCTCTCACAAGGCCGCAGATTCAGTCCTTTCAAGGTCCAAGGAATTAATCGTTGAGGGTTCCAAAATCTTTGCCACTTCAAAAGAAGTAGAAAAGTCCTATAAATACGTGGTTTATGGTGTTGACACCGGTATACCAATAGAGGAATTTACAGCTGAACTAATTGATTCTTCGGGTCATCCGGTCCAACCAACAACAGCCACAAGACTCAGCTTGAAAAATGATGGTAATCTTATACCCAGTCGCTCAGTGCTCATTGTATGCAAAAACGAGTTGCAAAGAGAAGTTTTTCTGTATGGTATGGCCCTTCGCCATAAGTCCTATAAACCAAAGCCCCTACAATGTGCAATTTGCCTAGCTCATGGTCATAGCAAAAATAATTGTAAACAGTCACTCCAATCATGTCGAAAATGTGGTAAACCTAGCCACGTTACAGAAAATTGCACCGAGAAAGACGCCTTCTGTAAAAATTGTAATAATAAGGGGCACACGGCACTTGAGAAGCAACTTTGTACGGCCTATCATAAGAGAGCCGAGATCCTCCGAACCTCTGTGAGATTGAACTTGCCCTACTCCGTCGTAGCCGCTACAATCCCTAGACAACCAACTCCAATTCGACCCTTAAATAGCCAAACTGAAGTTTCAAAGAACCAGAGGAAAAAAGTTCATCCCCCAATAGATAAAGGCTTCTCATTTACCCAATGGTCCACTCAATTTCCTCAACTTGAGGCCAAATCGCAGCCTTCCTCTTCCCAACTTCCAGTTTTATCACATCCACAAGTTATTCATCATCACAATCAAGAATGGCAAAGGTTAGCCACATACCTCGTAGTTTCCCATCTTATCGAGGTTGGCAGTGAACCAGTTGAACTGAAAAATATCCTTAAAAAAAAGGCCATTACTACGTTCCTAGGAGAGGAAATCTGGCAAAAAGCTACGGTCCAACTTTTATCCTTCAAAGAAGGCATGGAATGCCATTCTAACTCAACATTTTCTACGATCCTAACTGTTACCAAGTCCCCCAGAAATTTGAAAGAATCACCAGCACTTGAAACGATGGTAGAAGCACCAAGCCATAGCAATACAAAAACAAAAACAAGAAAAAGCCGACCAACACAGTAACACAGAAATTGACGACCCCTCACGAAGTCTCTTCGGGCGAGGATGAAGTTCAAAGAAAAACCCAAGCGAGAAGATACCCAACAAGAATGCCTGACGACTAATTAATGTGTGACTTTTAGTTTTTAACTAATTTATCCCTTTCTAATAACATTGATTTTAATTCTTCCGATATAGAAAGTAATCAGCATGCCAACCCTATAAGCAGCCCCGATGGTACCTTAACTCATGCTAGTTGTAATTACCTTGATATTCTCGATTTTGCTACCAATGTGAAGCCAAAACTAGTTAATAATAATTCCCTTAATGTTCTTTGTTTCAACATCAGAAGCATCCGGGATAAGTGGCTCAAGTTTAATGATTTAATTTCATTCAATGGTGTCTGCCCTTTTGACGTAATAGGATTAACAGAGACATGGCTTTCCGATAATGATGACACTAGTGATTTTTCACTCCCTGGTTACCAAATAATCCATATGCTCAGGAGGTTGACAAAGTGTTCTGGGTTATCTCACTTTACATCCGTTCGAATGTAAATTTTACCAGGCTATCAGAGTGCGAATCTATTTTCTCTACACAAATAAATCTCAGATGTATTTATTACAAAATTGTTAACACAGTTATCGGCCAAAATTCCTATATACTCTCCTTATTAGTAGAGAGCTATCTTATACTCCTACTGGCACACCATATATGGGCATAGAGTCATTAGGGGGAATGATTGCGTAATCGGTCAATGGGCTCTTTCTCCAGGTGTGTTTTTGGCACGCTCTTAGCGAAGGTCAATGTTATTATTGTTTCCGAGGCAAAATGCCAAGGTCAATGTTATTGTTGTTTTGAACAGAGTCATTAGAGAGAACACGTGGTTAATGAGGTCAATGTTGTTGTTGTAAGTGCACGCTCGAGGCAGATGTTATGATCCGGAAATAGTATTTGTTATTGTTATTCGAGCCAAATGTTATGAGGTTCCGAGAAACAGTTAATGACATTTCCTTCCTGTTCGAGGCAGATGTTATGATCCGGAAACAGTATTTGTTATTGTTTCCGAGCCAAATGTTATGAGGTTTCCGAGAAACAGTTAATGACATTTCCTTCCTGTTCGAGGCAGATGTTATGATCCGGAAATAGTATTTGTTTATTGTTTCCGAGCCAATGTTACGAGTTCCCGGAAACAGCTACATCCCACTTCTTAGCCAATCAGCGACTCGGTTACATCCTCCTTCTCAGCCAATCAGAGGGCTTGTTACATAACAATTCGACCTAGATATTTCGTATATAACGGACATGCAATGTGACTAAATTATCAGAAAGTATTTTGACACTGTGTAAACAACCTGACAATGGATAAAACAATTAGCGTAATTGATGAGCTTGAGGCCTTGGCAACCGCAATTTTCAATGTAAGTACATTTTTATTTTCAAAAGAATTTTCCTTGGACACCCTCCAGTATATTAAGCTAAAACGTGAATACATTCCTCTAACCCTCAACCCCCCCCCCCCAAAAAAACCATGCAATCTTTATAGTCAATGTAAATATATTCCTATACCCTCAACCCCCCCCCACAACAAACTATACAAACATCATTATAATCAATGTAAATATATTCCTATACCCTCAAACCCCCCCCCCCCACAAACCATACTCAATACAAAACGTAAATATATTCCTTTACCCTCAACCCCCCCCCCCCCCAAACCATGCAAACATCATTATAGTCAATGTAAATATATTCCTTTACCCTCAAAACCTACCCCCCCCCCCCCCCCCCCCCCCAAAAACTATACAATCCCAAATTCTCGCAAAAAGAAATACTTTTTTCGATAAATTCCTTCCCTCTATATTTCCAGCTAAATCCCCCCCCCCCCAACAAACCATACTGAATGCAAAACGTAAATATATTCAAAACCTAACCACCACAAAAAAGAAATATCTTTTTGTTAAATTTGGCCTTTCTGTAAGCCTTATCAACTTCTGCATATCTCTTAGCTATTAACCGCTCTGGTTTTGACACACGGCTCTATGCAAGGTTAAAATTAGCAGTCACCCTCTTTCCGGTTTACAAACGCGGCAGCCAAAGGGTTTCTCTGTCAAATTAAAACACTGAGGCAATTGTAATAATTAGGCGCAGACGCAATGCGCTATTTTGGAGAAGAGAAACAGATTATTTTCAAGCTTTCTTTCGATAAAGTTTCTTTTATATTCCCAGGCGTGAATCCAGGATTTTTGTTGGGGGAGGGGGTTAGCGCTTTTATTAGAGATAGAAAGATAATTGCTTCTTCATCATTTAGTGATTTTAGCTATAACATTTGAATAAAAGCTAGTAAGATATGCCTTTCGCTTGAATAAAACGCATGATTAACTCTATGAGAGAGATGGCTTAATTTTCCTAAATTTGGGGCCGGGAGGGGAGCGTGAATCCAGGATTTTTGCTGGGGAGGGGGTTAGCGCTTTTATTAGAAATAGAAAAGATAATTGCTTCTTCATCATTTAGTGATTTTAGCTATAACATTTGAATAAAAGCTAGTAAGATATGCCTTTCGCTTGAATAAAACGCATGATTAACTCTATGAGAGGGATGGCTTAATTTTCCTAAATTTGGGGCCGGGAGGGGAGCGTGAATCCAGGATTTTTGCTGGGGAGGGGGTTAGCGCTTTTATTAGAAATAGAAAAGATTATTGCTTCTTCATCATTTAGTGATTTTAGCTATAACATTTGAACAAAAGCTAGTAAGATATGCCTTTCGCTTGAATAAAACGCATGATTAACTCTATGAGAGGGATGGCTTAATTTTCCTAAATTTAGGGGGAGAGAATATGGGTTTTGTGCTTTCTTAGTGATAAACTAAACAAAATTATGTTTAATAACTTTCCTTCTTTAAAAAGGGGGAAATTATTTTGATTTGATTTTTCTTCTCTTCTTTTTAAGGCAAATTATGAAGAATTTGCGGACACTGCATTGATGGGGCCTATGTCTGACGCAAATAGCGAAGAATGCGTGCCCCCTCCTGCTAAGAAGACGAGGGCCAATAATGCGCCCCCTGCCATGCAATATGATCGCTGGCCAAAGCCCCCCAAACAAGTGTTGCCTGCCCAAGTGCAGCCATCCATGCAAGCCCCTGTCCCGGCTACGCAAGTCACAGCTCCTGCACAAGAAATTAACGTCGGCCCCTCCACCCTCCAACAGACGTTACCTGGGCCTTCAAGACAAGCCGTAGGCCAAACATTGGCTCCTTCTCACGCAATATCTGAGCTATCAGCTCCCCATCAAGTGTCAGTGCACTCTCCGTCAAGTCCTGAGCCTTCCATGCAAGATAGAAGGGTTGGCTCCTTCAAGCAAGTCATAGACCAACCAATGGCTCCCTATCATGTAATGGTCAAGCCTCCAGCTTTCTGTCAAGTGGTTGATCAATTTGAAGACGTGAGTATTTTTTTTCAATCAAGTAAGCTATTTTTTAGCTGCTAGAGAGCCTTTTACTCTTTACTTTTGTCTTTTCACTTTTTTCTATCATTCAGGACCAAGAAATATCTAAACAAACCGATTTTTCAACACTGTGTAAAAGTATATCTCAGAGATTTATTAAAATATTAACCCCCCTCACAACCCTTATTTTCTCTGCCCTCCCTCAGAGATATCTAAATATATTTTTTGCAGAGAAACCATTCTTTTCTAATCTTTGCTATTTTCTATGCATTCACCCCTATCTCTTCGCCGCTATCTCATAAGTGATTATTTTTAGATAATTTCAATTAATGCTCACCATTTGAAACTCAAAATCCCCTATTTTTCACAATTGATTATCACATAGTTTTAAGAGAAGGAACTGAGAGAGATTATTGTATTTGTCACATATGGATCCCGTAATTTACACGGAATATTTCTTCGTGTCAAAGATTTTAGTGAGGGGAAACCGTCTTAACGGTTCAATCCTGGAACACTCACGCGGTGGCTTACAATAATTGAGAGCTAATGAAGAGTTCGCCGAACCTATAGAATGGAATTAGAGAGAAACTTGGACTTATGCGGTCTAAGCAAATATTTCAACTTTTCTTGGGACATTATGTAAAAGCACCGGGCGGAGTCAGTGGGTCCCCCCGAGGAAGCACCGGGGAAGCGCCACGGGTCAGGGAAGCGCCACGCGCTCGAGAAGCATCGCGGGAAGCGATGCGGACCCCGAGAAGCGCCACAGGGATGCGCCACGAGTCAGGGAAGCGCCGGGGGAAGCGCCACGGGTCAGGGAAGTGCCACAGGGATGCCCCCCCCCCCCCCCCAAAAAAAAAAAAAAAAAAAAAAAAAAAAAAAAAAAAAAAAAAAAAAAAAAAAAAAAAAAATCCTATGTCATATCTTAGATCGTCGTTAAGCTATTTTGTTTCATTTATAGGTTGTCCTGGTCCCCTACTCGCCGTCTAGTGAAGAAGGGGAGGAACCACCAGCGGACTTTCAGAACAATGTGACATGGGACGATAGCATTGAAGTACCTGACAATATTGATGAGTTTTTAGATGATTTTTTTAAAGTAGATAATAGCGCAGTTGAACTGGTAGACTTGAGCCAAAATACCTTGCAAATTTTAAATGATTTCACTGGGAACCCTCCAGCCTCCGATTACCCACTTCAAACAACTGAAGTGGAACAGAGTCCAGATATTGTTGAACAAGTAGGGGGAGGGGATACATCTTTCCCCGATTTTCTTTTGTCCAATACAATATTGAATAATATAGTTGTTTTCACTGCAACATTTGGGGATCCTTTTAATACACTAATGGGGGGAAATTTGTTTTTGATCCTGTAGAAATAGTGCATGCATATGTAGACAAAATTCGTGCACTACTGGAGAACCAAATTCAATTGTGGGGGGGTAGGGATTCAATTAAGGTGTCTATCGTTTTAAAGGTTTTTTATTTGAATGAGGGGGAAAAAAGCGAGGTTTACTATCATTTTATACATTCCGAGATGCGTATAATTTATCCAAATTTAGAAAATTTTGAGGGTGTTTTTAGTGAGTGGGTAGGACAAATTATTGCGCATCTCGAGAACTATAATGAAAATGGAAGTGGGTCAGTAGTTTTATTCATTGAAAATTTAAGTGTAAATATATGTAAATTTAAGAAAGATTTTATTTTAAGAGGGGGTGGGGAAAGAGCAATAGTTTTAAATTATAATCCAGATCTAGAGGGTTGTAAAGGTGTCCAGAAGATCCGTTTTGAAACAGATCAAAAGTGTTTCAAGTATGCTTTCCTCATATCAGCCTTTCAGCCTCTAGCAGATGACGCTACCAAGAAGAATTTAGATCACTGGGCTGTACATGGGAAGGACGGGTCCGATTTCCCAGTTGTAGATTTTTTCATGTTTAGAGGGGAAATACCCAGTAACGCTACGATCCATTGACATTTTTGAAAGGGCTAATGCCCATTTAAATATTGGCGTTACTGTGGTACAATACGAAACAGAATTTGAAGATGGGGCTCGTTCTAAGAAGAAGGGGGTGGTCTTCCCCGTAAGGGGCCCGTCAGTTGATTTGGTTAAACACTGGGTTTGGTTGCTTTACACGCCACCTAGTCAACCGAACACAATCGGGCATTTTAACCCAATCACTGACATTAGTAGAGTTCTGGGGGGTGGTAAGCATAAGGGGGTATGTTTCTACTGTCCAACATGCCTGTCTCGATTTTGGACTGAACTAAAGCTCCGAAATCATATGAAGCATTGTAGACGGCATGGGTACCAGACAGTGGAAACGGTTTCAGGGGATAGGGCCATTTACGATTCAAAAATTTCAAGAATACCCTTCTCCAATGCAACAAAATATCTTTGGATTGCGAAGCTAAGCTGGTGGAGGTGAATGACCCCCAATATCCAAACCGTATCAAAGAACACCAGGCCATTGCAGTCTCCTATGCCCATGCGCAAAGAGATAATTCTAATACCATGCGGTTGTTAGAAGTAGTAGAAACATTGGATGAGGGCGATGAGTGCATGGTCAAGGCATTGACTAAACTGATTGGCACGGCTAATGGTGCTATTTCTCGTTTGAGAAATACGCATTATCCAATGGTGCTGTCTGCAGAGGATCGTCTCGCGATTAAAAATCAAAAAATATGTTGGGTTTGTAAGGGGGAGTTTGTAGAGGAGGATAAGGGACTAAAGGGAAAAGAGGGGGGAGGGGGAAAGTCAGAGACCATGACCACTTGTGGCAGGAAATATCCTCGGGGGGTAGTAATTTTAGGGGAGTAGCACATCAATCGTGTAATTTAAACGTTAGCCAACAGTTTTTTATCCCTGTTTTTATTCATAACTCTAACTATGACTTAAAATTTGTTTTACCAGCACTGGCACGTATGCATAGGGAGGGAGGGGGAGTAGATAGTCCATGGGTGAATAATTCATTTACCTACAACATCATTCCCAAATCAGCCGAGAAGTTGTTGCTTCTCGAACTGAAATGGCAGGTAGTGGATAATGAGCGTACGTGCTGGAATAAAATTAGGTTTTTAGATTCTTTTAGTTTTTTCCCCAAATCCCTTAGTCAACTAATTCAAGTGCAGAAAAGCGACAATTTTGATAGCTTTCCCTTGCTTAAACAGCACTTTCCAGACAGTGAAATGTATGACTTATTAACCAGCAAAGGTGTATATGCATATGATTATTACTGTTCTGGCGCTCGCTTAAGCGAGGAGAAACTACCTCCAATTGAAGCTTTTCACAATTCACTCACCAACAGTGAATGCACAGTCGAGGAGTACG
Organism: Artemia sinica; assembly: GCA_027921565.1. Classification (NCBI taxonomy): domain Eukaryota; kingdom Metazoa; phylum Arthropoda; class Branchiopoda; order Anostraca; family Artemiidae; genus Artemia; species Artemia sinica. The sequence continues at coordinate 63,188,256 of CM051256.1, forward strand.
AGTTTGCCAAGAAGGTGTGGGCTAAGGGGGATTGTAAAAATGGGTGGGATTATTGTAGACTGTACTTGGCCAGTGACGTTCTAACTCTGTTGGATATAGTCTGTAAGAATACAGACCAGATCTATTCAGAGTTTGGACTAGATATAGGATATTATTTTTCTACACCACATTTAGTAATGGATTTAATTTTAAAAATTAGCAGGGAGGAAATAGGCCTAATCACGGATGTAGACCAACACCTTTTTGTAGAGCGTTCAATGAGGGGAGGGTATGTTTTTCACGGGGACCGGGTCTTATCAACCGATCCGAGCGGGCAAAGCACCGGTGTAAAGTCAAATGCAGTGTTCTTGGACATGAACTCGTTGTACCCCTCGGCAATGTCCCACTACTCTTTGCCGTGTGGGAACTATCAATGGCTTGAGAATCCTTGTGAGTTCCCCGACATTAACACGTCGAGGACAACGGGCCACAAGGATGGTTCTTTGAAATTGACGGTCACATTCCACTGGCCCTTCACGACTCAGTCAAAGATTTTGTTTTTCCCTGTATCAATCGACCAGTGACCAGGGACTCGTTGAGCCCCTACAATCGGTCATTGGTTGAGGATATGGGGATGCATTGGACTCCCTCTAAACAAAACTGATTGCTGATTTGGACCCTAAGGAGAATATCGTTGTTCACCATGTGCTTTTGCACTGGATGGTGAACAATGGCTTCAAAATCACCAAAATACATAGGGTCCTTCAGTTCAATCAGAAACCTTATTTGAAAACGTTTATCGATACTTTTGTCGATAAACGTTCTAGGGCAAATTCAAAGGTGGAGAAGGAATTGTACAAGCTCATTCTAAATTCAGCGTTTGGCAAAATGTGCGAAAGCGTACGTAACAGATCTCGCTGTGACGTCGTGACTGACCCTCTAGAGTGTGCACGAATTATTGCCGACCCTAATTTCACATCATTCACGAGCATAGAGGCCGGCATGGTTCTTCTACACAGGAAAAAGCGAAATGTAGTACTGAACAAGAATATCGCAGGAGGTAGTTCAGTACTAGAAATTTCAAAAAAGCTCATGTTGTCGTTCTTTTACAATGTGTGCAAGGTGCAATGGCCACGGGAGGGGGAGGTACAAGTTTATTATGGGGATACCGATTCTCTACTGCTAAAAGTAAAAACTGAAGATTTATTGGGTGATTTGCAAAATGGGGTGCACATCAGCTCGCGGATGGATTTCACCAACTGGAATCCATCCCTCTATCCCGAGCTGGTGAAACGTCAAGCCCCAACCAACTATTAAAATTAAAATCTGAAACGGGGAGTGATTTGATATCTAGGGGGGTGTTCCCGGGTCCCAAAGTCTATTGCGTGGAAACACATAGTGGGGATGAAAAGAAAACACGTAAAGGGGTGCCTACACACTTTGTAAAGAGCAATTTTAACATGAGCGTATACAAAGACTGTGTAGAAAGTAGCCTAGTGCCAAGAGCACAAGTGCTTGCAATTCGCTCTCTACAGTATAGAAATTATACTGTGAGAGTAGAAAAAAATGCAATGTCGTGTATATCTGACAAGGTCTATGTGCTCGAGAACGGTTTGAGTGTCCTGCCACATGGCCACTATCGTATTTCAGATCGAGTTGAATGCGCAGACTATCGTAATCAACTTGGTCTGGATAAACTAATCTAACCAACTAACCGCCCAACCTCATCTAACCCAAGCACTAACACTACCACCACTAACCCATAGCAGTGACGACAACTATTTTTCCATCGCGGCTCCAGGGGGGTGGGGGACCCTTCCCAAGGCCGGCTCCCGGGGGGTGGTGGGCCACCAATCACTCTACTGTTCAACTGTGCTAGTTCCAAGTGTATTTTATTGTATAGAAAAGTGTTGTATAGAAAAGTGCTGTAGATGGACAAAGGTGTTATACAGAAAAGTGCTGTAGATGGGCAAAGGTGTTGTACAAAAAGTGTTTAAAGACAATAAGTGTTGTACAAAAAGTGTTATCATTGTTCATGTTGAAGAAGTGTTTATCGTAATAAATGTTGCCATGAAATATTGTTTTTTTGTTGTTCTTGAATAGACGGGAAAATTACTACTTATTCATTGGACACATATGATTTACAGTTAGTCATAGTCCGACTGTTGTCAACAGCATGTATCAATTTAAAACACCCTTCAGATCGTTTCTGTGTGGACCCTCAATGTCGGGAAAAACAACGCTTTTAGCTAGAATAATTCAAAATTGCGATAAAATGTTTTTGGAAAAACCGAAAAAAAATCTACTATTGCTATAGTATTTGGCAAGAGTCCTATGATAAAATAAAGGCTATTGCCACAACCATACCAATACAATTCATAAGAGGACTTGATGTTTTCAATAGTATTGAACCGAACTCATGGCTGATTATTGATGATTTGGCTGAATCCATTGAACAGTTCTCACAGGAAATGCTGCAATTGTTCACTGTCCGATCTCATCACGAAAACATTTCCATAACCCTAGTTCTATACAATCTGTTTCATCAGAGCAAATGTATGCGAACCCTTGCTTTGAATTGCACTATCTATATTATCTATCGAGTCGTTCGTGATTCTAGCTCGCTCATAACTCTCAATAAACAGATATACCCCGGCACTCCAAAATTTCTGTTGTCAGCGTACACTCAAGCGACTAGCAACCCCTACGGTTACATTTTATTGGATCTTAATCAGAGCACACCCGAGGATCTTCGTGTAGTCACCGACATTTTCGACAATGAAATTACAGTATATCTTCCGGTGAATAGTAGAAAAGGCTATTAGTCGCTGTCATAACACTGAAGAAACTACACGAACAACGGCATTTATTTTCCGTTTTAAGCACTTCAAAACCTCCGCTTAGGAAGGCTATACTCAAACATGGTGTCGACAATGATTTCATTAATCTAATATCTGAACTTTGTTTAAATTTAACTGAGGGCAATGTTCAACTGCCAGAAGGTGTTAGACAACAGACAAAGCAACATCGTTCCACTGTACGTGCCTTGGCTTGTAAAAATAAGGGAAACAAATTTAAAAGAAAACGACTCCTTCAAGCAGGTGGTAGCTTTTTCACACTTTTACTACCGATAATCGCAGGACTTGTAAACAGTTTTCTCTAGATGGCAAAACCCTATAAATTGACTCCCATTTGAACTTGTCCTCTCGCCCATCGAACATTTTGAAGACAATCTAAACAAATTCATTAATGATGAGAATATTGCCGATGATAAAAAACTGCTTTTACTTCAAGATGCATTGCGACGTATGGACAAACATAGACCTTATCGTGAGAGACCCGCCGCCTCTAAACAAGAAGCATCTCAAGATTCTGCACAATCAAAGGAGAAGGAATTGAATTCGATTGTATTGAAAATTGGGAACCTATTGCCACTGTCCTATCGAGAACAGAGTAAAAGAGTATTATCTTATCTCGTGTTGGAATCTGGTGATCAAGTTCAAGTCGACAGCATAGGGAAACGAATTTTAATTCAGGGGAAAAAGTTATAATCTAGTTGATTTAATTTGTGATATGGTGACGAATCGTAAAGGACTCTTATCCTTTGACGATAATCTATACACCTTTCTAAGTGTATCAAACTTCCCCAAAAGTCTTATTGGCAATAAGCAAATTCTAAAGAAATTAAATGAACATCCAACAACACCATTTAAAAAAGAAGAAGAAGAAGAAGATACTAGCACCACTGATTTTACAACACCTGTGGCTGCTAGTCAAAAGCGAAGACGAATTGATTCGCCCTCCAGTGTGCAAAAGGGGAGTGACATTACACTACGTGTTTACGTTCAAAATGGATGAAGTTTTGAAAGGTGTCTATGAAAATGTTGGTGAAGCGGGAAGTTTAAGTTCTCCCAAAACGCTTTCCAAAGTCTCCGGCACCACATTGAAAAAATGTAAAAGAGTATCTAGAAAATGAACCAAGTTACACATTACATCGGGATCATAGACTTCGCAGTAAACAATATCGTCAAACTAAGCCTTTTTCCCTCTGCATATAATGCAAATGGATCTTTTAACTTTAGACGCAGTTCAACGACGTCACAATACACCCCTGCAAATATATTCTAGTGGTAATCAGTATCTTTAGTCGCTATGCCTATGCCATTCCACTGCGATCAAAGAGAGGTGTTGAAGTTGCTCGGGCCATTGAAAGTATTCTCGAACAGGATTCCTATAGAAAAATTCAATCAGATCGTGGTAGTGAATTTGTTAACCCCATGTGCAAAAGGTTCTTTTGAAATATAATACGACACTCTATCATAGTCACAGTCCGATAAAGGCTGCATTGGCCGAACGATTAATAAGAACGATTCGTCTATTAATTTCAAGATATTGTACACTGAAAAATACATCTGCTTTTATTCACGATTTAGATAAAATCATGCAGATATACAACCATCGACCACATCGATCTCTGTCCAACTCTAGCCCTCGGGATGTTCACTACAGTGAGAATACATTTGATGCTTTTCTAAAGCAATACTCCAATGGCAATGAGAAGAAAAAGAAGAAGAAATTCAATGTTGGTGATACTGTTCGAATTAATAGAACCACTAATATTTTTGAAAAGGGGAATTATTTATGGAGCACCGAACTTTTTAAAGTGTCCAAAATCCTAGACACCATACCCATAACTTATCGGCTACGAGATACCAAAGATGATGAAATTCTCGGTGGTTTTTATGAATATGAACTGCAAAAAGTTAGAAACACTAGTGAAATTTATCAAATTGAAAAGATATTAAAGAGTCGTACTCGTAGGGGCAAGAAGCAGTTGCTTGTTCGCTGGCTAGGATACAACTCGGATTTTGATTCTTGGGTCAGTGCAGAAGATATTAACAATGCCCAATGATTTCTATGTGACTTTCATGTCCAATGTTTCTGATCCTCTCTACAATGACTTGAATAAAACAAGTGATTTTTGGACAAAACTCTCCCCCACCATCAAATTCGACGGAAAGTATGAAGTGGCTCTTGTCGACTGTATTCTCAAAAATACCTATGACATCCTGAGAAAGGATCGTAAATATGAAATAAAAATTAGACCCTATGATTGGCCACCACCACCAGGTGATCAAGAACAAATTCAAAAAATCAATTGGTTGGATTATCCATATATTGAATTACCCTACGAGGAACTCACCTGTATGAATGATTTATGTCGTACTATTAATAAAAGAATTTCCGCTCGTAAAAAAGGAGCTTTTCATTTCAACTATTCAAAGGAGGAGGGCAAGATCTACATTAGTTCACCTATTGCCAGTGAAAAGATTATTCTCAATGATAACCTAAGGGATGTTCTTGGCTTTAAGCTCAATATAATCAATGGTAAAAGTGCCGGAAACACTAATTTCATTTTTGCCGATTACCCGCCTGCCTTCTCCACAGACACTTGTATATTTCTCTATGCTTCATTTGTGGAAACATCTCGGGTTGGTAATTCAAATGTTCCCCTCCTACGAGTTCTTGAACGAAAAACCAATCAAGAACATATTCATCACTACAATATAAAGCATCTTCAGTATATTCCAGTAAACACTTCCTATTTGGAACTCTGTCAGTTAACATTAAGAACTGAATTGGGTGATCCAATAGCAATTTCAAAAGGTTTGGCTGTGATTACATGTCATTTTCGACCATCGTTCAACAGCAAGATGTCTAATAGAAAAGTGGTATTCACTTGTCCTGATATTGACTGCTATGTTAATACTCTTGGCCCAAGACAACAGGGCAATGGAATGGACTATTACAAGGGTCGCTCGTCAATGTCTGGCTATGGTCTTGGTAGCTGGTTTGCTAAGCTGTTTCGCGCTCTTCACTACCACTGGCTAGAAAATATCTTGTACCGGCTGCGACAGATTTTGCATCCTCTACACTATACGATTGGGGCTCTGGCAAGGATTTTAAAAAAAGTGCTTCGGAAAATCTTAGGTCCAGTGCGCGAACCCTTGGCGAGAAATTAAAGCAAAATGGTAAAGGTTTAAAAAGGTCAAGAAGAAACAACGCATCACTCATCAGTCTCTACTCAGGAGGGAAACGAAAGACATCCCTTTTGTCAAAGAAAAGAAGGAAAAAAGCCGACACGTAGTGTAACCAGAAGCCCAGGAAGAAAATTGTTAGATCGAAACTTGATTTCTTCTCTTAAGATGTCCTACCTGCCGCATAAGGATTCTCAACCTTCAATCACCGCCTCATTGAATCTATTCAATGCTGAAAATGTTGATGTGAGTGTCAAGCATGGATACTATGAACAATTTTATCCACTACAACCCCCTCTCCGATAATATCCACTTTCAAATTTATTCCAATGAAGACTACTTTATGGATTTATCGTCCACATTTATAGATTTACAAATGAAAGTCCGGAAATCCGATAATACAATGCCAGTTCGGGCCGATGGGATATCCTATGAAAATTGTATACTACATAATTTATTTCGTCAAATTAGTGTCTACATCAATGGCACGCTGGTGAGCACAAGCAACAATCTCTCAAACTATGCTAGCTATATCCAATTCATGCTGATGACACCCAAGTCATACAAGGAATTGAGAGGTGCCTCCAATGGATATGAATATATTACTAATACTGATAGTACAGATGCACTTAAAAATACTACAACTAGTGAATTACATCTAGTTGGAAAAATATATCATGAAATATTTAATATACCCCAATGGCTACCACCCAATGTTAAAGTGGATATAAAATTGACGCTTGCACCATCCAATTTCATATTGAGAAAGGAACTTGCCGCCAATCCCGATGTAAGTCTCTCCCTCACCTCGGCAATACTTCATGTACGCAAACAACAGGTTATGAGTTCTGTTGCTTTGGCCGTGGAAAAACTGAGAGCCAATGGCAACAATATTAAACTACTTGTTCCTCACACAATCACCAATCAACGTCATATTGCAATGGGGTCACGCACCTTCACCGATTCATCCTTTATCAATGGCGAAATCCCCTCGAAATTGGCTTTGGCATTTGTAAAGAGCGCCAGTGCAATAGGATCATGGACTGAATGCCCACATAAATTCGAGATGTTTGGACTTTCATCTCTTGTGTGCAAAGTAAATGGTATCCCACTCTACAATCTATCTTTTGATAAATCCTATAGAACATTGTATGAGTTGACCATGCAAACCCTAGATCATGATTCACAACTATTTGAAAATGGTATAACCGAAGATATGTTCGCTAAAACACATGGTATCATTGTATTGGATTTGTCTGGCACACAGGATATGAGTATAGTACGTACGGGGACTGTGCGTTTAGAGTGTACATTTGCCGACCCATTGGCTGAGAGTATTGCCCTAATCTCACTAAATCAATATGAAACCTATTGGGAAATCACTCCCGAAGGCAGTGTTCTACTAGACTTGGCGCCATGAACACCAGTCAAATAATCAGTGTATTTAATATGGACCCCTACATGTCCCAGTACAAATCCTATTGTCTACCCTCAGACTATCTTGGAAAAAATTCAAAGTGCGAACAATACCTTGATTATTGTTAATAGCAGTCCGTCGACTGTGCTGACGGGTCATTGGCTGTGCATCTATCAAACAATGAAGAATATCGAATTTTTGATCCTCTTGGTCTACCCTATACATTCTACACACCTCACATCAGCAACTATATTGAGAGCAGTAATAAAACTATTATTCAAAATCGAAAAAGGGTGCAGGATCTAACGACTAAAAGCTGTGGCTTCCACGCGCTACTATATTTTGTGTTCCGATGTCGTGGCTATACTACAAGCAGTTTCTCCATATTTATGGTGACAATCCACGTCTGAACGACTTTCTAGTGGAAAATATACTTACAAGTGTATTTAATATTGATTTCAGTGCCCTAAGAGTAAAGTGCTTAAAAAAATGTTTGTGAATTTGTTTATTAATAAAATGTATATATACAACAATGTCTTTAAATCTACACTTTTAGATTTCTTCATCGGTGTATAGGTAACTGTCGTGAACCACTAATGCTGGTAAATCATTTGGATTCACTATATATTGATCTTGATTGACTGCAAAGTCAGGATCACATTTTCTGCAGTACAATGTAACTTCACTCTTGTCATATCTCTTTGTATAGTCAATGATACTATTTGCATTCATATTATGAAATTCACGAGTTTCAATCTGTCTATTTGAAGAAATATCACATACTGTGTTTTCAAGTGGTGAATCACATTCGGTAACTGCCAAATAAAAATCACTTGGTTTATAGTCATAGTAGGCAGTGTCGTCACAGCGATGACGTAGAAACCAGATTGTCTTGTTACCCCACAGTTGAATCGTAGACCAGATTCCTCTTCCCAGAATAATTTAAATCCACGACGATACCAATCTCGTAGAAATAAACTAAAATCACGTTTAGGATTCTTTCCAATCATAGCGGGGTAAGTATTCTCCCACTGATCACATTTATCATTGTGACAATTGGAGCATAGGTGGCCGCTAGGGTGTGAGTCACACAAATCCTCAAGACATGAATTACATCCTTTAATTTGTACTGCACAGCCTCTATGTAATTTGCAAGGATTACATAATTTACACTTTTCATTATAGTCATCAATAATTGTACAATTCTCACATTGAGTCCAACTGCCAGAGTGTACATGCACAATGGGCATATATAGAACATTTTGGTTTCCGATGTCAACTCTCTCACAGCTAAAACGAAACTGATCGTCTTCGCTCGATAAATTCAAAGTGTAGGAAAGGGGAGAGGAGTAACTCTTTGACGTTGCCTCTTTCGAAGGAGGAGCCATCTACATTGGCAATGAAAGTATATCCATGATATCATTCTGACGTGTCGTGATCAAGATATCAATAAATTGAGTATAAGCATTTGAATCACATTTAAAGAGTTGAAGAGATAAGTCGAGAAAATCATCATCCAAAATCAAATGTTTTTTTCCATAAACACTACATGATTCTCTCTTTCTCAAATTTATTCATTTTTCAATCCTTTCACTCTGACTGCCAACTCTAGACTGAAAAGAAAGTTGGCTCGGAAACAACATTGACCTTGGCATTTGCAATCGCGCAACAACAGAAGGAAATGTCATTAACTGTTTCTCGGAACCTCATAACATTTGGCTCGAATAACAATAACAAATACTATTTCCGGATCATAACATCTGCCTCGAGCGTGCACTTACAACAACAACATTGACCTCATTAACCACGTGTTCTCTCTAATGACTCTGTTCAAAACAACAATAACATTGACCTTGGCATTTTGCCTCGGAAAACAATAACAACATTGACCTTCGCTAAGAGCGTGCCAAAAACACACCTGGAGAAAGAACCCATTGACCGATTACGCAATCATTCCCCCTAATGACTCTATGCCCATATATGGTGTGCCAGTAGGAGTATAAGATAGCTCTCTACTCTTATTTTATAAACCTCCACCATTTCCGACCTCATGTTTTTGTAATCTGTTCGATGATTCTCTAATTGTATTAATCTACCCCATAAAAAGGCATTAGTTCTTGGGGACTTTAATTGTAACCTACTGAATGTTGGTAAAAACATTGAATCTGACACTTTTTTTGAATCGGTAACCACGAGTGGTCTTTTACCCACAATTTTTTCCCCAGTAGAGTCGATCCTGTGAGATCAACTTCATCATTAATTGATAACATTTTTGTATCCACTTCCCTGGGAAATGACCTGTCTTCAAATATAATATTTTTGGATCTGTCAGACCATTTTCCTATTTACTTGTCACTACCTTCACAACCACTACCTCTACGCTCTAGAATCAATATCCCAACACCTACTAGAAACTACAGTTCTGCAAATATAACCCATTTTCTCGATTGCCTAAGAACCACTGACTGGTCGGATGTTTTAAATTGTCAAGAGGTAATTTCTGCCACAAATGGTTTTGCGCAAAGGCTAAGTGAGATTATCCATTCAACTTTTCCTATTCGTAAACATAACCGGAAAACTATCCCTATATGCCCCTGGATGTCACATAGCCTCATTGTCTCCTCATATCGTAAAAACAAATTATATAAGTTAGCCTGTAAGACCAGTAGTGATATTGACCTATCAAATTATAAAAACTTATACACTAAACTCATCCGTGAAGCGAAGAAAAATTATTATTATACAAAAATTCTCAATTGCAAAGGAAACCTCAAATGGTAGATTAATTGACACTTTACATGCACCTGACGCATTTAATAATTATTTTTCTAATGTTCCTCATACTGATTCCCGCTCCTCCTTACAGGCTGTATTCCCTTGCTTCAATTCTAGATCCATGTTTTTCTGCCCAACTGATAGCAATGAGGTACTTCAAATCATCGGTTCTCTTCCTAATAGTTTTACACCTGACTGTCTTGGATTAAGTAATAAGCTCCTGAAGACCATATCTCCTTTTGTTTGCGAGCCCATCAAGCATATTGCCAACCTATCTTTAACCTACGGAGTTTTCCCTGATTTACTAAAGTCAGCCATTGTTATCCCAGTTCTTAAAAAGGGCGATCCAACTGAGATAGGTAATTATCGTCCAATCTCAATTCTCCCTGTTATATCCAAAGTGCTCGAGAGAATCATCTTCAGACGTCTGTCTCACTTTCTGTTTGACAGTCAGCACTCTGTTTCCTTGATTTCTCCTCACCAACTTGGCTTTAGGCCGAAATTTTCAACTTCTCATGCTCTAATTGACGCCACACAGTTCATACGCTCACAACTCGACCTTAAAAAAACTGTATTGGGTTTGTTTTTGGATTTTTCTAAGGCCTTTGACACGGTGGATCATAGTATTTTAATAAGTAAATTAAATAGTTACGGTATTCGTGGTGTACCCCTATCTTGGTTTGATTCTTATCTATCTGGAAGGGTACAGAGTGTGAGCTTAGGTGGAGTATCCTCTCAGCCCTTACCTGTTCGGAGGGGTGTCCCGCAAGGCTCCGTTCTAGGCCCTATTTTATTTCTCCTATATATCAATGATCTTGTTATGGACCTGGGCCCTTCAGTGTATCCTGTACTATTTGCTGATGACAGCAACTTCTTCATCACTGGCACCAATTTACCATCGGCAATAACCTCTGGCCAAGTCCTTCTGAACAGAGTCCAGGCGTGGTGCCTTACGAATAGCATGACCGTTAATAGCAAAAAAGTCAAATAGTATTATTCAGAACCCCCTACAACAAAGACGTAATTCAACCTGCTCTTGGTCTCAAGTACTCCTCCGACATCCTCCCACAAGTGGAGGTTGCCAGGTTTCTTGGTGTATTTATTGACTCATGCTTGTCCTTCTCTAATCATATTTCTTACATCACAGCAATAATTTTGAGACAAGTAGCTATGATTAACCGTGTGAATTATTTTCTTCCTCCTGACATCCTAGTTACCCTCTTTTATTCCTTTATTTTTCCTTACCTTTCTTATTGCTGATCAGTTTGGGGAAATACAAACCGGTCTTTCACTAAAAACTCAAATTTGCCCAAAACCGTGCCATTAAAGCAGTTTTTCGGCTTCCCTGTCTATATCCAACCCGTGATTTGTATTCAGATTTTGGCATAGCTCCACTTAATCAAATCATACAAAAACTAAACTTATCGCTTGCTTTCTCTGCTTTCCACAATAATCTTCCACCTCAACTACTAACCTATTATAACCTTAATAATTCGGAAGCCCACTGTCTCCGTTCATCCAATAGAGCCTTTATAATTCCTAAATGCGTTTCTAGTGCTGCCCAGCAATCTCCCATTTACAAATCTATTATTCAATGGAACAAAATACCCTCCAGTGTTGAACTAGCCACAATTTTCTGCAAGCTGTATAAAAATGTAACAAAACTTGATAATATAATTTAATCTTTCAATTTTTAACCAATTTGCTTTAATTACCCATGTTTTATTCTTCTTTTTTTTTCAGTGTTATTTTAATTTTTTTTTTCTTTTTTTTGGTCCTTAACAAGTTCTCTTCTAGGATCTTTATTGTTATTGATGTTTGTGTTATGTTTTTATTCGAATAAATTGAATTGAATTGAATTGCTCTACATGTTTGAAATCACCACAAAAAGTAAACGATGCGTGTATAATACTATCTAAATCTATGTTTTAGAGGTCTGATTACAACTGGTAGGGGACGTCCCTTACTTATGATTCGGTGCTACAAATGTTGTTATTTATTGTTTTCTTTCATGTGTGTCAGCGCTAAAATAATTTTCAGCATTGCTCAGAGTTTAGAGTTTAACCTATTAATTATATGTGACGCTTTGTATCTTATCATTATCAGAATTGAATACATTGTTCAACCTCTAAAAATTGTATTTTGAAAATCCGTCTGTCTTCCATCAAGCTTAAGCTATTTTCAGGGGCACAAGAGTTTGAAAAATACCTTTTTTGTCGTTACTTTTAAAAAATTGAAAAAAGACCTGCCTCAGTTTCGGAAATTGCCTTTTTTGTATGCTCCTTAAAGCAACCAAGCAACAATCTTTATCCCCACCCCCTCTAGACTTTTGTACATTCCCTGGCTATTTTGCAAATATTTCTAGCTACTTTTTACGTTTCTCTAAGCTTCTAGAAAACCAGAGCCGTTCCTAGGGAGGGGATAACTGGGGCAATTGCCCCGGGTGCTGTAGCTTGGTGGCCTAGTTTGATCCAATTTTTCACTTTGGTTTGGATTTTTTGATTATATTTGAGTCGGGAGGGGGCGCTGTAATTAATTTTTTTCCCGGGAACTACCAGCCCTAGGAACGGCTCAGCTGGAAACCTATTTATTAAAATACTTTTACCGTGAAAAGTTTACATGTTGACACGAAAACAGACCCTTATTGTTTCAATTGATGAAAATATAAACTCAACACGAAAATAGTTGGCAGGTTATTTTAGACTAGCCATCACTGCCAAATGGAACAAATGAAGGTCAAGTTCTACAGGATTTAAAAATGGGCGCGTGCTAATTAAACGCTAGACAGATTTTGGGTCAATGATCTATTCCCGAGTTTCTCTTAAGAATGTAAAAATTTGTTATTTATTCTCTTTGAGATAATAAAGAAAACGGTGTTACTCGGTGTTGATCCTATTTAATTTCGCATTTTCATAATGGAAAAGATTTCGAAAATGACTGCGTAGGAAACTGAACGGGGTTTTGTAAACGCTTTCTGCCACTAATAATCGATAAATGATGACCAATAACAATGAACAATGTGCATGCGTGTACAGCACAGCCAAACCTAGAGAATTATCAAAGGAAAATTCAAGAGAGGCATCTCCAACCACGAAAAAACTTTATGTTATGCTAACATTATGTATTGTTATGCTTTATGTTGTGGGTGTAGCACCAGCTACATCCACAGACTTTCTCAGCTGCATCCAGCTACCGATAACTCTACTACATCCAGCTTCTCTTCATACTGTTGTCTAATATGTTTGAGGTTCCAAAGTAAAAATGATTTTGATTATTGACTATATGTGTAAAGTTTATATATTGTTTAAATTGTTCATAATTTTACTAGACTTTTCATTTCTAAAAGTTACCAATTCTGGTTATTCAAAATGCAGCCGTATATAAAAGTGGTCGACTCCAGCAAGTCAAAAATGCATTCGTTTATCCAAATGCAATGACATCACTGGTTGCGTTAGTAATTCGTTTCTATTGCTGTGGCATATCGATATACGTTAAATCGATGAACTTAATATGTTATCCACACGACAAGAAACAGTGAGTCAGTGACTGACTGGATGCTTGTTTCTCACGGTGCTCAATCGTCAGACGAAGCTGTTCATTAAATATTCGTGCTTACAAGGCCCCAGTACAGGGAATTAGTATGAGTCAGATAGCAACGAGTTTTCTTTCATAGCCTTGGATGTGGCACACAGAAACGTTTATTGCATTTTGTCGGGAAGCCACGTTAAAAATTTTAATTTGGAAATTTTGGGAAACCCTTCCTTCCTGCGTACATACCTGGCCAGGGACCCTATAATTTGATATATAATTGTTGAGCTAATTTAGTGAGAGAATAATATTTTTGGCTTGGACTCTTATGAGTTATCTTTTCAAACTTGGCAGAAACCCCTGAATGAAATCGGAAGTGAGCATGTGACGCGTCAAGTGACTACGAAACAATTATCACTGAGGTTTATATGTTAATCGGTTGGGATGTTTCTTCTTTCAATATTTATGCATTACCTTTTTACCAATACCAATTATATTTACCAATTATTTTACCAATAAATGGAACTCATGCACATAAAGAAAAGAACGAAATAAATGAAGTTTAAACATCTTCATTTTCCGTTGACAACTATAGCCCTATCTTCATAGATCTTACAACCTTGATAACTGTTTGCTACAACCAGGCACGTAAGTAGGAATTTTTGGTGGAGGTAGGAGGGGAGGACCACAATAAAATGATTTTTTGGATAATTTGAATAAAAGTGCCCAGAATTCGGGAAAATTTATAGTTTTGGGAGGGCGTGCTCAAAAGCCCTCCCTCTGCATATATTTCTGGCTATAACTTCTGTCAATTGGCTAGTGAAACACCCACTCGTATATATTTATCTGAGGGATGAAAAGGGGAAAGTCTGCTATGCTGTCTCAATGGGTGGCTCGTATTTGAGGGGGAAAGTTTTTGCCTGAAAAATGTGATTTTTTTTAAACTTACAATTTTCTGTACTTCTTTTGCATTCTTAGCTTTTGAGGGGAGAACAGACGACCTTATCTACTCTCCGCTGAAGAAATATTTCTTTGCCTGCAACAGTGGAGTAGCAAAAGGAGGGGGCAACAGGTCATATACGTCCCTGGGTGCAGCATATGTTGGGGTGCGTTGTAGATAAACAAACTACCCATTTCTTACTCTTAAGACATTTAAATATAGAAAATCTAACAGCACCTTTGACCCCAAGACTTGGGGAACAAAGTTTAAACTTTCAGGGAGTGTTGTATGGACAAGGTGGTCCTTGATTTTAACTGGGACAGAAATAATTTGTAAGATGGTAGGTATATCCAGGTTATCAAAACACTTTATTTCCAATATTTCAAAAACTGGTTGAGGGATGCAGTTGAGACTTGGGTAGTATTTGCGTAGGACGGATGGGCAAGGAAACTTTAAATTTTGTATTAAGGGGAGGTTTTGAGAGAAGCAAAAAATAATTGTCGTTATTCTGCCCTAGTGTTTTTTTTTTTGTACTATATGTCCCTTTTGGACGTATAATCTATTCTAGGGGAAGTGACAAGGTAAATCAAAAGGAATCCAGGCTATACAAATTTAGTATCTACAATATCTCAGGAGCGGCTTGGGGGCCGAGCAAAAATTGTTTGGAGCATTAGAGGGGAGGTTAAGACGAATTCAGATCTTATGTTTGGGGCAGGGTTTTCCCGAAAAAGGTCTAACTGCTTTTTATTTAAAAGGTTAAAACTTCATTTGAGTAGTATCTATATACACAGTCCTAAACTTACATGGAAACTTACACCTGAGGCAATACACAGTCCTAAACTTACATGGAAACTTACACCTGAGACACTACAGTATCACGTGGACATTGCAAAAAAGCGACTGGTTTTTCTGATTTTTTGGAAGATTGCCTTAACTCGAGAGTAGTTTGTTATTAAAAAATTGGATGCTACAATGAGAATTGTTTGATTGACATTTGCAAAAAGGAGTAAGGGATTTGCGGATTGGGGTGTAACTCGAGAGTAGTTTTTTATTAAAAAATTGGATGTTACAATCAGAATTGTATGATTGACATTTGCAAAAACGGGTAAGGGATTTGCGGATTGAAGTGTAACTCGAGAGTAGTTTGTTATTAAAAAATTGGATACTACAATCAGAATTGTTTGATTGACATTTGCAAAAAGGGGGTAAGGGATTTGCGAATTGGATTGTATGAAGGTGGAAAAAAAAAGAAAAAAAAGGGTTTAAACTGATTATCAGTTAAGGTAACCCCTCGGGGTTGTTAGCTCAGGCAATTTGTTATAAATTTGAGACAACATCAATCTATGAAAATGGTTAATGATGACAGAATGACATTGTGAATTGACCTAGCTTTACCTCTCCAATGTGTTCTGTATAATACACAGTTGTGTTTGAACAGTGTTGTCAGTTTAAAATAGGGTCCAACGTTATAGTATACTAAAAAGTTGATACTAAGAGAGATGTAGATGGCAAGAAAATAATTTTAATAAGGAAATTCAGAACAAACCATAGAAATCCTTGCAAATCAAGTAGTAAGGTGTATGTGAGTACGAACCATCAAGGATCACAAGCACCAATGACCCTAACCAGCAGAGACATCAACCCCCAAATGCCCCTATCCTCAAACTTGAAGGGTGCCCCCCTCCAACTTTTTGGCCCCCTCCCCCCATTTTTTTTATTTTTTCTTTTTTTTTTCTTTTTTTTGGCAATTGACCTTTTTTTGATAACAAGTATCATTCATTACGATCGTAGCTTTCAAATATGAAACTTAAGTCAATTTTTGGATCGAAAAACAAACTATTTCTGTAAAATCTGAGTTAATAAGGGTTTTTGACCTTAAACTCTAGTTTTTTGTAAGAAAATTATGGAAAATACAATTCTCTGGTTCAAATGTGAAACTTAAGTCCATTTTTGGATCGAAAAATAAAACTATTTCCGTAAAATCTGAGTTAATAAGGGTTTTTGACCGTAAACTCTAGTTTTTTGTAAGAAAATTATGGAAAATATAAATCTCTGGTTCAAATGTGAAACTTAAGTCCATTTATGGATCGAAAAATAAAACTATTTCCGTAAAATCTGAGCTAATAAGTGGTGTTTTGACCGTAAACTCTAGTTTTTTGTAAGAAAATTATGGAAAATACAATTCTCTGGTTCAAATGTGAAACTTAAGTCCATTTATGGATCGAAAAATAAAACTATTTCCTTAAAATCTGAGCTAATTAGGGTTTTTGACCGTAAACTATAGTTTTTTGTAAGAAAATTATAGAAAATACAATTTTCTGGTTCAAATGTGAAACTTAAGTCCATTTTTGAATAAAAAAAAAACTATTTCTGTAAAATCTGAGCTAATAAGGGTTTTTGACCGTAAAATCTAGTTTTTTGTAAGAAAATTATGGAAAATACAATTCTCTGGTTCAAATGTGAAACTTAAGTCCTTTTTTGGATCGAAAAAAAAACTATTTCTGTAAAATCTGAGTTAATAAGGGTTTTTGACCGTAAACTCTAGTTTTTCGTAAGAAAATTATGGAAAATACAATTCTCTGGTTCAAATGTGAAACTTAACTCCATTTATGGATCGAAAAATAAAACTATTTCCGTAAAATCTGAGCTAATAAGGGGTTTTTTGACCGTAAACTCTAGTTTTTGTAAGAAAATTATGGAAAATACAATTATCTGGTTCAAATGTGAAACTTAAGTCCATTTTTGGATCGAAAAATAAACTATTTCTGTAAAATCTGAGTTAATAAGGGTTTTTGACCGTAAACTATAGTTTTTTGTAAGAAAATTATGGAAAATACAATTCTCTGGTTCAAATGTGAAACTTGAGTCCATTTTTGGATCGAAAAATAAAGCTATTTCCGTAAAATCTGAGCTAATAAGGGTTTTTGACCGTAAACTCTAGTTTTTTGTAAGAAAATTATGGAAAATACAATTCTCTGGTTCAAACGTGAAACTTAAGTCAATTTTGGATCGAAAAAATAAACTATTTCTGTAAAATCTGAGCTAATAAGGGTTTTTGACCGTAAACTCTAGTTTTTTGTAAGAAAATTATGGAAAATACAATTCTCTGGTTCAAATGTGAAACTTAACTCCATTTTTGGATCGAAAAATAAAACTATTTCCGTAAAATCTGAGCTAATAAGTGTTTTTGACTGTAAACTCTAGTTTTTTGTAAGAAAATTATGGAAAATACAATTTGTTGGCTCATAGGTGAAACTTAAGTCCATTTTTGGATCGAAAAAATAAACTATTTCTGTAAAATCTGAGCTAATAAGGGTTTTTTAACCGTAAACTCTAGTTTTTTGTAAGAAAATTATGGAAAATAAAATTCTCTGGTTCAAATGTGAAACTTACGTCCTTTTTTGGATCGAAAAATAAAACTATTTCAGTAAAATCTGAGTTAATAAGGATTTTTGACCGTAAACTCTAGTTTTTTGTAAGAAAATTATGGAAAATACAATTCTCTAGTTCAAATGGGAAACTTAAGTCCATTTATGGATCGAAAAATAAAACTATTTCCGTAAAATCTGAGCTAATTAGGGTTTTTGACCGTAAACTATAGTTTTTTGTAAGAAAATTATGGAAAATACAATTCTCTGGCTCAAATGTGAAACTTGAGTCCATTTTTGGATCGAAAAAATAAACTATTTCTGTAAAATCTGAGCTAATAAAGGTTTTTGACCGTAAACTCTAGTTTTTTGTAAGAAAATTATGGAAAATACAATTCTCTGGTTCAAGTGTGAAACTTAAGTCCTTTTTTGGATCGAAAAATAAAACTATTTCCGTAAAATCTGAGCTAATAAGAGTTTTTGACTGTAAACTCTGGTTTTTAAAAAGAAAATTATGGAAAATACAAGTCGTTGGCTCAAATGTGAAACTTAAGTCCATTTATGAATCGAAAAATAAATTATTTCCGTAAAATCTGAGCTAATAAGGGTTTTTGACCGTAAACTCTAGTTTTTTGTAATAAAATTATGGAAAATACAATTCTCTGGTTCAAATGTGAAACTTACGTCCTTTTTTGGATCGAAAAATAAAACTATTTCAGTAAAATCTGTGTTAATAAGGATTTTTGACCGTAAACTCTAGTTTTTTGTAAGAAAATTATGGAAAATACAATTCTCTAGTTCAAATGGGAAACTTAAGTCCATTTATGGATCGAAAAATAAAACTATTTCCGTAAAATCTGAGCTAATTAGGGTTTTTGACCGTAAACTCTAGTTTTTTGTAATAAAATTATAGAAAATACAATTCTCTGGTTCAAACGTGAAACTTGAGTCCATTTTTGGATCGAAAAAATAAACTATTTCTGTAAAATCTGAGCTAATAAAGGTTTTTGACCGTAAACTCTAGTTTTTTGTAAGAAAATTATGGAAAATACAATTCTCTGGTTCAAATGTGAAACTTAAGTCCTTTTTTGGATCGAAAAATAAAACTATTTCAGTAAAATCTGTGTTAATAAGGGTTTTTGACTGTAAACTCTGGTTTTTAAAAAGAAAATTATGGAAAATACAAGTCGTTGGCTCAAATGTGAAACTTAAGTCCATTTATGAATCGAAAAATAAATTATTTCCGTAAAATCTGAGCTAATAAGGGTTTTTGACCGTAAACTCTAGTTTTTTGTAATAAAATGATGGAAAGTACAATCCTCTGGTTCAAATGTGAAACTTAAGTCCAGTTTTGGATACTCTTAATGATGAGGACTGATGGTTCTAATTCAATATTTTTTTTCATAAAAACAAACTTTTTTTTAGACTTCGAAATTATTCAACTTTATTTATTTTTTATCTTTTTTTTGTACGTATCTTAAAATGACAAAATATCTTTCTTGAATTCACCTCTTGGATACACAATACAGAAATTATAAAAAAAATTTGTAATTTCCAGACTTCATTTTCATGCAATAGATACCGAGAGTTCTATGACTCCTCCCCGCAATGAATTCTAAGGGTTTTATGACTCCTCCCCACAATGAATTCAGATGGTTTTAGAAGTCATCCCCATAGCCATAACTCCGTTCAACCTTGAGCGAAGATATAAAAGTTTGATGATGTATTTCTCTACTTAACAACTACATTAATAGCTTCCAAGATGATAGGACTGTATGACACAGAATTTATCGGTTTGAAAAAATCATCTTGTGGTGTTATATTTGAATGTGCATTTTTATTATTGTCAATGGAACTCGAAGAAATTGACTGTTATCATTGGATAGTGAACTATAACATGTTTGAGTATGATAAAAGCTTGTGGAGCACTACATTACATCGTATAAACAGACTGGGATTCTACGATAGAGTGA
The DNA here is from genome assembly GCA_027921565.1 of Artemia sinica. Classification (NCBI taxonomy): domain Eukaryota; kingdom Metazoa; phylum Arthropoda; class Branchiopoda; order Anostraca; family Artemiidae; genus Artemia; species Artemia sinica. The sequence continues at coordinate 63,208,274 of CM051256.1, forward strand.
TTACACCACTTAATAATAATGGTCAGGAACTGGGAAATGTCCAGGAGGAATTCAGTGAAATCTGCAGCTTTTTCGGGGTTGAAGCACTCTACGTAAAGGTTAATGTACCTACAGATAAAGTTTTAATCCAAAAGTGTGACCCTAGGATTCCACTTTTCAATCTAGAAGAATTTAAGTGTCCTAAATTTGAAGGGGTTTATCACCATCCTGATGACGAGGTCAGGTTCTTCGCGCAGTGGATACCTAAGGACATACCTGATCGTGATAAATGCATAAGACATGGTAAAAACTATTCTATATCATGGGACCATCGTTTCTGGATGTTTAAGAGTGAACGTGTGTATGACTATGTATCATAATATATTTTTGTATTAATATTCTACATAGCATTATTTCATTAAAAATATATTATGCATTACATTGTTATGTGTTCATTATTTTAAGAGTAAGCTAGCATATCAAAAGTTTAGAATGTCTAGTAAAACATCGGAGATGTGAGAAAAGGAATTTGCATACATCTATTGTCAGACACATGGGATAACATTGACAAAATCTAGGTATCAGAATGAATAAATTCTTTATCAACATCCGTTGTTGGATATGTCATTATGTCATTATGAGAAAATTGTAAGTAAGTAGGAATTAAGTAAGTAAGTAAGTAACAAACTCTTTCTTGAATTCACCTCTTGGATACACAATACAGAAAGCCGGAGGCCGGAGAGGGCCAGAGAGGGGCATTAAATAGTGGAATTTATGAAGAAATTGCTCTGCCTTGGACACTAAAAAAAAGAGAAAAAAGAATTGTCCGGTTTTCGACACTAGCTATTTTATTTCATGTATTAAATCATAAGATGTTTCCCGTGAAACTATTGCAGTTTCTATAAGAATGGATGGATTTTTATCCAACATCAAAATCAAATTTAATTTTCATTGAATACTTTTCATTTAAACTTAAAACACGCTGAAAGAAAGTTCTTGTGAAACTATTGTAGTTTCTATAAAAAAGACTAAATTTTTACCCAACATCAAAATCAAAATGAGTTTCCATTCAATGCTTTTCTTTTAAACTTAAAACACGCTGAAAGATGCTTCCTGTGAAACTATTGCAGTTTCTATAAAAATGAAAGAATTTCAAAATCAAAATGAATTTGCATTTAATACTTTTATTCATTCTAAAATTTAGATTTTGTCAATTTTATTTGATGTATCTGACAAAGGATGTTGATAAAAAAAATTATTCACTCTGACACTTATATTCTGTCAATTTTATTCGATGTATCTGACAAAAGATGTTGATAAATAAAATTTATTCGCTCTAACGCTTAGATTTTGTCAACTTTTTCCTATGTATGCGAGAAATGGATGTTGATATAGAATTTGATCACTCTTATACTTAGATTTTGTGAAATTGTTGTATTGTCTGTCTAGGAAGCGACTTCAATCGATAATGAATGTTAATAAAGAGTTTCTTCAATTTTGTTTCATAATTTCCTATTATAAAATTTCTGTATTGTGTATCCAAGAGGTGAATTCAAGAAAGAGTTTGTTACTTACTTACTTACTTAATTCCTACTTACTTACAATTTTCTCATAATGACATAATGACAAAATCAACAACGGATGTTGATAAACAATTTATTCATTCTGATACCTAGATTTTGTCAATGTTATCCCATGTGTCTGACAATAGATGTATGCAAATTCCTTTTCTCACATCTCCGATGTTTTAATAGACATTCAAAACTTTTGATATGCTAGCTTACTCTTAAAATAATGAACACATAACAATGTAATGCATAATATATTTTTAATGAAATAACACTATGTAGAATATTAATACAAAAATATATTATGATACATAGTCATACACACGTTCACTCTTAAACATCCAGAAACGATGGTCCCATGATATAGAATAGTTTTTACAGTGTCTTATGCATTTATCACGATCAGGTATGTCCTTAGGTATCCACTGCGCGAAGAACCTGACCTTGTCTTCAGGATGGTGATAAACTCCTTCAAATTTAGGACACTTAAATTCTTCTAGATTGAAAAGTGGAATCCTAGGGTCACACTTTTGGATTAAAATTTTGTCCGTAGGTACATTACCCTTTACGTAGAGTGCTTCAACCCGAAAAAGCTGCAAATTTCACTGACTTCCTCCTGGACATTTCCCAGTTCCTGACCACTATTATTATGTGGTGTAATCACTCTATCGTAGAATCCCAGTCTGTTTATATGATGTAATGTAGTACTCCACAAGCTTTTATCATACTCAAACATGTTATAGTTCACTATTCAATGATAACAGTCAATTTCTTCGAGTTCCATTGACAATAATAAAAATGCACATTCAAATATAACACCACAAGATGATTTTTTCAAACCGATAAATTCTGTGTCATACAGTCCTATCATCTTGGAAGCTATTAATGTAGTTGTTAAGGAGAGAAATACATCATCAAACTTTTATATCTTCGCTCAAGGTTGAACGGAATTATGGCTATGGGGATGACTTCTAAAACCATCTGAATTCATTGTTGGGAGGAGTCATAAAACCCTTAGAATTCATTGCGGGGAGGAGTCATAGAACTCTCGGTATCTATTGCATGAAAATGAAGTCTGGAAATTACAAATTTTTCTTATAATTTCTGTATTGTGTATCCAAGAGGTGAATTCAAGAAAGATATTTTGTCATTTTGAGATACGTACAAAAAAAAGATAAAAAATAAATAAAGTTGAATAATTTCGAAGTTTACAAAAAATAGTTTGTTTTTATGAAAAAAATATTGAATTAGAACCATAAGTCCTCATCATTAAGAGTATCCAAAAATGGAGTTAAGTTTCACATTTGAACCAGAGAATTGTATTTTCCATAATTTTCTTACAAAAAACTAGAGTTTACGGTCAAAAACCCTTATTAGCTCAGATTTTACGGAAATAGTTTATTTTTTTGATCCAAAAATAGACTTAAGTTTCACATTTGAATCAGAGAATTGTATTTTCCATAATTTTCTTATAAAAAAAACTAGAGTTTACGGTAAAAAAAACCTAATTAGCTCAGATTTTACAGAAATAGTTTATTTTTCGAATCATAAATGGAGTTAAGTTTCACATTTGAGCCAACGAATTGTATTTTCCATAATTTTCTTTAAAAAAAACTAGAGTTTACAGTCAAAAACCCTTATTAGCTCAGATTTTACGGAAATAGTTTAATTTTTCGATCCAAAAAAGGACTTAAGTTTCAAACTTGAACCAGAGAATTGTATTTTCCATAATTTTCTTACAAAAAACTAGAGTTTACGGTCAAAAACCCTTATTAACTCAGATTTTACAGAAATAGTTTACTTTTTCGATCCAAAAATGGACTTAAGTTTCACATTTGAACCAGATAATTGTATTTTCCATAATTTTCTTACAAAAAACTATAGTTTACGGTCAAAACCCTAATTAGCTCAGATTTTACGGAAATAGTTTTATTTTTCGATCCATAAATGGACTTAAGTTTCACATTTGAACCAGAGAATTGTATTTTCCATAATTTTCTTACAAAAAACTAGAGTTTACGGTCAAATACCCTTATTAACTCAGATTTTACTCAAATAGTTTTATTTTTCGATCCAAAAAAGGACTTAAGTTTCACGTTTGAACCAGAGAATTGTATTTTCCATAATTTTCTTACAAAAAACTAGAGTTTACGGTCAAAAAACCTTTATTAGCTCAGAGTTTACAGAAATAGTTTATTTTTTCGATCCAAAAAGGGACTTAAGTTTCACCTATGAGCCAACGAATTGTATTTCCATAATTTTCTTACAAAAAACTAGAGTTTACAGTCAAAAACCCTTATTAGCTCAGATTTTACGGAAATAGTTTAATTTTTCGATCCAAAAATGGAGCTAAGTTTCACATTTGAACCAGAGAATTGTATTTTCCATAATTTTCTTACAAAAAACTAGAGTTTACGGTCAAAAACCCTTATTAGCTCAGATTTTACAGAAATAGTTTATTTTTTCGATCCAAAAATGGACTTAAGTTTCACATTTGAACCAGAGAATTGTATTTTCCATAATTTTCTTACAAAAAACTAGAGTTTACGGTCAAAAACCCTTATTAGCTCAGATTTTACGGAAATAGTTTTATTTTTCGATCCAAAAATGGACTTAAGTTTCACATTTGAACCAGAGAATTGTATTTTCCATATTTTTCTCACAAAAAACTATAGTTTACGGTCAAAAACCCTTATTAACTCAGATTTTACAGAAATAGTTTATTTTTCGATCCAAAAATGGACTTAAGTTTCACATTTGAACCAGAGAATTGTATTTTCCATAATTTTCTTACAAAAAAGTAGATTTTACGGTCAAAAAACCCCTTATTAGCTCAGATTTTACGGAAATAGTTTTATTTTTCGATCCATAAATGAAGTTAAGTTTCACATTTGAACCAGAGAATTGTATTTTCCATAATTTTCTTACAAAAAACTAGAGTTTACGGTCAAAAACCCTTATTAGCTCAGATTTAACGGAAATAGTTTCATTTTTCGATCCATAAATGGACTTAAGTTTCACATTTGAACCAGAGAATTGTATTTTCCATAATTTTGTTACAAAAAACTAGAGTTTATGGTCAAAAACCCTTATTAACTCAGATTTTACTGAAATAGTTTTATTTTTCGATCCAAAAAAGGACTTAAGTTTCACATTTGAACCAGAGAATTGTATTTTCCATAATTTTCTTACAAAAAAGTAGATTTTACGGTCAAAAAACCCCTTATTAGCTCAGATTTTACGGAAATAGTTTTTTTTTTCGATCCAAAAATGGACTTAAGTTTCACCTATGAGCCAACGAATTGTATTTTCCATAATTTTCTTACAAAAAACTAGAGTTTACGGTCAAAAACCCTTATTAGCTCAGATTTAACGGAAATAGTTTCATTTTTCGATCCAAAAATGGAGTTAAGTTTCACATTTGAACCAGAGAATTGTATTTTCCATAAATTTCTTACTAAAAACTAGAGTTTATGGTCAAAAACCCTTATTAGCTCAGATTTTACAGAAATAGTTTATTTTTTCGATCAAAAAAGGACTTAAGTTTCACATTTGAACCAGAGAATTGTATTTTCCATAATTTTCTTACAAAAAAACTATAGTTTACGGTCAAAAACCCTTATTAACTCAGATTTTACAGAAATAGTTTCTCCAGAGAAAAATAAAAATCTTCCACTTCAGTTCTTAATTTCACAAAGACACAAAGAAATTTAAAGTTCTCTTCTGAATTTTCATAGAGAAAAGAAAAAAGTTATAGTTCAATTCTAATTTTTTTCAAAGAAAATAAAAAATCTCCAACTAGCATGCATAGTGAGAGAGAAATACAAAGTCGACCTGGGGGGATTTTCCGGCAAGTATGGTTAGGTTAGATTAGGTTAGACTAGATACGCGCGCGTACGTAGGCTAACCTAACCTAACTTAACCTAACCTAACATAACTTAATCTAGCCTAACCTAACCTAACTTAAATATGGAGAGACGGTTAGCTAGCTAACCTAACCTAGCTAACCTAACCTAACCTAATCTAACCTAACTTAATCTGGTCTAGCCTAACTTAATCTAGTCTAACCTAATCTAACCTAACCATACTTGCCGGAAAATCCCCCCAGGTCCACTTTGTATTTCTCTCTCACTATGCATGCTTGTTGGAGATTTTTTATTTTCTTTGAAAAAAATTAGAATTGAACTATAACTTTTTTCTTTTCTCTAAGAAAATTCAGAAGAGAACTTTAAATTTCTTTGTGTCTTTGTGAAATTAAGAACTGAAGTGGAAGATTTTTATTTTTCTCTGGAGAAATTAGAATTGAACTGTAAGTTCTTTAATAAAATTCAGACTTGAGTTAACTTTTTATGATCAATGTAAAACTTTTTCTATCTTCTATGAAAAATTTAGAACGGTAATTTAAAATTTTTCCATCTCTTTGAGAAAAATCTGAACTGAAGTGGAAAATTTTTATTTTTCTTGAAAAATAGAATTGATCTGTAACTTATTTCTTCTCATATGGATAGTTAGGAAAAGAACTTGAACTTTTCTTCACATCAATGAGAAAATTAGCTCCTTATCTTCATAGAGAAATATTCACGATCAATGTGTAACTTTTTCTATCTTCTAAAAAAAAATTTGGAGGAGAATTTAAAATTTATGTCTTTGGGGAAACATCTGAACTGAAGTGGAACCTTTTTATATTATTAGGAAAAATAGAATTGATCAAAAACTAATTTCTTTTTCATTGAGAAAATTCAGAAGAGAGCTTGAACTTTTCTTCACTTCATTGAGAAATTTCAAATAGAAATTTAAATTTCCTTTTGTCTTTGTGAAATTAAGAACTGAAATGGAAGATTTTTATTTTTTGGAGAAATTAGAATTGAAATGTAAGTTCTTTAATAAAATTCAGAAGATAACTTTAACTTTCCATCTTCTATGAAAAAATTTGGAACAGTATTTTAGATTTTTCATCTCTTTGAGAAAAATCTGAACTGAAGTGGAGACTTGCATGATATTGTGGCGTGCACAAAAAAAAAATCTGAACTGAAGTGGAAACTTGCATGATATTGTGGTGTGCACAAAAGTTGTAAAGTATAGTTGCGGGTGAAATGGTTGGGAACTTCAACTTGTAAAATGGGTTTAGGAAGGACATTAAGAAAATAACTTGTTCTGAAATACCTTTTGAAAAGTATTGCTTGGTGTTGTGGGCATTCAAAAAGCTGTGAAGTATAGTTCTGGGTGAAAAAGTTGGGTACTTCCATTTGTAAAATGGGTTTAGGAGGGACATTAAGAAAAAAAGTCGTAAAGTAAAGTTGTGGGTAAAAGGATGAGTACTTCAACTTATAAAATGGGTTTAGGAGGGACATTAAGAAAGGAACTTGCTCTGAAATGTCTTTTGAAAAGTATTGCTTGGTGTTGGTTGTAAAGGATGGCTACTTCAACTTGTAAAATGGGTTTATGAAGGACATTAAGAAAAGAACTTGTTCTGAAATGCTTTTGAAAAGTATTGCTTGATGCTGGGGTATTCGAAAAGCCTTATAGTAGAGTTGTGAGGAAAAGGATGGGTACTTCAATTTGTAAAATGGATTTAGGACGGTCACTGAGAAAAGAACTTGTTCTGAAATGTCTTTTGAAAAGTATTGCTTGATGTTGGAGCATTCAAAAAGCTGTAAAGTAAAGTTGTGGATGAAAAGGATGGTTACTTCAACTTGTAAAATTGGTTTAGGAAGGACATTAAGAAAAAACTTGTTCTGAAATGCCTTTGAAAAGTATTGCTTGATGTTTGGGTGTGGAAAAAAGTCGTAAAGTAAAGTCGTGGGGAAAAAGATAAGTACTTTAACTTGTAAAATGGGTTTAGGAGGGACATTAGCAAAGGAACTTGCTCTGAAATGTCTTTTGAAAAGTATTGCTTGATCTTGAGGTGTGCAAAAAAGTCGTAAAATAAAGTTGTGGTGAAAAAGATAACTACTTCAACTTGTAAAATTGGTTTATGAAGGACATTAAGAAAAAACTTGTTCTGAAAAAATATAATAGAGCCTTTTAAAAAGTTTTGCTTGATGTTTGGGTGTGGAAAAAAGTCGTAAAGTAAAGTTGTGGTGAAAAAGACAGGTACTTCAAGTTGGAAAATGGGTTTAGAAGGGACATTAAGAAAGGATGTTGCTCTGAAATGCCTTTTGAAAGGTATATTTTGGTGTTGAGGTATCCAAAAAGCTGTAAAGTAAAGTTTTGGGTGAAATGGATGGATGCTTCAACTTGTAAAATGGTTTTAGGAGGGACATTAAGAAAGGAACTTGCTCTGAAATGCCTTTTGAAAAGTATTTCTTGGTGTTGAGGTATCCAAAAAGCTGTAAAGTAAAGTTGTGAGTGAAAAGGATGGGTACTTCAAGTTGGAGAATGGGTTTAGAAGTGACATTAAGAAAAGAAGTTGCTCTGAAATGCCTTTGAAAGGTATTGCTTGGTGTTGGAGCATTCAAAAAGCTGTAAAGTAAAGTTGTGGGTGAAAAGGATTGGTACTTCAAGTTGGAAAATGGGTTTAGAAAGGGACATTAAGAAAGGAACTTGCTCTGAAATGCCTTTTGAAAGGTATTTCTTGATGTTGAGGTATCCAAAAAGCTGTAAAGTAAAGTCGTGGGTGAAAAGGAAGGATGCTTCAAGTTGGAAAAGGGGTTTAGAATGAACATTAAGAAGAGATGTTGCTCTGAAATGTCTTTTGAAAGGTATTTCTTGGTGTTGGGGTATCCAAAAAGCTGTAAAGTAAAGTTGTGGGTGAAAAGGAAGGATGCTTCAACTTATAAAATGGGTTTAGAAAGGACATTAAGAAGGAACTTGCTCTGAAATGTCTTTTGAAAAGTATTTCTTGGTGTTGAGGTAACCAAAAAGCTGTAAAGTATAGTTGCGGGTGAAAAGGTTGGGAACTTCAACATGTAAAATGGGTTTAGGAAGGACATTAAGAAAATAACTTGTTCTGAAATGCCTTTTGAATGGTATTTCTTGGTGTTGAGGCATCCAAAAAGCTGTAAAGTAAAGTTGTGAGTGAAAAGGATGGATGCTTCAACTTGTAAAATTGGTTTAGGAGGGACATTAAGAAAGGAACTTGCTCTGAAATGCCCTTTGAAAAGTATTGCTTGGTGTTGAGATATCCAAAAAGCTGTAAAGTAAAGTTGTGGGTGAAAAGGATGGGTACTTCAAGTTGTAAAATGGGTTTAGAAGCGACATTAGCAAAGGAACTTGCTCTGAAATGTCTTTTGAAAAGTATTGCTTGATCTTGAGGTGTGCAAAAAGTCGTAAAATAGAGTTGTGGTGAAAAAGATAACTACTTCAACTTGTAAAATTGGTTTATGAAGGACATTAAGAAAAAACTTGTTCTGAAAAAATATAATAGAGCCTTTTGAAAAGTATTGCTTGATGTTTGGGTGTGGAAAAATGTCGTAAAGTAAAGTTGTGGTGAAAAAGACGGGTACTTCAAGTTGGAAAATGGGTTTAGAAAGGGACATTAAGAAAGGAACTTGCTCTGAAATGCCTTTTGAAAGGTATTTCTTGGTGTTGAGGTATCCAAAAAGGTGTAAAGTAAAGTTTTGGGTGAAATGGATGGATGCTTCAACTTGTAAAATGGTTTTAGGAGGGACATTAAGAAAGGAACTTGCTCTGAAATGCCTTTTGAAAAGTATTTCTTGGTGTTGAGGTATCCAAAAAGCTGTAAAGTTGTGAGTGAAAAGGATGGGTACTTCAAGTTGGAGAATGGGTTTAGAAGTGACATTAAGAAAAGAAGTTGCTCTGAAATGCCTTTGAAAGGTATTGCTTGGTGTTGTGGTATGCAAAAGACTGTAAAGTAAAGTTGTGTGTGAAAAAGATAAGTACTTCAAGTTGGAAAATGGGTTTAGAAAGGGACGTTAAGAAAGGAACTTGCTCTGAAATGCCTTTTGAAAGGTATTTCTTGATGTTGAGGTATCCAAAAAGCTGTAAAGTAAAGTCGTGGGTGACAAGGAAGGGTACTTCAAGTTGGAAAATGGGTTTAGAATGAACATTAAGAAGAGATGTTGCTCTGAAATGTCTTTTGAATGGTATTTCTTGGTGTTGGGGTATCCAAAAAGCTGTAAAATAAAGTTGTGGGTGAAAAGGAAGGATGCTTCAACTTATAAAATGGGATAAAGAAAGGACATTAAGAAGGAACTTGCTCTGAAATGCCTTTTGAAAGGTATTTCTTGATGTTGAGGTATCCAAAAAGCTGTAAAGTAAAGTCGTGGGTGAAAAGGAAGGATGCTTCAAGTTGGAAAATGGGTTTAGAATGAACATTAAGAAGAGATGTTGCTCTGAAATGTCTTTTGAATGGTATTTCTTGGTGTTGGGGTATCCAAAAAGCTGTAAAGTAAAGTTGTGGGTGAAAAGGAAGGATGCTTCAACTTATAAAATGGGTTTAGAAAGGACATTAAGAAGGAACTTGCTCTGAAATGTCTTTTGAAAAGTATTTCTTGGTGTTGAGGTATCCAAAAAGCTGTAAAGTATAGTTGCGGGTGAAAAGGTTGGGAACTTCAACATGTAAAATGGGTTAGGAAGGACATTAAGAAAATAACTTGTTCTGAAATGCCTTTTGAAAAGTATTGCTTGGTGTTGTGGGCATTCGAAAAGCTGTGAAGTATAGTTCTGGGTGAAAAAGTTGGGTACTTAAACTTGTAAAATGGGTTTAGGAGGGACATTAAGAAAAGAACTTGTTCTGAAATGCCCTTTGAAAAGTATTGCTTGGTGTTGGAGCATTCAAAAAGCTGTAAAGTAAAATTTAGGTGAAAAGGATGAGTACTTCGATTTGTAAAATTGGTTTAGGAGGGACATTAAGAAAGGAACTGGTTCTGAAATGCCTTTTGAAAAGTATTTCTTGGTGTTGGAGCATTCAAAAAATCAGTATAGTAAAGTTGTGGGTGAAAGGAATGGGTACTTCAACTTGTAAAATGGGTTTAGGATGGACATTAAGAAAATAACTTGTTCTGAAAAGATATAATAAAGCCAAAAAAAGTAGTAAAAAATGGGGGCTGAGGGGCCTTTGGGGTGCTGGGGGTCCTTTGGGGGTCTGGGGGGCCCTTTAGGGCCGGGTGGTCCTTTGGGGACCGGGTGAGGGCCTTTGGGTTCCGGGGGGCCCTTTGGGAGCCCGGTGGTCTTTTGGGAGCCCGGTGGGCCTTTGGGGGCCCGGGGAGGGTTTTTGGGGGTCTGGGGGGCACTTGAGGGCCGACTGGTCCTTTGGGAGCCCGGTGGACCTTTGGGGACCGGGTGAGGGCCTTTGGGGATCCGGGGGGCCCTTGGGGAGCCCGGTGGTCTTTTGGGAGCCCGGTGGGCCTTTGGGGGCCCGGGGAGGGCCTTTGGGGGTCCGGGGGCCCTTTGGGAGCCTGGAGGACCTTTGAGGACAGGGGGAGGGCCTTTGGGGGTCCGGGGGCCCTTTGGGAGCTTGGGGGACCTTTGAGCACCGGGGGCTTCCTTCGGGATTGGGGTAGGGGGATTGGAACCCTTTGGGGTTGGGGTAGAGGACCTCACAACACTGTTCAAATGGAACTTGTGTATTATAACGACCACAGAGTTTCACCCTCAAATCCTCTTCTAAAATCATCTTTTAAATCATCTTTTAAAATGTCTCTAACTGTTTCGCCGAAATAATTCCCTAAAATAATAATTTGTTCTGAAAAGATATAATAAAGCCTTAAAAAAGTATTAAAATGGAGGCTCAGGAGCCTTTGGGGCGCCGAGGACCCTTTGGGAGCCCGGGGGGCCTTTGAGGACCGGTGGCTTCCTTCGGGGTTGGGGTAGGGGGATCGGAACCCTTTGGGGTTGTGGTAGGGGACCTCACAACACTGTTCAAATGGAAACTTGTGTATTATAACGACCACAGAGTTTCACCCTCAAATCCTCTTCTAAAATCATCTTTTAAATCATCTTTTAAAATGTCTCTAACTGTTTCGCCGAAATAATTCCATAAAATGACTGAAACGGTTTCGCCCAAATAATCCCTAAACGTAATTTCAGCGTGTTCCTTTTGTTTGGCATCTCTGCGCTGATACATTTCAAATTATTTGGAAACCCTTTCGTGAATCAATCTCTTCATCGCTAAGATCTAAACATTCGCTTGGAGACAGTTCTCTTTAGAAACAACAAATTAATTCCCTTTCGTGTCAAATCAATTCTCTTTAGAAACAACAAATTAATTCCCCTTTCATGTCAATCAATCAATCATGACATCATCTGTCATGTGTGATCTAAACTTTGCCTCGGAAACATTCTCTTTGGAAATACATCAAAGACATTAATTAACTTGACGTCATCTGTCAGACATTAATTAACCTTGCCCGGAAACAATTTGATTAATGACTCAATAATCCATGAAAGTGAGAAAGTTCCTGTTTTTCCATTCTCACTGACAACAAACAGACATAAAATGTGAGAAAGTTCCTGTTTTTCAAATTCTCACTGACAAAATCCATAAAAACATACAAAAATGTGAGAAAGTTCCTGTTTTTCAAATTCTCACTGACAAAGTCCATAAAAATATACAAAAATGTGAGAAAGTTCCTGTTTTTTCATTCTCACTGACAAAAACCATAAACCACGTGGTTCTATGCCCATATATGGTGTGCTGATCGGAGTCAATAAGGCATCTCTACTGGGGACAGCCCCTTTCATATTCGGAATAATTTCTGTTCGTTTTTAATTTTAACGTCGTTCCTTACTTTCAGTTAAAAAAAAACTTGTTTTTTTTATTTCATTTGTGAACGTTTTTTAATTAATACAGGTCTTGATTTTGGCTCACCGTGCATGAATAATTAAAACAAAATTTGCATATTAATTTTACTTTTATTTGGTTAAATGGCTTTCTCGAAACTTGTTGAATTTTATTTACGAACGTTTTTATTAGTAATAAATATACGTAAATTACGAATTAACTTACGTAACGAACTTCTATATTCATATATTTTTAATACGTATATTAGGAGGTTTGCCCCCTAGTCAATACCTTGCTCTTTAAGCTAAAGTTCGAATTTTGTTCCAGTTCTTTAAAAATGACCCCTTAATCACAAAGGCCGTTAATTAGAATAAATAGCTCTTATGAAAGTACTAAAAAATCTTTGGCTTAAAGAGCGAGGCATTGACTAGAAGGTGAACCCAATCATATAGCTAATGTTTTTTTGTTCGTTTTAAGTTTTGATGTTGCTCCTTACTTTCAGTTGAAAAACTTGTTTTTTTACATTTAATTTCTGATTTTTTTTTAAATAATGATGGGAAATCCGGCGCCCCCTTCATAGCAATGTCCCTTCCCCCATGAAAACTTCCTTCATGAAAAGATCCTCCCATATAACCACGACCCACCCCCACCCCCCCCCCCCACTACCAGAAAAAATTCCCCTGAAAACGTCTGTAAATTCCCCCTGAAAACGTCTGTATACTTTTTAATTTCCTAGAACTTTTTAATTTCCCAATAACCGATACTATATGTTAACATTGGGTAAAGTTCATAACTTTCAGCCCTCCCCCTGGGGGCTTCGAGGGATTAAGTCATCCTAAAAGACATAGTTATAATATTTTCGACCATGCTGAACAAAATGGCTATCTCAAAATTGTGATCGGGTGACTTTGGGAAAAAAATGAGCGTGGGAGGGGGCCTAGTCACCCTCCATTTTTTTGGCCACTTAAAAAGGACACTAGAACTTTTAATTTCCGTTCCAATGAGCCCTCCCACGATATTCTAGGACAACTGGGTCGATACGATCACCCCTGGGAAAAAAAAAACAAATAAACACGCATCCGTGATCTTTCTTCTGGCAAAATATGGAAAATTCCACATTTTTGTAGATAGGAGAAAATTCCGTTTTTAGAGTTTTGGTTACCATTGAGCCGGGTCGCTCCTTACTTACAGTTCGTTACCACGAACTGTTTGATTTCTGCTCGTTTTGGATTTCAGTTATTGGTGGCAATTTATGGTAGTTTTACGCTTGGAAGTTTATTTGACCTTATTTTTACCCAGTTTTGGTTTCATAGAGCTCTTTACTTTTCTTTGAAAATCTTTTTTTGAGAAAAAAAGTTTTTAAAATTGATTTTCATCATAAGGCAATCATTCTACAGTTGCGACCAACTTCATATTTTCTAATTGTTGTCCTTAACATTTATCTTACCCTGCAATGATAACTCACCCTCTCCAAAAAAAAAAAAATAATAATAATAATAAAGAATAAATAAAAATGTAAAAATAAATGCTAGCAGTTTTCGTATATACACCCCCTACCCCCAAAAAGGTTTTCGCATATATAGTCAACAATCATTTCAAAATCTCAATTGTGTGTCAAGGAAAGCCTTATAGACAAGATTTCTTAAAATTTAAGGAATAGCAAATATATACTATAGCAGAGCTTTCGGATTTAAAAAGAAAACCACGAAGATATACGAAAATACAAATAGAGCTAGCTAGCTAATATACACTACGCAACAGAAGAGGAGAGACAGATAATCGTAAATTGGGTAATTTTTTTGCCACTTGGTGGAAGAAGAAGATAATCGAAAAGGCTTAGAATGAAGAGAGGTCCTTATAGTTGCCTGATATATGGAGAATGCGAGGAAAATGTGTTACATTTTCTGGGGAAGGGTGGAGGGTTAAGGGATTTGAGAAACGAGATTTTTAGATTGGACGAGGGGGAAGAATCTTGGGGGGAAAATTGTTTGAAAATAGGTATATTATTAGCATTAGCAATTTGGCGCGGTTTATCCGTGTGGGCATGATCCACCGTGAGGCTGTTATATGATGACTGTTTGTTTTTATTAGTGTTTTTGAATGGTGTTTTTTCTTGTTTTCCTAATTTTTTTCAAAGGCTTAAATTGAATCTTTTAATTGTATTTGTATGTTGTTTTCTTCTTTTTGGTGCCATGGCCCTTCGGCTTTTTTCGGTCCAATGTACTACACTACACTACGCAACGGAAGAGACGAGACGGATAATCAACTATCGGTCTCTAACACAGTGTTTCCACTTTCTTTTTCTCGAAGTTCCATCTGTTATTCAAGAATCCCTTAATATCCATTTTTACTCGACAAAACAATCCCTCAGAACTCCTGCCCTGCTGAACGTATTAAAAGTGAAATTACTCAACGCACAAAGACATGCGGTTTTTCTTACGGAGATAATCACAGGTTTTATAATACATATTGAATAATATAATCATTTGAAAACCATGTAATTATTATAATCATGTAAAACAAATATCTTCAGCGGATATTATAAGCCTTGATTTAATTAGCTGTAACTGGAAATATTAATGTTTTTTTTACAAAAATGAATCCAGCTGAAAGACGCCACATTTTTCGCATTAATAGATTTTTCTTCTAGATCGAATCCATTCACAGAACTGTACAGTTTCCGCATTGTTGAATGGCACCTTTACTTCGTCCTCCTCAAGTAAAGCAGCCATTCACACGGGGCTTAAAGCCAGTCTTCATTTGGCATTTTCTACAAAAGGTAAATTTGGTGGGAAAAGGAACATCTTCAGTTTCTTCAACAAAATACCAGTCTCTATTATTAAAGAGTTGGGATTTTCTATTCCGTTTTGCATAAACTGCCAAATGGAGACTAAAACAAGCAAGGGACAAGAAATAGCACATTAAATACTTATATGCACGTCATGATCGCAATTGAGACGCAGGTTCGATTAATATTTTGTTTCGTTTATCAATGAATTCACTTTTCACAAAAAAAGACACTGGGAGTTAGGTACTGGTAAGGCTGCCTTTTCTTAGTTAGCATTGTACTTTACGATTTTTAGCTCTTTTTGTATTTGAGGATTCATATTCATTGATACGATAGTGACACTGGCTCTTTATATATCGTATGTGCACTGCAGCAGATCAGCCGTCGTTGGCTCCGCCAGACAAATGCGATGGTCTGTTTCTATGTTTCGTTACTCACTGAATATTCTCTCGGCTGTAACATTGCTAAAGGGAAAAGTCAATAACCAATGGATCCTCATTTTGATATAGGGAAAACAAACATCTCGAGCACCATTCTTCATGTCAAATGTGTACCCCAGTATGCTTTACTGGCGCATTTTCGGGATCCTGATTTTCTGGGAAATCGATCAGGGTTTGGCGTCTCCAGTCTGCATCAATGTGAATTATCCCATCCGGGCACGCTAAATTTGTCGAGATAGGTTGACAGAGTTCTAAAGTCGCACTCTCTGGGAAACTTTAGCAAATTCAAAAATAGCATCTTCAAAGTTGAACTGTCCTTTTATTTAGGCAATTAGTTGAGTTTAAAAGTCTCTAGCAGCTCTGTAAACTAAATCTAATTCTATTGGCTTGACCATTGGATAACTCACGAGAGAAGCCAAGCTGTCACCTGTTTCCATTTCCTGGTAGACTTGGTAGCCATCCTCGGTCTGGAACAAACAAGTAAAGTTGTTGGACGGCCGAGTGCATAAGACACAAACTCAAGCTGTGCTTTCATCAGGGGGCTCTGAAGCGTTTCTAAGACCTTATCATGACAATGAGTTTGACCCTCAAAAATCACATTCATGAAATATAGCTTCAAGGCTGCCCATCGCTCAAGCAGTCTTTTCACGCAACTTTCCAATGAAACCCACCTTGTTCGCCCTGGTGAGAGCATCGTATATGGTTTGAGGTCGCAAAATGCTTGGAACTCCTTCAGGACTCTTTCTCACTAAGCACTCATACTGGAATGGTAGTAAAAAAATCCTGCACAGATCTTCTAAACCTACGGAGAACTTCACTTGGAATTTTGTAGTCTTCAGCTTCATTACAGCGTTAAAAATGATATTTTTTAGTTTGAATCTCAAAAGCCCAAATATTTCAGTTCCGAATACGAATAGTCTCTGGGTATATCAATTATCATTGAAAATCGCTTATCCCTTTTAGAAAAAAAGGCCCACGCGATGACTAGAAATCCCCAAAAAAGGGACTAAATCCCTGGAAGTGGAAAAACTGGTCTAGGACAGTTGTGGATGCCTTCTTATGAAGAAGATTGTGGAGTTTAAATAACTAATTAAAAATATGCAACAGAACAAAGGTGAGATACTAAGGCTGCACATAGTATTATGTAGAATCTTAAACATTTTACCACGAAACTAATTTAATTTCTTCATCACACCTATATTTCTCCACAAATCGAAAACCAACTGAATTATTATGATTCTAAAGTAAAAGATTATTCTCGCTGGGGCCCACCAGGACACCACTGCGATCTCAATGAAACTTCATTTTCATTTGGAATACATCTTAAAAAGGAAAATCGAAACTAGTCCTCAAAAACTGGGATTTCGAAGAATTCATACAAAGATAACCTGCCTCAAACTAGGATCAGATATATTCATCAAAGCCAGATATTTCTATATAATTGTGACTGATCACACTCTACGAGTACCGTACCCAGATTCCAAGCTCCAGTCCCAAATAGATGGAAGACCCCGCGTTGAGAGCCCCCCCCCCACACACACACACTGCTTTGAAGGCTCATGACTAAGCTTCCTCCAAAAGAGCAAAGTTCGCTATACAAACAAAGAACATCCCTCGCTTAACTGAAGTATTTAATAACAATATAAAACCAAAAAATGAGCCTACAAAATCACATACACCACGAACTCGAAGCTTCTGGTGTGACAGCATACCTTTCAATTGAGTCTTTATATTTTATTTTGAGGTCACCAGCATAAACCATACAGCCTTTTTCCACAAAGTCTGGGCCAAAGTGTTTCAAAATCACCAGGTCTGCTTTTTGGCCCCAGTAAACAACATCAGTGTGAAAAGATACATCTTTAGAGCTGATATTACACTCCTGTCCACACACAAATTTAACATCAGGAACCACGAACTGAATTCCTTGCTCCATGTCACTGACTATAATGTCAAAAACAGATACCTTAGGTCGTTCACTGAGGCGTCTAGGAGTCAAACACCTCTCAGGCCGTTCTACAACAATACTGTCTTCTTCGATAATAAATATTTCGTCACTGATACTATCGCGACGACTACTGGGCATACTATCATCACTAGATTCACTGAAACTACATCTTTCTGTATATAAACATTTTCCAGTGAGTTCGTAGGAAGAACCGTCTTTGCCTTGTAAGTTTCCTCTAAAAGAAGAGCAATCAGGTTGGAAGCAGAGAAGGGCCATTCCTTCAAGGATAACCAATTCACTGCTTAGGTCAATGTCTAAGTGCCTAAACTTAGATCTATTTACGCGACCAAATCTTGGTTTGTAGGACGTCATCTAAAAATAAAAATCATCAGAAAAATATCTAGCCAAGTTTGGCTGTAAATAATAAAATTTAAATATGACGCGTTTATTGCTTCATTTTCCTTCTTAATGAGAATTATAAATGGGTTTTATTTAAATTATAAACATGTTCCAAATGTTATGCTATTGGTCTTAAAGCTTTAATACCGAAGATTAAACAACACAAGATAACGAGCTTTGTGTTTTATTCCAGGAATATGTACATTGGTAGGCCTTCGAATCCTACCCCTTGCCAACAAAAACAACTCAAAATTTTTACAAATATTCCTGTTCATGTGTTTCATGTAGCTCATCAAACTTTTTTTATATTTACCTCCCCCCCCCCCAATAAATTGATGCGTAATTGCCTGGTTTATTCATGCACAATTTTAGAGCTCCGTTACAACAGAGTTGTTTATTATGAACAAAGAACTGATATCATTAATTTCGAACCGAATCGGCTGAAGAGAAAATTCAGCGGAAATGTTGCAAAGGACTGACATTTATTGGACACTACGCCCCGTGGGCACGGAACCAGAGATAAATTAGGGAGGGGTTATAATTTTTTACATAACAAACTTATACCCAGGGGATATCCCTACCAAATTGATTGTGGAATGTGCCCAGCATTTAAGTGTACCTCTAACTGCCATTTTTAACCAATGTTTTGTAGATGGTATTTTTCCAGTGTGTTTTAAACGAGCTATTATATCTTCTATACCGAAAACTAGGACCCCAAAAGTTCCCTCTGACTTGAGACCAATATCAAAAACCTCCATTTTCTCTGAAATCTTTGAAAGTTTTATTTACAATTTCCTTTTTGACGATATTCATGATAAAATCAACCCAAATCAGTTTGGCTTTAGGTCGAATCATAGCACCACGCATTGCTTAATTTATATACTTGACACTACTTTCAAATATCTTGAGTTTAATAGTTCCTACGCTGGGGCTGTTTTTGCTGATATTAGCAAAGCCTTCGACAATTTGGATCATCAGACAGTTATAGATAATACAAGGTCTTTAGGTGCAAGAGATTTTGTTTTTCGTATGTTAGCTAGCTTTTTGTCTGGCCGTGAGCAATGTTTAGTCCTCCCTAACGGGGATTCATCAGGTTTTTCCTCGATTTCATGTGGAGCACCTGAAGGAACTAAATTAGATCCTTTAGCACTTTTAATTGTTTTTAATAATGTTTCACCAAGTTTTGTAAACTCTTTTAAATTTGCGGATGATTTGACATTACTGAACCTTTGTCAAACATCCAATCCTTAGAATGTTACACTCGACTCACTCATTAACAATTTAAAGAATGATCTTGACAGTGTTAAACTCAACTTAAGCATACCCAAAAGCAGTTTCATGCTATTTTCTTTTTTTTAAATATACCCCCTATCAAAAATTATCTTTGTATACCAAATTTAAATACGGTTAAACTGCTTGGTATGCAGTTGGACAACGACCTTAAATGGAACTCTCACATTTCCCACTTATTTAAAACTTGTAGTTTTCTCCTTAAATCTTTCTCCCTTCTCAAACGGCTCTCCATATCAATCCAAAACCTTAAAAGAATTTATTTTTCTTACATAAGACCCTGTCTGGAATATGCTTGCCCTATCTGGCACCCTGGGTTGACCAAAGACCAATGTTCTAAAATTGAAAGTATTCAAAAAAGAGCAATAAAAATTGTATTGGGGACAACCTATACTACATACGATGAAGGTTTGGCTAGACTTGAACTTACTACATTGGAATCACGGCGTCACATCCTCACCATGAACTTTTTTGACAAGTGCCTTAGTTCTGATTATCATCGACGTTTTCTCCCTCCCTTTAAAAAAAATCCCCCAATCCTTCTTAATACAAGACTCAATGCTCGTAGAGCTCCTAATACCCAACTGGACCTGTGTCCTCAAAATTTTAACCAAGAGGTACAAAAACTCTTTTGTCCCCTATTATGTTTCCCATTTTAATAATTGATATAACTTTTGTTTTACGTTTATCCCCTAACATCTGTTTTATTATTGATTTAATTTTTTGTTTTATGTTTATCCCCTAACATCTGCTTTATTATTGTAATTCTGACGTGCTTATGCTAGCTTTTCTGCTATTTTAGCCAATAAATCATATTCTATTCTATTTCCGGACTATTAATACTGGATTTTAACGATGTAGGTGGTAATATTTCAGGGACGAGGGTGCATTCAACCCGCCCCCTTTTTCCTTGTGCGTAGCAACTTTCAAATTTTCCATTTTTCTGAGAAGGTTGGCCAGGGATGTGTGTTTAATTTTTGTTTGTTTGTTTCTGCCAGGGTGATTACATCGAAACACTGGATTCATATTGTCAGAAACTAAGTAGCTCGAATGAAAATTCTAAGTTCTGGTGCCCATTTTAAGCAACAAAAGCATCGTACCACAGTAAGGTACTGCTCTGCCGTTTTTTTTTTTTTTTTTTTTTTTTTTTTTTTTTTTTTTTTTTTTTTTTTTTTTTTTTTTTCAACAAAATAACAACTTCGGCTCGAACTCTGAAAACTAGCGTTTTGCTGAGAACAAGGCATGCTTGAGTTTTTAGAGCATTGTAATTGTATAATAAATTTTTTTGATTTCATGACCGGTAAAAGATTACTGTGAGCTTTATAAATGAAATTTTATTTTCTGCAGCCTACTTACTGGGATATTTCTGATCCTAATTCTGTTTTGTTGGGTTAGTTTTGTGTTTTCAGTAAAGCGCTAGTTATTCAAGAAACCTATAAACATGGGAAAATATCAAGAGCCATTTTATTTTCCACAGATTTTCAAAAATATGCTGCAAAATCTATGAAGCTGTAATTTTTGGTAATTTTAAGTTAAAATTTCGCTCTTTACTTTCATTAAATAAAAAAAAACAAGTTTTTTTAACTGAAAGTAAGGAGCGACATTATAAGACTTAAAACGAACAGAAATTATTCCGTATATGAAAGGGGCTGTCCCCTCCTCAATGCCTCGCTCTTTACGCTAAAGTTTTTTGTTGTTTTAAAAAATAAAGTTGTGAGACAAGGTCAAACTTTGGCGTAAAGTGCGAGGCGTTGAGGAGGGGACAGCCCCTTCATATACGAAATAATTTCTGCTCGTTTTAAGTTTTAATGTCGTTCCTTACTTTCAGTTAAAATAAACTTGTTTTTTTCATTTAATTTCTGAACGTTTTTGAATTAATGCAGCTTTGATTTTGGCTCACCGTGCATGAATAATTAAAAAGAAATTTGCATATTAATTTTACTTTTTTTTGCTAAATGGCTATCTCGAAATTCTGTTCTGACGTAACTAACGAATTAACTTAGGTATCGAACTTCTATATTCGTATGTTTTTATTACGTTTATGAGGGAGTTCGTCCCCTAGTCAATACCTCGCCCTTTACGCTAAAGTTCAAATTTTGTTCGAATCACAAACCACTGAATTACAAAGGCTGGTTAATTAGAATAGATAGCTCTTTTGAAAGTGCTAAAAAAAACTTTAGCGTAAAGAGCGAGGTTTTGATTTGGGGACGAACCCCGTCATATACGTAATAATTTCTGTTCGTTTTAAGTTTTAATGTTGCTCCTTATTTTCAGTTGAAAAAAACTTGCTTTTTTTAATTTAATTTATGATCGTTTTTTAAATAATTCTGGGAAATCCGGCTCCCCTTCATAGAAATGTCCCTTCCCCCAAGGAAACTCCTCCCCCGTAACCCCCTACTCCAACCCCCCCACCAGAAAAAAAAATCCCTCCTGAAAACGTCTGTATACTTCCCAATAACCAATACTACATGTAAACAATGGGCAAAGTTCATAACTTGCAGCCCTTTCCCCGGGAACTGTGGGGGATTAAGTCATCCTCAGAGACATTCATTATATTTTCGACTATGCTGAACAAAATGGCTATCTCAAAATTTTGATTAGGTGACTTCGGGAAAAAAATGAGCTTGGGAGGGGCCAAGTTGCCCTCCATTTTTTTGTTCACTTAAAAAGGACACTATAACTTTTGATTTCCGTTCGAATGAGCCCTCTCACGATATTCTAGGACTACTGGATCGATACGATCACCCTTGTAAAAAAAAACAACAAACAA
>CM051256.1:63235136-63250136 GCA_027921565.1 Artemia sinica
GCTTTCAAAATCCCATCTCTTCCTTGTTATATCGATCGAGAAATAATACTGGAACTGAAAGATATTGGCTTAAGTCGATGCAAAAAAAAAAAAAAAATCTTGGCACAGGCAAGTGCGAAACTTTGTTAGAGATATTCTTATCGCCAAGGAAACTATGCAGCTGTCGTGGCGCAAATGAATGATATTAGCCGTATTCATAATATCGACGGGAATGTGAAACTCACCCGACTGATAAATTCTGTTCCGTTATAATGCGCCACTTGCGTTAAGTAGCCTACGCCACCAAAAACTTAGAATGGTCTACAATTCATCAGCCAAAAATAATATACAGGTCAGGAACAAGTTTACATTGCAAAAAAACGTACGCAAACCTGTGCGATAAGCATACTTAGCCAATGTGAAACAACTATTTCTAACAACAACTACATACTACAACCCTTCTGCGTTGTGGTAACAATAAATAAAAAATTAAGGTCCTAACTACTTTTTAAATTCTACAAGAGAAAAAATTAAACAAAAATCCAGGGATCAGAAAACGTGTAAAAATAAACATTTAAAGACAATTTTCTGGACAAATTGTATGAACTCTATTCGAGGTTAAAATGATATTTGGTACTTACGCATTATACCGACCCCCGCCCAAGAAGTAAAGTTGGAAAACAATTCTTCCTTCATAATATGCAGAATAATTCTAGCTAACACATTTTGCATGCAGACTCGCTATATTTTAACCTCCCCTCCCCCTAATATACAAATATATAGCCCAAATTATATATTTTAAATGCATTCTGCCACACGTAACTTGTTTTTCCAGTTTTTGTTCCGTCACAGTGTATTCAATTTAGGTACACGGGTTGAAACAACTGAGACACATTGGGAGACTAGATAGGAAATATATAATGTGGGCTATATATTTGCACATCGGGGAGGGGGTAAAGTTTAGCGGGGCTGCATGCAAAATGTGTTTAGCTAGACTTATTCTGCACATCATGAAGCAAGAATTGCTTTCTAACTTCACTTCTTGTGTGGGGTCGGTACAATACGTAAGTATCTGAAATTTTTGTCGTGGCCGTTTTTAGTAGTTTCCTAGGAAATGGGCACAAGGCCAACGTAAAATATGCAATTTCAATGATTTATACACACTTCTTATACGAAAGTAACCGACATTGTATACTAAGAAGTACTGAACTAAAAAGTAAGTGCCTTACTTATTAGCACAGTATCGATTTGCACAGGACTCCTATTCCTTTGGATTCTTTCCGAGCTCTTGGGTTACAAGTCCTCAGCTTGAAATTTTGTGAAAACTACACATATTAAAGATTACCCTTTAAGGTGGATGTTAGTATTACTTCTCAAGCCCATACATCCTCACGGGACGCGCGTGGCGTTATAGGAGCCAGTGGTGTCAACTCACAAAAATGCAGGAGAGAATGTATTTTAAAAACTAGAGGGAGGGGTGCTTTTGTGGCTTTTTTCAATTTTTAGTTGAAAAATTGTAAAATTCTAGTTTAGCTACTTTTTATTATCTTGGAAATGGTTTCGGTTAGGAAAATGAAACTTTCAGGGATGGGTGGGTCTACAGTATGTCCCCAGAAGGTATTTTGAAGTATCTACTTCCCCTCCTTCTCCCTGTAGAGGGTCCTCACCTTTGATGACCTTTAAAAATTTTTGCGTTATAAAAGTGAAACCTTGCAAAATAGATCTTCTG
The DNA here is from genome assembly GCA_027921565.1 of Artemia sinica. Classification (NCBI taxonomy): domain Eukaryota; kingdom Metazoa; phylum Arthropoda; class Branchiopoda; order Anostraca; family Artemiidae; genus Artemia; species Artemia sinica. Next base: position 63,236,845 of record CM051256.1, read on the forward strand.
CTTAAACGAAGTACAACAAAACTGTTTTCAGCTTCACAACTTTGCCCAGTCCCAATTTATGCGGTTCCAAAGATCTGCAAATACAATTGCTAAATTTAGAAAAAAACTATTGATATGGCTTAAAATTCTACTCAAATAGCAGGAACTGCATTTTCAGAACTAAAACCACAATAAAAGAAACTGACAACTAAAAATTAAGGTAAAATGTTCTTTTGTCAAAATTTCATAGGACAAGTACGCAAATTTCTAAAACTTAGAAATCAGAAGAGGGTTAGCATAGAAGCTTGACAATACCTTCCCGGAGTACGTTCTTGGCCCTGAATTCATTACTGATTTTTTTTCTAACATAGCCCTTTTCCAAGATAGAAAAAGTAGCTAAACTATAATTTTACCAAAAAAGCAAAGGCATTTTTCAATGGAAATACCGAAAAAGGGGTTTTCAAAATCTAGGGTGGAATCTAGGGGTGTGCCCCTTGCCCAGGGCGCTGCTTTTGACAGGATATGGAAAATATTTAGTAGCCGATACTTTATTATTGTATAATATATTAGGATTTATTTCTCAAACCTCGGGAGTTTTTGTAATTTGACGTGTTTTCTTTAAGCCTCAGATTGGCTGTAAACGAAAGACGGGTGAAAGACGGGTTTTAAACAAAGGACTATTACCAAAAGCATTGTACAATCAAGGTTATGTCTCTGCGTGATCATCTTGACAACTAAGGCAATTGTCAGTGAAGTGATATTGAAGCAGTAATGACGTGAGCCATGGTGGTTTCTTTGACCTCTTCGTCAGTTTGGCAGCACCGAACCCCCCCCCCCCCCCACAAGCATCTTTTAATTCAGGAAAAACATGGTAGATACTCGGCGCTAAATCGAGACTATATGGGATGCTCCGGAAAAAAGGTGTATTACTTGTCAAGTTTATGCAGCCAAGAACAACAATTACTGGAGCTTTTATTGGGATGTTTTGTGACGTCTATGGAAGCTATTTGAAATGAAATAAGAGCAATTGTGACTTCTGGAATTATCTTGATCCATCAGATCCAGGGCAATGCCCGTTCTCACTGTGCTCTAGTAACCCAGCGGCTCCTCGAGCAATTTCGGTGGAACATTTTTGAACAACCGACATATAGTCTCGACTTAGCGCCAAGTAACTCCAATTTAGCACTGAATGACTTGCACATTTTCCCTAAAATAAAGAAGTGGTTTGGGAGCAGCATTTCCAAGCTGACGAGGAGCTCACAGATTCCATCACAACTCATTTCAAATCACTGGCGGCAATATTTTATCAAGAGGATATTACAAAGTTTGTTCATAGATATGACAATCGCCTCAATCGGGATCGTCAAGGTGATTATGTTGAAAAGTAATATTGATTGTAGATTACTTTTGGTGCAAAATCGTCTTTTTTTTTAACTCCCCTGTCTTTCCTTTATTGCCTATCAGAGATTGAAAAAACCCTTGCATAATCATTAACCTACAACTGCAGATTGTTGTGGTATTAATGTTTAGATTCTTTTACCACCAGCCAATGGTTTTAGAAATGTTGGAAAACTAGTCCACCCCTTTCATCATTCTCCGTCAGACAGGACCTGATACTTAAACCAAGTAAGAAGTATCGCTAAGTTATTAGAAGAAATAGAATTTTCTTGATTTCAAGGGCTGGGGTACTTAATTATATTCAAATTTGGGTGCTAAGGAAGGTTGGCGGTATGTTATTGGCGTTGTTTTTTAGCGAATAAAAAACACCAAACAGTAGATGAAAAGGCTACCAACTCGAAAACAGCAAGCTCCAAAAATGACAATTCTGTTTTGCAGAATTTGTTTTAAGAGCAACACTTCGTGCTTTGTCACATAATGCAAACACTCGTAAAATTCTGAAAAATTTGGAAGGTGAAAATAAAAGTCTAAGGGCTCTTTGATATCTGAAATGTTGTTGTACTACGTGGATAAAAATATGAGGAAAAGATCGAAATTAGGGCAACAGTGTAGTTTTATCTCCTTTTATGAACTAATATTTATTAGACTTTCAGGATCCCTTCTAGAAGCCCCCTCCCCCTTATGAGTCCAGATATAGCCCGAGGCTATATTCCTTGATTTTAAGGATTTGCCAATGTTTAATTTTGTGTTTATTTTTCATCTCTCAGTTGGTTAATAATGCCAAATACTTTTTTTTTGGAAAAAAAGAAAATTGCGGTAAATATTTGGTGGTTGACCACTACTGAGGGATACATCTTTGGCAATAAAAGTAGTACCAATAGATTCCTTATTTTATGCTCTTTCCAAATATCATGGCTGTTTTTCAGTCAAGGCACCCCCCCCCCCGTAATAATCCCAGATATATACGTAAGTATATATATATATATATATATATATATATATATATATATATAAACTATAGAAACAAAATTATGGAAACCTGGTACTTATCTCATATATCCACCACACTCAAGAAGTGAAGTTAGGCTAATATTAACGAAAAGTACCAAAACATGACGAAAAATATAATACTTTAATGTACTTATGTATTATAGCGACCACACTCAAGGAGTGAAGTTAGTTTGATCATAATGAAATATACCAAAATATAATGAAAATATGATACTTAAGCAACAAAATTATGGAAACTACAACAGAGAATCATGGAAAGCAGGCTACCCAGAACGCATTATACTAAATACATAGCCTAACCAACTCTACTTATTAAATATTTAATTAAAATATACCTGCATAGTATTTATCTCACTCAGGCTAAGCTAATTAGTTCCGAGTGCACACAGAGAAACCGGTTTTACGACAGATCAAGAACAACAGTGGGGTTGCTATAATATACAAATACCTACTTTAGAAACACATTAGGGCCATATATTTGCATATTAGGAGGGGGGTAAAGTATAGCGGATCTGCATGCAAAATGTGTTAGCTACAATTATTCTGCATATTATGAAGTAAGAATTGTTTTCTAACTTCAGGATGTCCAAATACTTTACCCCCCCCCCCCCTAATGTGCAAATATATAGCCAAAAATACATAAGTCCAATGTATTCTGTCACTCGCCACTTGTTTTCCACTGAACATAAGCTAATTGTCTCTTAATACAGACATATGAAACGATTTGTTCTCGAGTTTTACACAGCGTAATTCTTAAGTGTAGTGGGTATAACCTAACCTAACTGGAAACCTAACCTAACCCCCCCCCCCTCCATATAAAAATATATAGGCCAAACTATACAAGTCCAATGCATTATGTCTTAGTCCAAAGCATTGTATCATCTGTCACTTGTTTTTGAAGCTATAAAACCGTTTTCCTGAGATGCAACCTAAGCGTAATTCTTGAATTTGTTTCCAATAACCGACAAATACCTTTTGTTTTTTTAAGGTCTTCTTTTAGTTTTTATATATTCCTAGGGCTATATCTGGAATCACCATGGGGCGATGTGCACCATCAGAAAAGCGACTTGTTTCCAATTCATGTTTCTTTCAGACATGGCCAGTGACCACAGTAGACAGAATATACAGTATCGACAAAGGCCTTACTCATTACTCTCCGTTAAAAAAAATGTGAAACAAATTTAAAACCACACAAGATTCATAATCCGCCTTCACGCACGCGCAATGACAATTGTTTCCAATCTACGCATCACGATGAGCCTATGAAAACTGAACTAAGGTTGTGATGTATATTGACAGGGACGATACGCGTGGTATCAAATGTGTATCATGTTTGGAAAAAGAAGACGCTACAGTCTACTGTGCCAGTGACTAAATAGCACAGTTCATATAATTATCCAGTAAGCTTATCGCAGATAATTTCTGGTCTTCGTTCTCGGTGCGAACAAAAAGCTCCTCCCACTTCTTCGTGCAGTTATGGATCAGTGTGTTTGCGTCTATCAATGAGAAATGGTTACTAAGTGCATTATTCGTAATAGCGGGTCTCCACTTGTTTCCGATTGTTTCGCGTCTGACTTGTCTACCCTTGAAAAGATCTGATGCCGCCTATGTTTCTACGTTCTCTGGAGCACTCGCACCCCGGTCCGGGTTTTTATAATGGGTGAGATAGGGAATGATCATACTGGATAATTATATAAACTGTGCTAAATAGTTACCAAAATTGCAGTTTAGCAGCTTTTCTGAAGAAAACATGGTAAAAAAGAAAAGTACCTTAGTACCGTTAGTTTGCTTGTTTTATGCTCTCGTTTTCAATATAATAGTCGTTACTCTTACAATGCACCCCCCCCCCTTATAGTTCCAGATATAGCTCCAGGATATACACAAAAATGAAAAAAACAACACTACAACGATGACAATCCTACTCTAGAATAAGTAGCATGTTTCATGCCGCATGTTTCTATTAATCAGATTCATTATATTTCCTTCCATTGTTAACTACCTATTAAAATAATATTTAATCCAGTAATTTCGTTAAAAATTATTTACTAATTCCCTTGAATGTTATAAAACTATGTTATTCAGGACTATATACATGGAATGGAGACAACCAGGGGCAATGGGTAGGGGCGTCGTCTGGGGAGGGGGGAAGGGGGTTGGCAGTTGCTTCCCCAACAATTTGGAGAAAAAATAGGTACTTGTCTATTGTATAAAACACACTCGAGAAGTGAAGTTTGGTGAATGCTAATGGAATAAAACAAAATATGATGAAAATACAACGCTTTAGCAACAAAAACTAATGTTTAAATATTGTACAAACCACTGTTTGTAATCTCCGTATAGGATTTCTCCGTTGAAATAACCTGTTTGACTAGTTTCTTTTATCATATTCCCTATAGAATGTCTCGCGGATTCCCCAGTTAACATAACAGTACCCAAAATTATGAAAACTGCCACATAGAATTATGGAAGGGGGCCACCCAGAGCGCGGAACCTAAAATAACCTAACCTAACCAAAATAACAACTAAATATCGAGTCGAAAGTTATTGTCTGGTATAGACAGCGTGTAAAACCAGGCATTCGCGATACAAGTTCTCGAGTGTGTTTTATATTTTAGACAAGTACCGAAAGTTATTATACACCCCATGCCCCTTGACTATCTGGATATGAACCCCTCTTGCCCCTCCCCCCTCAATAACAATGCTGAATATTTGCCCCTGGCAATGGGGTTGCCTACATTGTCAGGGTAATGAATATTATAGGGTATTAAAAAGGAGCGTAGAATAAGGAATCTAACTCTACTGCTTTCATTCATTACGATGTCTCCTTCAGAATAGCCCCTAAACTGTAATTTTACTGGAAAACCACCAGACTTTTGTATATTGCCTAGGGCAATGTCTGCCCCCATTAGGACGGTGCTGAGACTCAATTGCTACAGTACTGATTATTAAGTTTGAAAATAGCGTTGAATAACGAATATATGGGTATGTCTACTTTTTTTTTCCTATTTGATTTCTGACCTAAGGTAACCTTAACCAAAACTCTATAGCCTAGCCTAGGATAATACACCTCTTTTTAGGAAAGACCACTTTTCTTTGGCATTCCGGAAAAATAGAAATGGGTTTTAAGACCACCCCTGTTTTACTACAGCATGATGCAATGTTAGGGTAGTAACAAGAGCCCAACCTTCTTGGTGAAATTTTCACCAATAATATGCATGGACGCCCATGTGGGAGGGGGGCAGGGGGATCCATCCCCCCCTGCCTGAATAATGCTGCCTTACATTTTTGTTTTGAGATTTCTATTAAGCGGCATTGGAAGTGCCAATTAGACTGGATAAGCCCCCCCCCCTCCGTAAAATTCAGCTTATGGGCGCCCATGATAAATTGTCAGCATAAATTCAAAATGTGGTCTCTGTTTTGACAAGCAACTAAAAAGAAAAAAAATATATTTAACATTGGTGATTTATAGAATAAATATCAAGCAATAACAGTTACATTTTTAGAATCAGAATAAAATAAGCTTTCTATTGATATGTGAGTAAAACTGAAACACTGAAAGGATATATACATCAATATAGGATAATTGGTATTTCCAAAGAGGTCCTTGTAGGTAGGCTAGCCTAAGTCAATAAACTAATAATTTCAAGTGTTTGATCTTAAATAATTTTAATAATAAACATATTGACGCATAGCTCAGATTTTTAGCTATTCATTGATATATACAATTCTTCTCAATTCCTGTTTGGTAACAAGATGTGAGGGTTTGAGTTTTAAAAATTTTGCTCGATTTCATACTGTTTGTTCACCTTAGGCCTACTACACTTCACCTTAATATGCTATGTCTTATTAGTCTAAAAACACGCATGCAGATTGAATAGACACATCCAATTGACATTAGCACTTGATCTGTAGGCTAAGAGTAAGCCTCACTAACCTTAACAATTCAGTCTTGATCTTGGACTAATTCTTTCTAAAGTAGGGTATTCCAAATTCACAATCTGAACATCAAGTAAAACCTCTGGAGCCAAATTCCATAGAAAAATAGAGTCGACCTTACAGCTAGTATTCCATTGGCTAAAATTGAGGCGTAGAATGGGCACGGCTGAACAAGAAATTACGTCACTAAAAATTTTATAATTATTGCGCACTCATTCTCTTTGTTGTCAGACGTTCTGTTTCCCTATTAAGAATTCGCGGATACTCGCTATCAATATACTAATAAGCATTATTGCGTCATATGTGTCACAAATAATTTATTTTCGCAATTGTCCTATATCTCTTTTGGTGAGGGAGGATAAGTGTCCTTCTGAGCATTCTGGGGATCAGAACTTTCACTTATGACAATTAGTTAATTTTTTTTAGCTCAGATTCGAAGGCATTAGTATTTAGGAACCTCTTCAAGGAACCCTTAAACAGGGGCGAATCTCCAGCACTTTTATTGGAGGGGGGGCAAGAGGGGTCCATATCTGGATAGTCAAAAGGCATGGGATGTATAATATTTTTTTCTCCACATTATTGGGGGGTGGGGGCAACTGCCCCCCCCTTGCCACCCCCAAACGACGCCCCTACCCTTAAATAAACCCAGAACTGGCGGGACGTTGTCTCTGCTAACCCTGTAGTAAGTTTATCAGAACTAGGATCTGGGAGGCATGGGCGCCCATAGGCTGAACTTTTGGGGGGGGGGGCTTACCTGGTCTAATCGGCACTTCCAGTATTGTATAATCGAAATCTCAAGACAAAATATCATAGTAAAAAGCGATGTGGGTACAATATATTGTTTTTTTTAGACATGGCACTTCTTATAGAAAGAAATGTCATAGGAACTTCACAAAAACTCATGGAGGGCAACTAGATCCCCCTCCTCACGTCAATCAGTTCCCCAAACACATCCAATCAAAATATTGACATAGCCATTTTGTTCAGTGTAGTTTAAAGGTTTGAAAATTATGATTTTGAGAATAACACCCCCCCCCCCCACAACCCTCAGAGCAAGGGTTGTAAGTTATGCCCTGTGGGGATATAAGGTTTTTTTTTATAGAAAGGTTGGTCGTATAAACCTCAGAGGGGGCTCATTTGATTGGTAATCAGAGTTCTACTGGCCTTTTTAACAGTCAAAAGTGATTAGAGGTTATCCAGCCCCCCCCCCCCTGCACACCAATCATTTCCCCAAACACATTCAATCTTAATTTTTGATATAGCTATTCTGTTCATTGTAGTTGAAAGGTCCAGAAATTACGTCTTTGAGGATAACCCCCCCCCCATATTGCCCTCTGGCCAAAGGTTATAAGTTACGCCCTGGGGCATATAAGGTATTTATAGAAATGGTGGTCGTATAAACTTCAAAGAGGGCTCATTGGATTGGTAATCAGAAGTTATAGTGCTCTTTTTAAGAGACAAAATGATCAGAAGGCATAACCCCCCCCCCACACACACACACACACACACACACACGTCGTATTTTCCCGAAACGCATCTGATAGAAATTTTAAGATGGTCATTTGTTGTCATAAAAACTTCGAAAAGGGCTCAGTCGGTTGGTAGTTGAAAGGGCTAGTGCCTTCTTTAATAGTCAAAAGTGATTGGAGGGCAACCATCCCCCCCCCCCATGCCCATCATTTCCCCAAACACTTCCATTCAAAATATCGAGACAGTTATTTTGTTTGACGTAGTTTAAAAGTCGAGAAATTGTGTCTTTGAAGATGAGAACCCTCTCACAGTCCTCAGGGCAAGTGTTGTAAGGTATGCCCAGAGAGCATTTAAGATTTTCATGGAAACGGTGGTCGTATTAACTTCGGAGGGGGCTCATTGGATTGGAAAGTGGAAGTTGAAGAGCCATTTTTAAGATAGTCCGGGAGCCAGACCACTGTAATGTGACAACTAGGTGGTCAGAAAGACACAGTCAGTTTGACAATAGTTTCCGACTACATCGATCACGCTGAATCCAAATATGGGTGGTGGCAAAGCTGGAGATCACGGCTTGACCTTGTAAAAGCCAAAAAACACTCTTTTTAGGCCTATAAAACGTGTACAGACTGTTTATTTTTTCTAACATTGTACCCCTCCGATTTAGTGGTGCGACATCTCAATTTGGTCCTAATATGATTTTCTCATAGAATATGTTAAATTTTTTCCGATATATTCTATAGCCCAGGAGCTATAGGCTAATATTTATTAATTTCCCCCGGAAATCTCAAAATTCAAAGGTTCATTTTCAACTAAACCCCGTATCTCGGACCTTTCTATAATTTTGTGTTTTTCATTCTTTTCCAGAATTTACCTTTTGTATTTAGCTTTACATGGCCGTAATGTTCAAAGCTTAAACTGTTCGGTGAAGCCGTCTAGAATTTTTTGAAAAAGTGCAGGCCTAAAAAATATATGCAAAAATACATTTGTCCAAAATGATGATGTGACACATCTTTTATGCTAGAATTTGACGCCAAATCCGAATATGAACCTTATTTTGCAGCCCAATCTTAACTTCGTTTATTATAGGCTAATTACTTATTTGTAGGCCTAATTTTTTTTTTTTTTTTGATAAATGGTATTGCCGGACATGTTTTTATGCCAAATTTTGACGCCGAGTCCAACGGTAGCGTTGACTTGGTCATCGTGTTTCAACTTTAGTTGCTATGTACTTTTTAATTTGCTATAAACTCTGATTTTCTTGCAAATATTGTTGTAAATCCAGATTATAATGAACCTACGAAGCTTTGCAAGGTAGTAAACGGACACGGAAGAACCATGATCGACAGAAGCTGAAAGCGTAAACCTGTAACATGATTAAAGAGTGTTTATTATTTTAAGCACTGTAAGTAAAGCTACAGGTAAGGACTGTCAAAATACAATTCCCGCGCATCCCAACGGTTTTCCTCAAACATACAAAAAATCCCGCTAATCCTCTTCCGAATCGTCGCTGTCGGCACCACATCGCCCGCCACATGCGCAAAGAATGTCGTATGGCTTTATCCCCAAGCAAGGGCACTTTTTACCACACACAGTTTTACAGTAACAAAAGGTTGAAGCCTTGTTGACAGATGGAGGCCAGGGGGTCAGCGCTGAAGTCGCTGGACTAACTCCTCAAATGTCGTGACGGGTCTCAAGTTGGCCAAACTCAAGTTGGTTGAAGATATAGGGCTTAGGAATCACAGCCTGAAGAATAATGCTCCACTGAAGTATAGCTCTCTTGACGTGAGATACGAAAGAACCATCTGTTGGGGGTAAGCTGTTCAAGTTCTTTTTTCTGGGGAATAAATGAATTCGGAGGTCATTGAGAGAATCAATCTGTTTTTTGCTATATACCGATACAGTCAATTTCGTACAGATACGCAAGATTTCGGGCTCGTACATAATGATGTTTTTGATATCACTCCTCACTTTCCGTGTAAGATCAGCAATTTCTTGAATGAGCTGTGATTTAGCAGCAGATGTAGCAAATGTTTTTTTGCCCTTCGAGAAGAAAAAATCTGACCGTATCACATCCATTAATGCAATGTAGCAGCCCTATTGACTCTAGAACAGCCCACGATGTTCTATTCACAATTTTATGGATCGGAAAGACTTTGTCACGGAACTGAACGTAGAGCTCGGGTTCATAGCCTGGGTCACACCTGCAGAGGAATATTTCGCGATAGTTCTGTAATAAAATGACAACAATGTCTGTGTCATTTGCTTCAACAATTACTTGGGAACATCCATTTCTGTAGCATTCGGCAACATGGAGAGCAACACGCGCGTCTGCTTCTTCATGTGTACTGCACAAAATCGCTTCGTAGTCCGGGTTCGGATCTAAAGTCATTTTGGATGGAACCAGCTTTAGCACCTTCGTTCTATCACTGAATCCACCAGAGAGGTAAATGGTAAATCTTAATTCAGAAAGACAGACATGGCTCCACAATTCAAAAGTACATTCGATAAGTCTTGCCTTACTCTCTGACTGCATAAGCAAAATATCCCAGTTTTCTAGCACCATGCTCTTCGTAACGATAAAACTCTTCGTCACTGTTTTTCTTCTCCGCTCATGACATCCACTACTGTCTTTTAGAACAATAGGAATCCCAGAAATGTTTACAAGGCCGAACACTCCGTCATTCCGATCAGCTACAATATGCAGCTCGGTTGTAGATTTTGGGAGTCGATTTAAGAGCCTTGCAAGGATTCGTTTCGAAAATGCCTCAACGGTTTCGGTTTTGTCTGGCCCTTGCGACCGGATTAACGGCATGAAATCTACCACCACACCAGTTCCCGTGACCGTGTTAATCGGAACTTCGCTAGGCCAACTTTCTAAACTTGCAGAGGTGCGAATGAACTCGAGAAAACTTGACTTCGTGCTCGATCGAAGTTTTAATACGTTTAAAGACATAGGTTAGACCTATGTCTAACCAAGTGTACTACTCCATGTATAGCATAGTAGGACCTAAGCCATATTTAATGTAGTACTGATGGTGGGGTGTAGTACTCAAATTCTGAGGTACAGATCCCATGATGTACTACTGCAGGGGTGAAGTAGTACATTATGTTGATGGTAGTACATAAGACAAGTAATATCCCTAACTCTAGGCTAGGGTAGGCTATGCCAAATGTTAGATATACCCAGCATTTGGTATAGGGTATCCAAAATAACAGATTTGTAGTAGATTGGCTTAAGGTGGTCTCAGTAACATCAAGACTAACATACCGTAAACAATCCCTGATCTAACTTAGCATAATTACAGTTTAGGCCAAGTCTACATAGAAATGTCACAATATGTTCATCAGACAGTTTGAGATTAAAAACTGATTCTGAATTCCAACCTGGTCTTGAGTTTTCATCTTGAAGCCTATTACTCATTTCCAGCAATCTGAAAGTTATTTAGCCTACCTGTCCATGACATTACATAGTTACATAAGGCAGGCATTAGGCGTCGTTTAGTTCCTATTCTTAGCTCTAACCACTAACAGTACAGCTTCTCAATCACACTACCAACCTCAAGTTTAATCAGCAACAGAGTTTACAAAATTGTTGTTGTTGTTGATAGTGCTTACGGGCTGTTGCTCACTGCATACGTGACATAAACAATGTTTTCAAACACTCACAATCACTTAATCTTTCACAACTATATTGAAAGGTTGGCTTAATAGAGGGCAATCTTTGAAGATGACCAGGGCAGGTTCTTGGCTTAGGATTTGTAGGGAGAGTGTCACTGTCCCATTCTTATCAGCAGATAAACTGAAAATCAGTCAGCATTGTAAATACATTTTGAATTAGACACACACAAAAAAAAGTTGATATTTGGTTGAAAAGTAAAGTTCATATTCAGAATTGGCGTTAAATTCTAGCAGAAAAGATGTGTCACATCATCATTTTGGAAAAATGTATTTTTGCATATATTTTTTCGCCTATACTTTTTCAAAAAATTCTACACGGCTTCACCGAACAGTTTAAGCTTTGAACTTTACGGCAATGTCAAGCTAAATAAGAAAGTTAAATTCTGGAAAAGAATGAAAAACACAAAATTATAGAAAGGTCCGAGATACGGGGTTTAGTTGAAAATGAACCTTTGAATTTTGAGATTTTTGGGGAGAATTAATAAATATTAGCCTATAGCTCCTGGGCTATACAAGATATCGGAAAAATTTAACATATTCTATGAAAAGATCATATTAGGACCACAATGAGGTCGCGCCACTAAATCGGAGGGGTATAATCTTGGAAAAAATAAACAGTCTGTACAAGTTTTATAGGCCTAAAAACGGTGCTTTTTTTGCTTTTTACACGGTCAAGCCGTGATCTCCAACTTTGCCACCACCCATATTCGGATTCAGCGTGGTCGATATAGTCGGAAACTATTGTCAACCTGACTCTGTCTTTCTGACCACCTCAACTCAGAAATAAACGAGATACGCTTTAGTGGCTCCCGGACTAAGAGTCAAATTTATCGGAGGGCAGCTATACCTCCCACGTCATATTTTCCCCAGTGCATCCGATAGAAATTTTAAGATAGCCATTTGTTCAAAAATAGTCCAAAGATCTCATAACATGGCCTTTGGGATTGACACAACCCCCCAGAGTATGGGGATGAGTGTTTTAAGTTATGCCCCGGGGGGAATGTAAGGTATTTATGAAGAGGTGGTCTTGTGAACTTTAGAGGAGGCTCATTTGACTGGAAAGGCATAGCTCTAGTTCCATTTTAAGGGTCAAGCGTGCTGGAGAGAAAATAGCCCCCCCCCTCTCCCTGATATCCTCTTTTCCCCAAACACATTCGATCAAAATAGTGAGACAGACATTTTGTAGCCAATAGTCCAAACAGAATATAATAATGTCTTCAATAATCAAATATAAAAAATATCTAGGTGGATGTTGAACTAAATCAAAACAAACAATGAGCATGTGAACTTTCAAAAAGGTGACAAAGCAATATCTCAAGAAAAACTTTATTATTAAGTTAGATCTTTAAGAGTAAGTTGTGGGGGATTTTGAACTAGCCAAAAGGCATTGGAAATTAGGTCTTTGACGATGACAGCCCCCTCATAGCCCTCAGGGCAAGGGTTGCAATTTATGCCCTGGGGGTATATAAGGTGTTTATAGAAAGCGTTGTCGTAGAAGCTCAAAAAGGGCTCATTCGATTGGAAATTGAAAGGTGTTTGGAAGGCTTGACATTTTTATGGTAAACATCGATGTGGGTACAATGTATTATTTTATTTTTTTTCATTTAGACCAGGGTACTTCGTATCGAAGGAGTTGTCGTAGGAACTTCCAAAAGGGCTCATTCGATTAAAAATAGAAAGGGCTAATGCCCTTTTTAATAGTCGAAAGTGATTGGAAGACAGCTAATCCCCCTCCCATCCTCCCATTTGCCCATTATGTTTAAAACTTAATGTTACCTTAAGATTAAATCAAAATGCACTGTGTTCATGCTAATTCCCAA
>CM051256.1:63255136-63320136 GCA_027921565.1 Artemia sinica
TTTCAACTGAAAGTAAGCAGCAACATCAAAACTTAAAACGAACAGAAAATATTACGTATATGATTGGGTTCACCCCCTAGTCAATACCTCGCTCTTTAAGCCAAAGATTTTTTAGTACTTTCATAAGAGCTATTTATTCTAATTAACGGCCTTTGTGATTAAGCGGTCATTTCTAAAGAATTGAAACAAAAACCTAATATACGTATTAAAAATATATGAATATAGAAGTTCGTTACGTAAGTTAATACGTAAGTTACGTATGTTTATTACCAATAAAAACGTTCGTAAATAAAATTAAACAAGTTTCGAGAAAGCCATTTACCAAATAAAAGTAAAATAAATATACAAATTTTGTTTTAATTATTCATTTACGGTGGGCCAAAATCAAAACCTGCATTAATTCAAAAACGTTCAAAAATTAAATAAAAAAAACAAGTTTTTTAACTGCATATACGGAATAATTTCTGTTTGTTTTAAGTTTTAACGTCGTTCCTTGCTTTCAGTTAAAAAAAAACTTGTTTTTTTCCATTTAATTGCAATTAGAAGTGATCGCAGTTACAGTCACGTATTCATGGTCGCAATTCATCGCAGTCACAGTTGCAAGTAGTCCCAGATGTAATCACAGTTGTAGTAATTGTAGTGGCCCTGAACGTTTCAAGTTAATATCCCTTCTCCATTCCTAAGATATTGCAGATACGACTTTTTGATACCCTGAATGCTCATGGTATATTTAGATTTGGCTCAACATCCCCCTTAATATTCCCTGAAATTTCACTTTATGCCCTTGGCCTTTTCGGACAAACCTAGGATCAAACATAACCCCCTTTCCCAATGGTTAATCCTGTATTGAAACAATGGCCCTGAAAGCACAGTTATACTACCGGGGATACAGTTTCCCGGGGGTTGTGAGGTGCATAGTAACCCCAGAGGCATAGTTACTAGAACTTTTGACTATTTAGAAAAAAGTGGCTATTTAATAATTTTGATCAGTGATGAGGGGGACATCCAGAAAAGATAAAGGGGCCCTTTCCCCTTCAAGCACTGTTTAACTTGCCCCAAAATTTTTCAAAGTATTCAAAAAGATTTGAATACCATTAGTCGTTTCTTAGATATTGCTGATGCGCCCTTTTGAGAATCAGCATGCACATAGTGTTTTGATTTTGTTTAACACCCCCTCAACATTTCCCGAAAGTTTCACCTTAATATCCTAAGCCTTTTTGGAGACATGGGGTCAAACATACCATCTTTTCCAATAGCATACCCTATATGTAAACAGCGGGTAACTTGTATGACTTACAGCTTCTGCCCTAGGGGCTTTGGGTGGGGGTTGTCACTCCCAGAGGCATAGTTATTTGAGAAAGCATGCTGCTGGTTGGAGAACAGTTAAAGCTAACGTAGGAGGGGGTTCTGGTCACCCTCCGATGACTTTTGACTCTTGAAAAAGGCCCTAGAGCTTCCAACTTTTTATTGGATGAGTGCCCTCCAAAGTTTCTGCAGCCACCCCTTTAATATGAAGTGGCTCTGGGGAAAAAAAGAAAAGAAAAAATAGATAATGCATTGAAGCCTTATGACCCTTTACAGTAGGCAAAGTTAGAGCGTTCCCTCTGATGTGCCTCTGTACGACGCTTAATCTACTCTTGACCCCTCAAGTTCCGTTTTTCTCTAATTTTAGAACATGGAGAGGGTCATGTGTCATTATTAAGGGATTCTCGGTGTTCATAACTATGCCATAGAATCCTAAATTTTTCTTGCAAAGTTGCATCTTTCAAAGAGTGATATTTTAAAAAAATGGATCTTCTCCGAACTACTGAAATTTTATCCAACCTCTCAATCGCCTCGTCTGTAGTGCAGTGCAAAAACTGATAAAGGCTAGTCGCTTCTTTGTCTGTAACCATTGTCAGCGATGAACCATTCTTTTCAACCTTAGGGCGTGTGAAGGGCAAAGTATAAACACATACAACAAGTACTGACAAAACCTATCCTCTCCACACAAAAAAAGTGACCCTTTGTCCGCGTCTCCGGAGACGATGCGAACCTGGTGCCTAAATTTTTCAAGTTCCGTAGGGGATTATACTTGTTCCATAGGTGATTATACTTTGATAATCACCTACGGAACCGGTTCCGAAGGTGATTATGCTTTGATCAGGTGTGTTCTGAGTTAAAGAGACGGATCCTGATATAAAGCTTGTGATTAGAATTAGGACAATGAAAAAATGAGGGTGCTTTATTGCGGAGCATATTTAAATTAATGCCTTCTATTTTGAAATAGTTTCACCCTACCCTATTAGATTTTATGTGATGTTTACCGACACCCATTTATCACGCCTAAATTTACGATTTGAGAGTGCTACGCGTACATACTCGTATATCGAATGGAAAATTGCTTTGATTATTATAATTGTATTCATCTTCCTCTAATCTATCCCTTTTTCTCAATGTTATTGACGTCAAAACTTGAAAATATGATAATTTATCTCGAAAGTATTTATTTTTCCTGTCATTGCATGGCAACTGGATTAAAGAAATTAGCCGCGTAAATTGTATTGATAGTATTTGATAGAATCTACTTTTATTTAATTTGGTTCAGAACCGTACGAAATTTACTTCTTGTGTGTCCCCTAAGCTCCTTGATTGGAGGCCGGGATATGCTGATATAGGCCCACTATATTCTTCGGAAGGAAAGCAAAAAAATAGCAAAAAAATATAGGCTCACAGCTCCGAGCCATTCTTCCCGTCTGTAAAAAAGAAAAAAAAATAACAAGTAGTCAGATTTGGTTTGTTCGTGCCAGTTCAGTCCTATCCAAAAGTAATGCCCCGCTTCATATCGAACATTAAAATTAAAGCGACATTGAAGAGAATCCAATTTTGGCCACCAAGAGCCAATATCATCGATGTTAAAAAAAAAAAAAACAATAATTCAGAAGATACAGAGTTCACATTTTTGTCTCTTTTTTAGAGACTATCAATAAGAAAAAGCATAAACCAGCAGAATACGGGAAAAGAATTCCAAATGAATGCTCTTTCTTACGAGGAAATGGAAACAATAAACAAAAAATATAGTGTCTAAGACGAAACTTGGATTTCGAGAGGCTTAAAACGTGCTAGTTTTTTCTGCATAACTTTTTTGTGCTTTGAAACTTCGAAATATTGGAGTTTACCATTAAAAGCTGCACCTTCCGATAAATTGACCATAAGTTTGGGGGTAAGTAGCCAAAGTATTTGAAATTGAGCTATAATACAGCTATGGCTTTCTGGTCATTTATCGTCTTTATAATTAGTGTAAATTGTAAAATCTTTCCCTCAATCTTTTTTGTTTGCTCACTATTTCTCACTGAGTAGGCTACAGCCTTGAATTAACCCAATAAAACGTATATAACTACGGCCCATTTCCAGATTTCTCATTAGCCTATAACCTATAGCCTAGACTAGGTCAGTATTTGCTAGTGTTCGGCTCACTCGGGGTTCGGGTCTAGGCCCCGGGGCCCTATCCCGAATCCCTCCGTCTCCTCGAAAGGTTTGTTTTATAGAATCTAGGGGATGAAAGGAATCCCGCCATTCTGGAATTTTCTAAATTTATATTTTGATAGCCTACGACATTGAATTCTAAGTAGATCATGGTATGTTTATTTCTTAGCTATCTCATTATGGTACTAGAATAGAACTTTTCTGAAGTTAAAAGAAAAAAAAACATTTCAAACATTTCATAGCCTTGGCATAGTTATTTGGCACAGCAAGTAATTTGACTCCTTTTCCTTTTGCATTTTCTCGATTAATATCGCACCCTTCGAAAAAGCATCGAACGCTCATTCTGGTTGTTAGCCGGCAGCACTTAATAATAATCAGTTTTCTAAGCACAATACTTCTTCTTCATATCCATATCGCAGGATTTACTGTTTAATTTCAACCTGCTAATATTCGATAATTTCCCGGTCACCCGGTCGTCGTCTGAATCACACTTAGCATAATTTATTGGCCCGGAGCGATTAAGTAGTACAACATTTCCCCTCTAGAGGCGCTAGAGGTACGCGGGGTCACTTTTGGAGAGTTTTGTCAGTACTTTGTATGTGTTTATACTTTGGTGAAGGGTTATCTGCGACTCACGATGGGAAGTAATAGATTCAGTGATCTCATGATAATGGCCATTAAAAAAGAGTAGGTAAAGAAACTGGATTTAGATGGGTTATTTGACTATTTCTCCAAGCAGTGAAGTCGTCGCTATCCCCTGGTTTAGGTATATTTGCTCGATGTTGTTCTGTTTTTTTTTCTGTTTTCTTCCGGTATGTAAATTAGAAAATGGAACAAAAATCTTTGCCCTTCCCTTTATTTTTGTGAAAGGACACTCAGGTCTCGAAGAAGAAAATGATGTTGAACGTATGTGCACTTAAGATGTCCACAGATTCAAAACGCAACCTCTTTAAAGAAAAAAGGGGCAAAAGCACGAACAAAATGTATGTATCAGTCCGAATTTTCCTCTAACAAATTATGAAGTAAGACCGATTTGTAAAGGAGCATGCTACGAAGTATAAAAATGAATAACAAAACTAGGCTCATTATTATGTCAAGTGCATCAGCTCTTACCAAAAAGAAGCATATTAATTCAAACTTATTGCACAGTCGGATTTGAATCAACATTTTCGTTGAAGCGTCCAATGAACAGCAACATGCAGACGTAAACATAAGATGAGTTTCAGAATAGCGGTATAAAATCTAAGTGCGTCTAAAATCTAAAAGCCCCGTTTAGGTCATCAAACTTCTAAGGCCATAGTTTTCTGTCAAAGTACCGAACAAGTAATTTTTTCGTGTTTTGCAATCACGTCATGGTTGAAGTTCTTAGAAGTGAAAACAAAAACAAGAGAAATCAGCTTTTATCTTGATATCAAACTTTTAAATAGAGTAAAAAATTTTTTTCTTAAATACAAGGATAGAGTGATGTTAACACTCAAAATCGAGCAAATTAACCTAAATGAGAGGAAATTTGAACCCAAACGTCCTGTCCGGGGTGAAATTTCTTATTTAAATACGTCACTTTTACTTGTAGCCCTTTTGAAATAACATCTTTTTTTCACTTAATTTCTATTCTTTTATTCAATTTTTCGCGCTAATATGGCTCTTGTTTCTCCCATAAATTGGAAATGCTATCCATCTTTATGAGGAACAAGGCTTTAACTTCAACGTTAAACTGTCATCCTCGAAAATAATCGAAATAATCCCAACAGGTGATTTTTTTCTAAGTCTTTTAATGTTGAAAAACAAAACAGAAAATACTACGAAATGAAACTACATTTAAACATAATTCTCCATCTTCCGACTGAGGGTCACTAATTGGTTTACTTAATCTCATGTTGGCTTTTAAATGAGCGACCTTAACGTTGCTCATTGAAAAAAAAAAAAACTTACAGATTCGAAGTGGCAATCTCAAAAATCAAGGTGTTGGTAGACAATTGTGCAACCGATTCGACTACATAGCGAACTAATGAACCAATTTGAAATGACCTGTTTAAAATTTCACCATAGGCAATGAGAATAATAAAAAGAAATGGAGTTTGAGGTATACAGACTCACAATAACGCCCAGTAATTAATCAAGAATCATAAGAAGCGGGGAAGGAGGGACTCTCTGCTAATGAGTATATACATATATATATATATATATATATATATATATATATATATATATATATATATATATATATATATATATATATATATATATATATATATATGTATGTATATATAAGGTCCCACGCACATTGTTTGTACCACGTCCTATGTTTTGTCACTAATTCATCTACTTTCGTAGTGGGAGAGAATATAAGCAATGTTTGTGGCCCCAACGAGGGCTAAATTAAAGCTGAATTAAATCATAAATAGTATCACACACTACGACAACATTAGTTCACTCAAGAAAATCAATTTCTGTTTCATGCACTACTTTAAACGTCAGGAATTTCCTCCATGGTTATAACCGAAAAATGGATGGCTCATTGAAGAGCTATGGAACCGCAGAGGAGCTCAATGTGGCATTATGGTCACCAGTTTCCCACCTAAGAAAATGAATGACTGTATTCACATCTCGTATCTCTTAGAAATATATTGAACTGAAGATCGTGGACAAAAATAATTTCAGAGACAAAGAATGTGCTCAAACAAAAGACATTCCCATTTACAATATGCTAGCTCAAATAATATTCTTGTTTTCCTTTTGGGTCTCCATAAACTCATTGTATTACTAGACACAGGGTTGCCACCCCCTAGTGATTTATCATTTGGTCGCTGATTTTTTCTTTATTTCCTAGATTAAATTTTGACAAGGGATTTCTAGTGACTTTCTGAAAAAATCTAGAGACTTTTTTGCTTTTATTAGTTTTTTTTCAGATTGCAAGACATCCGCAAAAATCCAACGGAGAAGGCACACAATGGCTTGATTGAAAATAAAAGTAGTGTCAGTATTGAGGAGACCATCTCCAAGCGAGGACGCATATATTGCTGAAAAATGTGCAATGCACTTTTGTTTCAAACAGTTCGTGGTAACGAACTGTAAGTAAGGAGCGACCCGGCTCAAAAGTAACCGAAACCCTAAAAAATGGCATTTTTATACCAATAGATATATAAAAAGTGTCTTTTTAGGCTGATTTCAAATATATAAATTTCATTACTTTTAGTCTCGCCCATCAAAGGTTACAAGCCTGAGAAAATTTTCCTGATTTTCGAAAAGGTGAAAACACCCCTTAAAAGTCAAGTGGTCCTGATGAAAATCACAGCATCAGCTTCAGCGTATCAGAGAACCCTACTGAAAAGGTTTCAAGCTCCTATCTGCAAAAATGTGGGATTTTGTATTTTTGCCAGAAGAAAGATCATGGATGCGTGTTCATTATTTTTATTTTTTTTTTTTTCCACGGGTGATCATATTGACCCAGTGGTCCTAGAATATTGGGAGAGGGCTCATTCGAACGGAAATTATAAGTTCTAGTGCCGTTTTTAAGTGAACAAAAAAATCAGAGGGGAACTAGGCCCCCTCCACCGCCTCTTTTTTCCAAAAATCGTCCGATAGCCATTTTGTTCATCACAGTTGAAAGGCCCAATAACTATGTCATTGGGTATAATATAACCCCCACAGGCCCAGGGGAAAGATCTTTGTTATAAAATTTGCCCATTGTTTGCGCATAGCATTTGTTATTGAGATGCATGCATACATTTTCGGGTGGTGGGGGGGGGACAAATTTTCTGCTGGGGAATTTTCCATGGAAAGAGAAGTTTCCAGGGAGAGAACTTGTCATGGGAAATTACACATTGGGGAATTTTCCAGAATTCTTATACAAAATTCTTTTTATATGTCTTGCTTTCTCTTTTCCGTCTCAGTTTTACGCGCGGAGTAGTTAAGAGTAATTGTACGGGGTTAATGTTCACTGGGATTGAATTGTCTAGAGAATATTTCCGTGGGAAGGGTTTCTCCGTAGAGGTGGGGCCAGATTTCCTGGCATTATTTAAAAAACGATCAGAAATTAAATAAAAAAACAAGTTTTTGAACTGAAAGTAAGGAGCAACATTAAAACTCAAAACGAACAGAAATTATTACGTATATAAAGGGGGTTTCACCCTCATCAACACCTCGCTCTTTACGCTAAAGTTTAAATTTTGTCCCAATTCTTTAAGAATGTTCCTGAAACACAAAGGCCGTTTAACTAGAACAATAAGACGCTTTTTTTAAAGTACTAAAAAACTTTACCGCAAAGAGCGAGGTGTTGAGGAGGGGGCAACCCCCTCTATGACGTAATAATTTCTTTTCGTTTTAAGTTTTAATGTTCCTCCTTACTTTCAGTTGAAAAAACTTGTTTTTTTTATTTAATTCATTCATATGACGTTTCCTTCAGTGCCTACTATGCCGCCTTCTTACTAATGTACCAAGCTCTTTTAGTTGATTAAAAAAAACAAGTTTTTTTCAACTGAAAGTAAGGAGCAACATTAAAACTTAAAACAAACAGAAATTATTACGTATAAAAAGGGGGTTGTCTCCTCCGCCATACCTCGTTCTTTACGCTAAAGTTTTTAACTACTTTTAAAAAAGCTTCTTATTGTTCTAATTAAACGACCCTTGTGTTTCAGGGGTCGTTCTTAAAGGATTGGGACAAACTCAAACTTTTAGCGTAAAGAGTAAGGTGTTCAGGAGGAGAAAGCCCCCTTCATATACGTAATAATTTCTTCTTCGTTTCAAGTTTTATATTGCTTCTTACTTACAGTTGAAAAAACTTGTTTTTTAAATTTAATTTCTGACTTTTTTTTAAATAATGCCATGAAATCTGGCCCCACCTCCACGGAGAAATATCCTCCCCACGGAAATATCTTCTAGACCAGCGGTGGCCAACCCGCGGCCCACTGGCCGCATGCCGTCCGCCGTAAACATTTTTGCGGTCCGCGAGATTCATCACACTTTTATATTCTTCGCCCTCATGATGCGCACACATCTTTGAACATCACAGATTTAATGTTTCACTCTTAACAATGTTGTTTATAAATGTATATAGCCCAAGTATGATATTAGGCCCGTTCTTTTGCACTAAGATCTTACATCTAAGATCTCACATCATTCTGCAAAGATTTCCGTTCTTTTAACTCATTTTTGTCCTGAAACCTTACAGCTCACTGATGTTAGCAAAAAGTATGAAAGACGCCATCTTTCTGCCATATAGAACAACGATGAGAGAACTTTGATGATATACTCATCATTGTTCTTAGACCGCTGATCAGAGCAGAATGATGAAAGACGTTTGCAAAAGAACGCTATAAGATCTTAGCGCCAAGATCTGACTTTTAAACGTTCTTTGTCAAAAGATGTAAGATCTTAGCCCAAAGATGAGTAAAAGAACGGCCCTATTATTATGTTGAATAGCCAAAGTATTTTCGATGTATCATGTTATGCAAGTAGAGTTATAAAAACAGTGAATTACAGCACATGCACTTGCCCATCGACAATTTAAGGATTTTCTGAAATAAGTAGATTCAGAATACGACGACGTTGTGTAGTTCCGTCGAATCAGATGGTTTATTCGTGGAAGATGTTTACAGCGATTTTATCGGTTACGAGAAGAAATTGATTTGTTTATGAATGACAAACAAAGGTCTGTGCCAGAATTAAGAAATGATGAGTGGTTATTGGATTCATGCTTTTTAGTGGATATTGTCAACAAACTTAATGAATTAAATATATCATTGCAAGCAAAAGATAACCTCATAGTCGATATATTTAATCACATCAAAGAACTTCAAAAGAAACTGTTGTTATTTGAATCACAGTTGAAAATTAATAATGCTCACCACTTTCCAATGTTGAAAGAATTTAAGAAATCAAAATGTAACAATTATATCAAATATGCGAAAGAAATAAGAAAACTTGCTGATGCTTTTGAAAGCCGATTCAATAATTTAGTGTTGAAAAAAAAACACCAAAATTTGTTAAATATATTCATCTCCTTTTCATGTTGAAATTGAGTCTGTCACAGAATATCAGTAGAGATGCCCCTATTGATCGTGTCACCCACCCCTGCTGCCACCTACAACTTTTTTTTACATAATTTATGTCTGTTTGTTGTCAGTGAGAATGAAAAACAGGAATTTTCTCACTTTGACGGATGTTTTCTTGGATGGTTATGTGTTGGTCAATTTATTTGATGTTTTTCATGGATGTCAACAGTAATTTATGTCTGTTTTATGGTTTTTGTCAGTGAGAATGGAAAAACAGTATTTTTCTCACTTGTAAAAACAGGAATTTTCTCACATTGATGGTTGTTTCATGGACGGTTATGTGTGTTGGTCAATTTATTTAATGTTTTTCATGGATGTCAACATCGATTTATGTCTGTTGTATGGTTTTTGTCAGTGAGAATTTGAAAAACAGGAACTTTCCCACTTTAATGGATGTCTGTTCTGGATGTTTTGAGTCTAACGGGTACCGGAGTCAATGACCTAAATTTCCAACATGTCGATTTATTTGTTGTTGTTGTTGTAAGCTCGAGGCGAATTTTATGAGTTTCCAGGAAACAGTTAGATCACGTGTTTCCTTCTCAGCCAATCAGAGGGCTTGTTTACATATGATTTCCCCGTTATATAACAATTCGACCTTGAGATTTCGTATATAACGGGCATGCAATGTGATTAAATTATCAGAAACTATTGTGACACAATGGATATAACAACTGTCATAATTGATGAGCTTGAAGCCATGCCAACTTCAATTTGCAATGTAAGTACATTTTCATTTTTTATTTTCAAAATAAGATTATTTTCCGTGGTCACCCTCCAGTATATTCAGGTAAATCCCCCCCCCCACTCTAGTACAAACATCACTATACAATCTTCATACTCGATAAAAAACATAAAATATGTTCTTTTTATTACCTAAACCTAACCCCCTCCATCATTGTTTTTACAACCAAAATTCTCATAATAGAAATAATTTTCTTTTCGTTAAATTTATGCAATTTTAAGTGTTCTATATCCTGGCTAAAAGCGACCACTGACTTCCGTCAAATCTTAAAGCATTGTCGTTCTGTTTTGACATAATGCTCTACGCGAGGTTAAAATTAGCTGTCACCCTTTTCCCTCTGTGTTTACGAACGTGGTGGTCAAAGTCAAAGGAACTGTTTCACCGTCAAAATTAAAACACTTTGAGGCAATTGCAATAATTAAGCGCAAACGCAATGCTCTATTTTGGAGAAGTGAAACGGATTTTTTTTCAAGCTTTCTTTCGATAGTTTCTTTTATATTCCCAGGAGGGGAGCGTGAATCCGGGATTTTTGCTGGGGAGGGGGTTAGCACTTTTAATAGTGACAAAATAGAAATGAAAAGATAATTGTTTTTATCATAATTGTTTTCTATTTCAGTGTCAAACCATTTCTCCTCGATATTTTAGTGATTTTAACTAAAGCATTTGAATAAAAGGCAGTAAGACGCTTTTAATGGTGACAAAATAGAAATGAAAAGATAATTGTTTCTTACTTCAGTGTCTAACCATTTATCTTCGACATTTAGTGATTTTAGCTATAACATTTGAATAAAAGGTAGTAAGATATATTCTTTATTGATATGCCTTTCGCTTGAATAAATCGCAAGATTAACTCAATGAGAGGGTATACCTAGGGCAGGTTAATTTTCCTAGCTTTAGGGGAGGGGGGGGGGAGTAAACAAAATTCTGGTTAGTGTGGATACTAATTCTCCTTCTGTAAAAAAAGGGGGGAATTATTTTGATACTAATTTTTTCTCTTCTTTTTAAGGTAAATTATGAAGAATGTATTTCGGCCCCTCCAGCTGTAAAGAGAGCTAGGGGTAACGCAAATAGTGAAGAATGTGCCCCACCTCCTAGTAAGAAAGCAAGAGGGGGTGAGGCAGCCCCTGTAAGAGCAACAGTTGTTCAATATGGCCGTTGGCCGAAACCCCCCAGCTCCACGCTACCTGCCCAAGTGCAGCCATCTGTGCAAGCCCCTCTTAATCGAGCCTCAATGCTGCCTCGTCAAGTTGCAGCCTCGGCTGCACGAGCCCGGTATATCGCTAGCCCGGCTGCGAAAGATAGTGATGGACATGATATGATCCATTTGAACCCCCGTCATACAGCAGGGCTTTCAGGACAAGATACAATGCCTGGGCCTTCAAGACAAGCCGTAGGCCAAACATCGGCTCCTTCTCACGCAATATCTGAGCTATCAGCTCCCCATCAAGTGTCAGTGCACTCTCCTCAACTGTCTCCGTCAAGTCCTGAGCCTTCCATGCAAGATAGAAGAGTTGGCTCCTTCAGGCAAGTCATAACCCAACCAATGGCTCCCTATCATGTAATGGCCAAGCCTCCAGCTTCCTGTCAAGTGGTTGATCAATTTGAAGACGTGAGTATTTTTTTTTCAATCAAATAAGCTATTTTTTAGCTGTTAGAGAGCCTTTTACTCTTTACTTTTGTCTTTTCACTTTTTTCTATTATTCAGGACCAAGAAATATCTAAACAGACCGATTTTTCAACCTAATACAAGCTTGTCGAAGACATTAAAATGTTAGTTTCACTAAAATCCCCCCCCCCCAACACCCCATTTTAAATTTCACTGTTCCATCCACTCAGAGATACCTAAATATAATTTTTTTGCTTGTCAAACTGCTCTTTTTCTAATCTTTACTATTTTCTATGCATTCCCCCTATCTCTTCGCCGCTATCTCATAAGCGTATAATTTTAGGTACCTTTGAAACTCTGTGAATGCTATTTTTCACATAGTTTTAAGAGAGAGATTATTCCTTTTATCTATTGCACATATTGGCGTTCTAATTTGCACTGAATGTTTTAAAATAGCTTTCAATCGTGCCAAGATTCTAGCGAGGGGAAAACAAAGTTAACGGTTCCCGGCATTTTCCTCGTCTGAAGTTCAATCTTGGAAATCGGAACACTCGCGCGCGATAGGTTACAATAATTGTGTGATTAGTTCACCGAACCAGTATGGAATTAGAAAGAAATAGCGAATATTTCAACTTTTGACGAGCACTATGTAAAGGGGGCTGGGAGCCACGTGGTGGGGTCCGAAAAGCGCTGCGGGAAGCGCTGCGGGCCCAAGAAGCACCGGGGGGAAGCGCTGCGGGAAGCGCCGCGGGCCCGAGAAGCACCGCGGGATGCACTGCGGGCCCGAGAAGCGCCGCGGGAAGCGCTGCGGGCCAGAAAAGCGCCGCGAAAAAAAATAAAAAAAAATGCTGATTTGAACACTTTGAAATAAACTATTTTTGAACAAATTGCCGCCTTCTATGTAAAGCGATGTTTTAGATTGTAAATATATTAAGTTGGAAATTGACTGCTTTCAGTTGAATTAACCAAATGCTACTACTAAGCGTTGACTTTAAATAATAATCCAAATTTTAAAAACAGTAGGGATGATTTGAACACTTTGAAAATAAGCTATTTTTCATTTATAGGTTGGACGACCATTGGTCCCATATTCGCCATCGTCATCGAGTGAAGGAGAGGAAGAACTCATTGAAGGGGCAATGGAGTTTCATGACATTCAGGACAATGAAACATCAACTATCAATGACTGGCATGGTATCATTAACTCTGATGAAATACCTTTTAATATTGACGATTTATTAAGTAATTATTTCAATGTAGAACCTAGCACAGTTGAGCAAGGTAATGTTCCTAGTTCAGAGGCGGACTTGCCAGTGCTAAGTCCAAACACCATACAAATTTTAGAGGATTTTACAGGGAACCCTCCTCCCACTGATTACCTACTTCCACTTCAAACAACTGAAGTGGAGCATAGCCCAAATATTGTTGAACAACTTGGGGGACGGGGTAATATACAAGAGGGGGATACGACTTTTCCAGACTTTCAATTATCAAATTCAATATTAAATAATATAGTTGTTTTCACTGCGACGTTTGGGGATCCCTTTAATTCACTTATGGGGGGAAATTTTGTGTTTGATCCCGTAGAAATTGCGCATGCCTATGTAGATAAAATTCGTGCACTACTGGAGAACCAAATTCAGTTGTGGGGGGGGGGGGGTAGGGATTCAATTAAGGTTTCTATTGTTTTAAAGGTTTTTTATTTAAATGAGGGGAAAAGCGAAGTTTATTATCATTATATACATTCCGAGATGCGCGTAATTTATCCAAATTTAGAAAAATTTTGAGGGTTGTATTTTCCGAGTGGGTGTGGCAAATTATTGCGCATCTCGAGAACTATAACGAAAATGGGAGCGGGTCTGTAGTTTTATTTATTGAAAATTTAAGCGTAAATATTTGTAAATTTAAGAAAGATTTTATTTTAAGAGGGGGGCTAGGTCTGAGAGGGATACTATTTTAAATTATAATCCAGATCTAGAAGGTTGTAAAGGTGTCCAGAAGATTTGTTTTGAAACAGATCAAAAATGTTTCATGTATGCTTTCCTCATATCAGCATTCGAGCCTCTAGCACGTGACGCTACCAAGACGAATTTAGACAATTGGGCTGTACATGGGAAGGAAGGGTCCAATTTCCCAATTGTAGATTTCTCTTGTTTAGATGGAAAATACCCAGTAACGCTACGATCTATTGCTATTTTTGAAAGGGCTAATGCCCATTTAAATATCGGCGTTACTGTGGTTCAGTAAGAAACTGAATTTGAAGATGGGGTTCGTTCTAAAAAGAAGGGGGTGGTTTTCCCTGTAAGGGGCCCGTCAATTGATTTGGTTAAACACTGGGTTTGGTTGTTATA
Source organism: Artemia sinica (assembly GCA_027921565.1). Lineage (NCBI taxonomy): Eukaryota > Metazoa > Arthropoda > Branchiopoda > Anostraca > Artemiidae > Artemia > Artemia sinica. The sequence continues at coordinate 63,269,354 of CM051256.1, forward strand.
CACACCACCTAGTGAACCGAATGCAATTGGCCATTTTAATCCGATTACAGATATTAGTAGAGTTCTGGGGGAGGGTAAGAAACAGAGTGCCCGTTTCTACTGTCCAACATGCCTCTCTAGATTTTGGAGTGAATTAAAACTACGGGATCATATGAGACAGTGTAGACGGCATGGATACCAGACAGTGGAAACGGTTTCAGGGGATAGGGCCATTCTACGCTTTAAAAATTTCCAAAACACCCTCCTCCAATGCAACAAAATATCTTTAGACTGTGAAGCTAAGCTGGTGGAGGTGAACGATCCCCAATATCCAAACCGTATCAAAGAACACCAGGCCATTGCAGTGTCCTATGCACATGCGCAAAGAGACAGTTCTAACACCATGCGGTTGTTAGAAATAGTTGAGACATTGGATGAGAATGAGTGCATGGTCAAGGCATTGACTAAACTAATTGGCACGGCTAATGGCGCTATTTCTCGTTTGAGAAATACCCATTATCCAATGGTGCTGTCTGCAGAGGATCGTCTCGCGATTAAAAATCAAAAAATATGTTAGGTTTGTAAGGGGGAGTTTGAAGAGGAGGATAAGGGGACTAAAGGGAAAAGAGGGGGGAGGGGGAAAGTCAGAGACCATGATCACTTGTGGCAGGAAATATCATCTGGGGGTAGTAATTTTAGGGGGGTAGCGCATCAATCGTGTAATTTAAATGTTAGCCAACAGTTTTTTATCCCTGTTTTATCCACAACTCTAATTATGACTTAAAATTTATTTTACCGGCACTGGCACGTATGCACAGGGAGGGAGGGGGAGTAGACAGTCCATGGGTAAATAATTCATTTACCTATAACATTATTCCCAAATCGGTCGAGAAGTTGTTGCTTCTCGAACTGAAATGGCAGGTAGTGGATAATGGACGTACGTGCTGGAATAAAATCAGGTTTTTAGATTCTTTTAGTTTTTTCCCAAGGCCTTGAGTCAATTGATTCAAGTGCAGAAAAGCGACAATTTTGATAGCTTTCCCTTGCTTAAACAGCACTTTCCAGACAGTGAAATGTATGACCTATTAACCTGCAAAGGCGTATACGCATACGACTATTACTGTTCTGGCGCTCGCTTAAGCGAGGTGAAACTACCTCCAATTGAAGCTTTTTACAATTCACTGACCAACAGTGAATGCACAGCCGAGGAGTATGAGTTTGCCAAGATGTTGTTGTCCAAGGGGAATTGTAAAAATGGGTGGGATTATTGTAGACTGTACTTGGCCAGTGACGTTTTAACTCTGTTGGATATAGTCTGTAAGAATACAGACCAAATCTATTCAGAGTTCGGGTTAGATATAGGCTACTATTTTTCCACACCCCATTTAGTGATGGATTTGATTTTAAAAATTAGTAGGGAGGAAATAGGCCTAATCACAGATGTAGATCAACACCTTTTTGTAGAGCGTTCAATGAGGGGAGGGTATGTTTTTCATGGGGACCGCGTCTTATCAACCGATCCGAGAGGACAAAGCACCGGTGCAAAGTCAAATGCAGTGTTCTTGGACATGAACTCATTGTACCCCTCGGCAATGTCCCACTACTCTTTGCCGTATGGGAACTATCAATGGCTTGAGAATCCTTGTGAGTTCCCCGACATTACCACCGTCGAGGACAACGGGCCACAAGGATGGTTCTTTGAAATTGACGGTCACATTCCACTGGCGCTTCACGACTCAGTCAAAGATTTTGTTTTTCCCTGTATCAATCGACCAGTGACCAGGGACTTGCTGAGCCCCTACAATTGATCATTGGTTGAGGATATGGGGATGCATAGGACCCCCTCTAAACAAAAACTGATTGCTGATTTGGACCCTAAGGAGAATATCGTTGTTCACCATGTGCTTTTGCACTGGATGGTGAACAATGGTTTCAAGATCACCAAAATACATAGGGTCCTGCAGTTCAATCAGAAACCTTATTTGAAAACATTTATCGATACTTTTGTCGATAAACGCTCTAGGGCAAACTCCAAGGTAGAGAAGGAATTGTACAAGCTCATTCTAAATTCAGCGTTTGGCAAAATGTGTGAAAGCGTACGTAACAGATCTCGCTGCGACGTCGTGACTGACCCTCTAGAGTGTGCACGAATTATTGCCGATCCCAATTTTACATCATTCACGAGCATAGAGGCTAGCATGGTTCTTCTACACAGGAAAAAGCGAAATGTGGTACTGAACAAGAATATAGCAGGCGGTAGTTCAGTACTAGAAATTTCAAAAAAGCTCTTGTTGTCGTTCTTTTACAATGTGTGCAAGGTGCAATGGCCACGGGAGGGGAGGTTCAAGTTTACTATGGGGATACAGATTCTCTGCTGTTAAAGGTAAATGGGACTGAAGATTTATTGGGTGATTTAGAAAAGGGGGAACACATCAGCTCGCGGATGGATTTCACCAACTGGAATCCATCCCTCTACCCCGAGTTGGTGAAACGTCAAGCCCCCAACCAACTATTAATGTTAAAATCAGAGACGGGGAGTGATTTGATATCCAGGGGGGTGTTCCCGGGTCCCAAAGTTTATTGCGTTAAAACACACAGTGGGGATGAAAAGAAGGCGTGTAAAGGGGTGCCTACACATTTTGTAAAGAGCAATTTCAACATGAGCGTGTACAGAGACTGTGTAGAAAGTAGCCTAGTGCCGAGAGCACAAGTGCTTGCAATTCGCCCTCTACAGTATAGAAATTATACTGTGAGAGTGGAAAATAATGCAATGTCATGTATATCTGACAAAGTCTATGTGCTCGAGAATGGTGTGAGTGTCCTGCCTCATGGCCACTATCGTATTTCAGACCGAGTTGAATGAATAGACTATCGTAATCAACTTGGTCTGGATAAACTAACCTAATCTGACTAACCAACTAACCACCACCGCCAGCACTGACCCAACTAACCCAACCACTAACCTCTAGCAGTGACGACAACTATTGTTTTCCCATCGCGGCTCCCGGGGGGTGGGGGACCCTTCCCGCGGCCAGCTCCCGAGGGGTGGGGGGTCCCGCCCGCGGCCGGCTCCCGGGGGGTGGGGGGTCCCGCCCGCGGCCAACCCCGGGGGGTGGGGGCCCTTCCCGCAGCCGGCTCCCGAGGGGGGGCCACCTTTAAATTCATAATGTTCAACTGCGCTAGTTCATGTTCCAAGTGTTTTTTGTATAGAAAAGTGTTGTTGTACAGAAAAGTGTTTAAAGACAATAAGTGCTGTTGATGGACAAAAGTGTTGTACAGAAAAGTGTTTAAAGACAATAAGTGTTCTTGCTGATGATGGACAAAAGTGTTTTTATATTGTACATAGAGTGTTATCATTGCAGTTCATGTTGAACAAATAGAGTTTTCATGTTGACCATGAAATTTTGTCAGGTTCTTGTTGAACAAGTGTTATTTTTATCATTGTTCATGTTGAACAAATATTTGTTTTCATATTGCCGAAATAAATGCTGCCATGAAATATTGTTTTTTTGTTGTTCTTGAATCGATAGATCAATGGGAAAATTACTACTTATTCATTGGACACGTATGATTTACAGTTAGTTGTAGTCCGACTGTTGTCAACAGCATGTATCAATTTAAAACACCCTTAAGATCGTTTCTGTGTGGGCCCTCAATGTCGGGGAAAACAACACTTTTAGCTAAAATAATTCAAAATTGCGATAAAATGTTTTTGGAAAAACCGAAAAAAATCTACTATTGCTATAGTATTTGGCAGGAGTCCTATGATAAAATAAAAGCTATTGCCACAACCATACCAATACAATTCATACGAGGACTTGATGTTTTCAATAGTATTGAACCGAACTCGTGGCTGATTATTGATGATTTGGCTGAATCCATTGAACAGTTCTCACAGGAAATGCTAAAACTGTTCACTGTCCGATCTCATCATGAACACATTTCCATTACTCTGGTTCTACACAATCTGTTTCATCAGAGCAAATGTATGCGAACCCTTGCTTTGAATTGCACTATCTATATTATCTATCGAGTCGTTCGTGATTCTAGCTCGCTCATAACTCTCAATAAACAGATATACCCTGGCGCCCCTAAATTTCTGTTGTCAGCGTACACTCAGGCGACTAGCAAGCCCTACGGTTACATTTTGCTGGATCTTAATCAGAGCACGCCCGAGGATCTACGTGTAGTCACCGACATTTTCGACAATGAAATTACAGTATATCTTCCGATGAACAATAGAAAAGGCTATTAGTTGCCATTATGACACTGAAGAAACTACACGAACAACGGCATTTATTTTCCGTTTTAAGCACTTCAAAACCCTTGCTTAGGAAGGCCATACTCAAACACGGTGTTGACAATGATTTCATTAATCTAATATCTGAACTATGTTTAAATTTAACTGAGGGCAGTGTTCAACTGCCAGAAGGTGTTAGACAACAGACAAAGCAACATCGTTCCACTGTACGTGCCTTGGCTTGTAAAAACAAGGGAAAAAAATTTAAAAGAAAACGGCTCCTTCAAGCAGGCGGCAGCTTTTTCACACTTTTATTGCCAATAATCGCAGGACTTGTAAACAGTTTTCTCTAGAGAATGGCTAAACCCTATAAATTGACACCATTTGAACTTGTCCTCTCGCCCGTCGAACATTTTGAAGACAATCTAAGCAAATTCATTAATGACGAGAATATTGCCGATGACAAAAACTGCTTTTACTACAAGATGCATTGCGACGTGTAGACAAACATAAACCTTATCGTGAGAGACCCACCACCGATCCCTCTAAACAGGAAACATCTCTTCAAGATTCTGCACAATCAAAGGAGAAGGAATTGAATTCGATTGTATCGAAAATTGGAAACCTATTGCCACTGACCTATCGAGAACAGAGTAAAAGAGTATTATCTTATCTCATGTTGGAAACTCGTGATCAAGTTCAAGTCGACAGCACAGGGAAACGAATTATAATTCAGGGAAGAAGTTATAATCTAGTTGATTTAATTTGTGATATGGTGACGAATCGTAAAGGACTTCTATCCTTTGACAATAATCTATACACCTTTCTAAGTGCATCAAATTTTCCCAAAAGTCTTATTGGAAATAAGCAAATTCTTAAGAAACTAAGAGAATATGGTCCTCCAACAACGCCAACACCATTTAAAAAAGAAGAAGATTCAATATTTGAAAATACTAGCAGCAATGATTTTACAACACCTGTGGATGCTAGTCAAAAGCGAAGACGAATTGATTCACCCTCCAGTGTGCAAAAGGGGAGTGGACATTACACTACGTGCTTGCGTTCAAAATGGATGAAGTTCTGAAAGGTGTCTATGAAAATATTGGTGAAGCGGGAAGTTTAAGTTCTCCCAAAACGCTTTCTAGAGTTGTCTCCGGCACCACATTGAAAAATGCAAAAGAGTATCTAGAGAATGAACCGAGTTACACACTACATCGGAATCATAGGCTTCGTGGCAAACAATATCGACAAACTAAAGCCTTTTTCCCTCTGTATATAATGCAAATGGATCTCCTAACTCTAGATGCAATTCAACGGCGTCACAATGCACCCTACAAATATATTCTGGTGGCAATCAGTGTCTTTAGTCGCTATGCATATGCTATTCCATTACGGTCAAAGAGAGGTGTTGAAGTTGCTCGGGCCATTGAAAGTATTCTTGAACAGGATTCGTATAGAAAAATTCAATCGGATCGTGGCAGTGAATTTGTTAATCCCCATGTGCAAAAGGTTCTATTGAAATATAATACATCACTTTATCATAGTCACAGCCCAATAAAGGCTGCATTGGCTGAACGATTAATAAGAACGATTCGTCTATTAATTTCAAGATATTGTACCCTGAAAAATACATCGGCTTTTATTCATGATTTAGATAAAATCATGCAGATATACAACCATCGACCACATCGATCTCTGTCCAACTCAAGCCCTCGAGATGTTCATTACAGTGAAAATGCGTTTGATGCTTTTCTAAAGCAATACTCCAATGGCAATGAGAAGAAAAAGAAGAAATTCAATGTTGGTGATACTGTTCGAATTAATAGAACCACCAATATTTTTGAAAAGGGGAATTATTTATGGAGCACTGAACTTTTTAAAGTGTCCAAAATCCTGGACACCGAGCCCACAACGTATCGACTACGAGACACCAAAGATGATGAGATTCTCGGCGGTTTTTATGAATATGAACTGCAAAAAGTTAGAAACACTAGTGAAATTTATCAAATTGAAAAGATATTAAAGAGTCGTACACGCCATGGCAAGAGACAGTTGCTTGTTCGCTGGCTAGGATACAACTCGGATTTTGATTCTTGGGTCAGTGCTGAAGACATTGACAATGCCCAATGATTTCTATGTGACTTTCATGTCCAATGTTTCCGATCCTCTCTACAATGACTTGAATAGAACAAGTGATTTTTGGACGAAACTCTCCCCCACCATCAAATTTGACGGAGAGTATGAAGTGGTTCTTGTCGATTGTATTCTCAAAAATACCTATGACATCCTGAGAAAAGATCGTAAATATGATATAAAAATTAGACCCTATGATTGGCCACCACAATCCTCAAGTGATCAAGAACAAATTCAAAAAATCAATTGGATGGATTATCCATATATTGAATTACCCTACGAGGAGCTCACCTGTATGAATGATTTATGTCGTTCTATTAATAAAAGAATTTCCGCTCGTAAAAAAGGAGCTTTTCATTTCAACTATTCAAAGGAGGAGGGTAAGATCTACATTAGTTCACCAATTGCCAACGAAAAGGTTATTCTCAATGATAACCTAAAGGATGTTATTGGCTTTAAGCTCAATATAATCAATGGTAAAAGTGCAGGAAACACTAATTTCATTTTTGCTGACTACCCGCCTGCCTTCTCCACAGACACTTGTATATTTCTCTACGCTTCATTTGTGGAAACATCTCGGGTTGGTAATTCAAATGTTCCCCTCCTACGAGTTCTTGAACGAAAAACCAATCAAGAACATATTCACCACTACAATATAAAGCATCTTCAGTAAATTCCCGTAAACACTTCCTATTTGGAACTCTGTCAGTTAACACTAAGAACTGAATTGGGTGATCCCATAGCAATTTCAAAAGGTTTGGCTGTGATTACATGCCATTTTCGTCCCATCGTTCAAATTCAACAAGATGTCTAATAGAAAAGTGGTATTCAGTTGTCCTGATATTGACTGCTATGTTAATACTCTTGGCCAAAGACAACAGGGCAATGGAATGGACTATTACAAGGGTCGCTCGTCAATGTCTGGCTATGGTCTTGGCAGTTGGTTTGCTAAGCTGTTTCGCTCTTCACTACCACTGGCTAGAAAATATCTTGTACCGGCTGCGACAGATTTTGCATCCTCTACACTATACGATTGGGGCTCTGGCAAGGATTTTAAAAAAAAGTGCTACGGAAAATCTTAGGTCCAGTGCGCGAACCCTTGGCGAGAGATTAAAACAAAATGGTAAAGGCTTAAAAAGGTCGCGAAACAATGCATCACTCATCAGTCTCTACTCAGGTCGGAAACGAAAGACATCATCCCTCTTGTCAAAGAAAAGAAGGAAAAAGCCGACACGTAGTGTAACCAGAAGTCCTAGGAAGAGAATTGATAGATCGAAACTAGATTTCTTCTCTTAAGATGTCCTACCTGCCGCATAAGGATTCTCAACCTTCAATGACCGCATCATTGAATCTATTCAATGCTGAAAATGTTGATGTGAGTGTCAAGCATGGATACTATGAACAATTTTATCCACAACAAACCCTCTCCGATAATATCCACTTTCAAATTTATTCCAATGAAGACTACTTTATGGACATGTCTTCAACATTTATAGATTTGCAAATGAAAGTCCGGAAATCCGATAATACACTGCCAATTCGAGCCGATGGGATATCCTATGAAAATTGTATACTACATAATTAATTTCGTCAAATTAGTGTCTACATCAATGGCACGCTGGTGAGCACAAGCAACAATCTCTCAAACTATGCAAGCTATATGCAATTCATGTTGATGACACCCAAGTCATACAAGGAATTGAGAGGCGTCTCCAATGGATATGAATATATTACTAATACTGATAGTACAGATGCACTTAAAAATACTACAACTAGTGAATTACATCTAGTTGGAAAAATATATCATGAAATATTTAATATACCCAATGGCTGCCACCCAATGTTAAAGTGGATATAAAATTGACGCTTGCACCCTTCAATTTCATATTGAGAAAAGAACTTGCTGCCAATCCTGATGTAAGTCTCTCCCTCACCTCGGCAATACTTCATGTACGCAAACAGTAGGTCATGAGTTCTGTTGCTTTGGCCGTGGAAAAACTGAGAGCCAATGGGAATAATATTAAAGTTGTTGTTGTCACTCCTTGAATTCTATTCACAGACTAATAAAACTATAGCAAAAATCCTTTCCTTATATTCCCTCCGCCGCTAATATGTAAACAAGCCCTCTGATTGGCTGAGAAGGAAACACGTGATCTAACTGTTTCCTGGAAACTCATAACATTTGCCTCGAGCAACAACAACAACATGATCTTGAAGGAAGTGTCATTGACCTGTCCCTATTAGACTCAATAATCCATCAAAGTGAGAAAGTTCCTGTTTTTCAAATTCTCACTGACAAAAACCATAAAACAGACATAAATCGATGTTGACATCCATGAAAAACATCAAATAAATTGACCAACACACATAACCGTCCATGAAACAACCATCAATGTGAGAAAATTCCTGTTTTTTCAAGTGAGAAAAATACTGTTTTTCCATTCTCACTGACAAAAACCATAAAACAGACATAAATTACTGTTGACATCTATGAAAAACATCAAATAAATTGACCAACACACATAACCATCCAAGAAAACATCCATCAAAGTGAGAAAATTCCTGTTTTTTCATTCTCACTGACAACAAACCGACATAAATTATGTAAAAAAAGTTGTAGGTGGCAGCAGGGGTGGGTGACACGATCAATAGGGGCATCTCTACTAATATCTCCAAATGGATCTGATTGACATACAGTACAATAATGAATTAAAACGCATGTTTGAAAATTCAGAATCAAAAATAGATTCTTTTTTACATTTACGTCACAAAAGAAAAATTATCTAATTCAAGAAATTTGGCACAAAAAGATGTTAGTGTTTTTCGGTCAACTTATACCAGCGAATCGTTTTTTTTTCGACAATGAAGTTGACCAAACACAAAACAGCTCAAACATAACGGACGGTAACACCAATCACAATGTACAAATACCCAAATTGAGATCGACTTGCAAAAGAAGTGAAAAAGTGGAGAAAAAATATCGCTCTAGTGAAATAAATATTTTTCTATGATTTTATTTTTTCATTTCGTTTTTTTTCAGTATTATACATTTTCTACAATGGGCATTTAGTATCATTATTATTATTATTATATTATCTATGTTTTAAATGTAAAAATAATAGTAAACATAATTAATAAAAATTCATTGTTTTTTAATTTATCCCTCCAAAAAATATCTATAATAGGTTTAAATCTAATATGGGTATATATAATTTTAAATGCGGCCCGCGGAGTTCTGATGCATTTCCAAAGTGGCCCGCAAGATAATTTGGGTTGACCACCCCTGCTCTAGACAATACAATCCCGGTGAAAGGTTAACCAGGACAATTACCCTTAATAACTCCCCACATAAAATTAAGACGGAAAAGAGAAAGCAAGACATATAAAAAGAATTTTGTATAGGAATTCTTGCAAATTCCCCCAGTGTAGGATTTCTCTTCAAGTTTACCCCCTGGAAACTTAGCTCCCCATTGAAAAACCCCCAGCAGAAAACTCGTCCCCCCCTCCCTAAAATGTATGCATGCTTACCAATAACAAATACTATGCATAAACAATGGGCAAATTTTATAAATTAAAGACCTTTCCCCTGGGGCTGTGGGTGGCCATGTTATATCTAAAGGCATAGTTATTGGGCCTTTCAACTATGGTGAACAAAATGGTTATCTCAAAATTTTGATCGGATTATTTCTGGAAAAAAGGGGCGGGGAGGGGGCCTAGTTGCCCTCCAATCTTTTTGGTCACTTAAAAAGGGCATTAGAGCTTTTAATTTCCGTTCAAATTAGCTCTCTCAAAACATTCTTGACCACTGGGTCGATACGGTCACCCATAAGAAAAAAGAAGAAAAAAACAAACAAATAAACACACATCCGTGATCTTGCTTCTCGCAAAAAAAAGAAAAAAGAAAATCCACATTTTTGTAGATAGGAGCTTGAAACCTCTACATTAGGTTTTTCTGATACGCTGAATCTGATGGTGTGATTTTCATTATCACACAATCCTTTTTTCCCGAAAATCCGGCATATTTTCTCAGGCTCGTAGCTGTTAAAAGTAAGACTAAACTTAATGAAACTTATATATTCGAAATCAGCATAATAAGCCGATTCTTTCGATATATCTTTTGGTAATTAAAGTTCCATGTTTTAGAGCTTTGGTTACTATTGAGCCGGGTCGCTCCTCACTCACAGTTCTTTACCACGAACTGTTTGATTGAAAAACCAAAGTTTTTTCTGAGGGAAGTAAAGAGATAAGTTGAAACTTAAAACGAACAAAAATTGTTACTTCACTGGCGATCTAACATATATCGATAACACTAATGCAAATAAACCAACTGGTGATATTTCCCTATGTTTGTAGGATTATAGAAAACTAGCGCTTTACTGAAAACACAAAACGATATAGAGGTTTTGGTTCAGTAAGAGCAAACCCTTTAAGGATACTTAACAGCATAAAAAGAAAAGTATTTTAGGATTGTTGCTTAGTTTTTTTTCCCTTTAATTTGGCATCACTTATGCACAATGAGCTCAGTCCAATGATTGACTGATCTGAAAAGGACAATTCATGATAATTTTGTAGACAAGTTCGAAGTGAAGCAATCTTGATAGTATTAGGAATAAAGACTCGCTCTGGAATTATAATCATAACTTGAAATTCTCCGTTGTATAGATAGAAATAACCGAATTTCCAGAGTTCCTATTATGTTTTAAATGATCTTCATTTCGAGCAATACTAGGTTAAGATCAAGATGTTACCTGATAAATCAGTCCATTATTTTTGTATGCAGTTTAATGAGTTTGCACTTATTAAAATAATATTTATTTTTATGCCTAAGTTTTTAAGACAATTTTGATTGTATACTGAAAATTACTGATATCACAGCTTGTGTAAGACTATGGAAAGTGTTATAGATTAGTTAGTTGTTGTGAGGCTACGTACTCACTTTTGAATCCTAAATCAATATTTTTTCTTTTTCATACTTTGGTTTTGTGTTTTCAGTAAAGCACTAGTTTTCTATAATCCTACAAACCGGCAAATATCGCCAGTTGGTTTATTTGCACTACTTTTATCGATATGTGTTAGAATGGCTGTTATAGATGGCATTGAATAGATGAAGATTTTCTAGATGTTTTCCAGAGATATTGCTTACGGATTGTTCTGGGTACCCGGCTGACTGACCGTATTTCAAACAATAGGCTGTACGAATCATGTGGTTCAATACCGCTCTCTAGGGCTATAATGAAAGAAAGGTTGAGGTGGCTAGGGCATGTTGTGCGGATGACAGATTGCCAAAGATTGTTCTTTTCCGCCAACCGTCTAGGTCTAATTGGAAAGCAGGTCGTCCTCGTCTGGGGTGGGAGGACGTCATAAATAAAAGATTTAAAAGGAAATGGGAACTTCCTGGGAGGGTGTAAAAAGGCAGGCTTTGAATAGATTGGGATGGAGGAAGAGCCTGCGTAGCTGTGTTGGCCTCAGGCGGCTTGGTGCTGCGGTGAGTTGTTAGCAATAGTAGTATTCCGAAATTCACAAGTCGAATTGACTATCGAAACTGTTCTGAATCGGACCAGAAGACATCGTCTCTTGAACTTGTATTTTTACAATTTTTTAATTGGGTAACGTAAATCTTTTCTTTCTGATCATTAATGGTGATAATAGGATTTGGTAAGGCACTCCACTTAAGGAAAATTGAAGATGGCTTTTGACTTAATTTTTAGCCTTTACAAAGTCGAGATAATACAAATATTTCAATTCTTTTCTAGTAGATTACCGGTATCCAACTTGGCGTATCTACCTATATTTTTTCCTGATCTTCAATATTTCGCCAATTTAAGTAAATAATTTTGAGTGCAGGGCACTGTATATAAATAATATAACAGTAATATCCCGGCTCAGTGATTTTTGACTACTACATTCTCGGCCGGTACAAACAGCTCCTCCCGTTTAATCTGCCATCAGTGGTCCAGTGTATATTACCCTGGAACACGTATCAACTTTCTCAAAATGCCCTCGAAACCAACTCGATACTTCGAAACTTACTTGTAATTCCTAAAAACATCTAATAATAGAACTGCACTACTAATTACCGATTTTTATATATGTATTGGAATAAATTAATTTAAAATTAGATTCTTTAAAATTAGTGTTACAAAGGTGAAGCCAAGTTTCGCGTTCAAGAGAAATCTGAATTGTCTACCCGTGAAAAAATCAAATGTCCCTTATATTTATACTTGTTTAAATGTTCTCCGGAGCACTTACATCTCGGTCCCGCTTTGTATAATGGTTGAGACAGGGAATGATCATACTGTATTATATTTATATACAGTGGTGCAGGGCTACCACAGGTTCAACGAGTCCAAATTATAGACTTTAGAAACCTTTTTTCGGAAAAAGGGACCTTCGTATCACCGAAAAAACGGACCCATAGAGACCTGGTCCAGCTGTCACTTGCCCTGTAAATGCCACAATCGACATCATACTCGATATTCAAACCCATTTCTCACAAATCTAAAACCAGGACGGTTAGCAATGTAACGTCATCATCTTCTGAAAAGACATGGGTAATATCAAGATGATCCGAACCCTTGGCTTTCCATATGGATATTCTCAGGTTTCTTTTTTTTCTTCATTTTTGACTGTGAAGATACAAAAATACACAAATAACAACTTCGATTAATGTCCAGAAAATCCTAGCAAGATCGCAGTATTTCAAAATCACTTGTTTGCTTTTCTTGCTGTTTTTTTTTCCTTTTTTTTTGATTTGGCTTTGCTTCGTTTAAACCTTCAAAGGTTTTCGAACATGGCGATTCCAGTGGTGTACTTTTCGATCTGAGACCATTTTTCAGAGGTTGCCGGCGTTTTTTTATTATTATTATTATTATTAAACTCCGAACTAAAAGTTTTGAGACTACATATTAATGTTGAGTTAAAACTGAATAATAGTTACCACTCCTGGATATCTTTTAGTTGAGTGTTTTTAAGAATTAATATATTTTTTTTAATTTTAGGGACCTTTTGGCAGCCCTGTGAGTGGTCATTTCAGGTTCTGGAGAAAGGAATCCTTGCAAACACATATCTGTCGGGAAGAGCAAATATTTATCATATTCAAAAATAGGTGCCATTTTAAGTAAAACTAAATTCATAACTAAATTATATTTGGACGGTGGCAGATGCCATGGATAGAAATGACCGACAAGAACAGGACATAAAAATTCCCTATACAATCGTCACTCAACCTTCGTCTGACAAGTTTCTCTATGGAACAGATTTAGGTACAAGAGAAATTTAAGGTAGTTTTCTTCATTTATTATATTACAGCACGATTATAATAATACACAACTGGCTATAATAACATTGCAGCACTTTAAAGAATAAAATAAATTAAACAATAGGGAGTCGAGTTTGGTCAACTCTTGGCCAATGATATCAAGAGATACCTAACTCGTATAGAAAATAGGAATCCATATAGATATAAACAAGAGCACCACCAGGAAGTTTTCCGAGAGGGGGAGGCGTCAATTACTACAGAATTTTGTTTTTATCGAGGTTTAAATGTAAGTATTTAACAATTTGTTTTTTTTTTTAATATTTTCTTATTTCTCGTGGAGAGCCATCACCTAACTGGGCTCTTCCTGGTGGCACCTATCGACAGGAACCAATAGCTAATACCGATCATTTATGCATCCTCTTCAGATGGAAATGATCATCCATTTCAAAATGAGAAAAAATATCCGACAAAAAATAAAGCAGAAACATAAAATTAATCACAACGCAACAAATTATCCTTCTTTGGTATTATGCAGTCAAAACTGCCATGTAGTAAATGCCAGCGTTGATTCATGGGCAGCTTTCTTTGAAAAGAAGAAAAAGAAATAGCAGACACTGTTACAAAGTAACAAGTTACAAGTTCAGTTACAAAAGAACTAAAAAAATAATAACAAGATGAATTATATTAGAAGTGACAATGAAGCATTTTCATTTTTAAACTACCAGCAGAGAGAAAAATCTCAATGAAAAAAAAAAAAAAAAAAAAAAAAAAAAAAAAAAAAAAAAACAACAACAACAAACGAATGAAAAAGAGCTTTCATTCATTTTTAAACTAATGCAATCCTAACAACAAAAAGAGCAGGAGAGAGAGAAAAAAGGTAAGGATGGATAGAGAAGGAGAGGATCAAAGGGAGAAAGAGTTTAGGTTGAAATAAAGTTTTTTTTCCAGCTTAAATTTAATCACGAATTACATGAATACTTTATGTGAAATGAGAAAATAACGTTACTTGTATTTCTAGTCTTAATAAATCTTCAAATTTTAATAAATGCTTTAAAAAATTAGACGGAGGGACCGACACGGATCTAAACAAATTGACGACAAGAACAAAAAAGCTTATATAGCAACAGGAATATAAAATTGAAACGAATGGATAAGTCAAAATGTGTGACTATACATATATTAAACTTAGAAAAACAAGACTATATCTGGAGCTGGGTTAGTTTTTTTCATTCTTACTGACTAAATAAGGTAAATAACAGCGTAGATTAAATTGATAGAATGAACCTAAGAAATTCTTTTTGAATGAAAACCAAGCTGTAGTTTCGAACACATGTTCAGATGTGCCGACCCACAAAATTCAATGCATAAATTAAATCTCATTTAGAACAACTATGTTGTTAATTCATAATAAAATCACGCATAATAATAATAATAAAAATAAAAAAAACTGCCAAAAACAGATCCATATACAAGTTGAAAACTAACTGAACTAGCACCAACTCAGGATAATAGTAAAAAAAAACAAAAAAACATTCACTCAAAATTTTTGCTCAGAAAAAAAAAAGTCTTACGTCACGTGAACGACGATATTTCTCAAGTCAGCATCCATGTAAAAAAAATCTTTATCCAAATGGGCAGTTCAAACCAGTATATTTCCATTTTTTTTTTTTTTTTTAATATCTGTTGCCAGTCCGTTATAAAAAGAAAAATTATGAGAGCATAATCTAGGTAAAACTAAAAAAATTACGTCATAAAACCCTT
Organism: Artemia sinica; assembly: GCA_027921565.1. NCBI lineage: Eukaryota > Metazoa > Arthropoda > Branchiopoda > Anostraca > Artemiidae > Artemia > Artemia sinica. The sequence goes on from CM051256.1 coordinate 63,284,725, forward strand.
AAAATGCAACGTAAACATAAAAAGAAAATTTCCCAACAGTAGAATATCTTTTTTTTGCTTTATCTTATTTTCAAGGATAACTTTCCCCACTCGGGCAATTACTGTCCAACCGTAATTAACCTTACACCTTTGTGATTAAAACCCCGCCAGTTTCCTTTATTGACATTGTCCAAATACTTAGAAGTTTCATGATTCTGAGCAAAAAAAAAAAAAAAAAAAAAAAAAAAAAAAAAAAAAAAAAAAAAAAAAAAAAAAAAAAAAAAAAAAAAAAAAAAAACATGTACATTGGACTAGTTAAAAAGCCACACTATCATTCATTATGCATTCGCTCACCCACAAACAATCTTGGAACTAAAGTCACTTAGAATTTCCATGGATTGTGCAACGCTAAAAGCCTAAAAGATTATATGAATATAAAGTGGAACTAATTCGGCTTTCTACAGAGGCTGTCACTTCCTTCAGATTTCGCTGATACGAATCCAACAAAAATAAAAGTCATTATTGAAAAACAGGCTACAAAGATAAGGACTAGGATATCTTGCTCAACTTTTCTCCTCACCTGAAAAACAATATAACATCATCTTTATATGTTACTCTTATACAAAAAGACACACATTAAAAAGGCAGTATGGAGGAAGCTGGTCAGCAACTGGTCAAAGCTGGCTTACAAGACCGGCTAGTGAAAATTCTCTCGAATATTCACTGAAAAAACAAGAAATTTAAAAATCGCCTGAGCTTCCATTATCCTAAACAACTTATCTCAGTCAACTGGCATTAGCGATTTGATTTCAGTAAAAATTATTCAGTGCGAATTATTGGCTTTTAAAAGTAATTTTAGTTTGACCTGAAAACCAATAGCCCCACTAACACTTTCCACTAAGGGTCTGAATTCCCTTTCCAAGTCCAACCAATTTCTGTCTTCTCGGGGATATCTGTCTTGCAGCTTTGCGCTAGTATCGAACATCGGATGGAAAGCTGTGTCCGCTTTGCAAGCCAGTCCCCGAATTAAGGTTAAGCAGTGGTTATTCAAAGCGGTAACGGTGACGAATTAAAGGTTAAACGGCAATTTTCAAAAAATCTACCTTCTAAGTTTTAAATCTTAAGGAATCCAGTGCAGCTTATTTATTCGAATCGTAATGAATAATTTTTAAAGATTTAGTAAAAGACATAAAAAAGACAACGTCTCTTTTCTGAAAAAAAGGAACTCACTAAGTGCGGGTGGTAGAGGAGGGGGGCCACCCCCCCCCCTCGTATGGGGAAATATTTCTGTTCGTTTTAAGTTTTAATGTCGCTCTTTACTTTCATTTGAGAAAAGTTGTTTTATATTTGATTTCAATTCGTTTTCAATAGTATACACAGGGTTACCCCAAATGCGACGAGAACAACATCTCCTCAAACCCGACTCATTAAATTAAAATTTTACTTTTGCATAGCAAGGGTTCAAGGAAAAGATAATTATACATCTATTCTCTTTTCTGAATAATTGGCACACTAACACTTTCTGGCATGAAAAAACGGTCTAGATAGGTCATAACTTTGGGAAAAATCGTCTACAGCCTTAATCAAAGAAAAAACATTTTTCGTAATATAGCTAAAAATAAACAGCAGATTTTTTTTACGAGATAATGTAGAAACTATCGACAAAAACTATGAAGCTACAACCGTTATAAGAAAAGCGGAATAGTGAATTTTCCTCTATCCTAGCATATGTTTTATGGTCTCATAAAAATGTTGAGTGTCTCAAAGTCATGTAAACATCTGCTTTTAATTACTAGAATTACATTTCAAAGTGGGTCAGAAATAAAAAGGCTGATGTTCTCGAAGCATTTTTTACGTATATCAAACTTGAATATATAAATGGGAGGTGAAGGAGGGATTGGTAGCCCCCCTTTACATTTAAGAGAGCCTTTGGTCAACAACTCGTAGTAACAAACTACAAGTAGGAGCAATTTTTTTCAACAGAAACCGAACCGTAAAAGGTTTCGATCACAGCATTTGCAATAATAAAGTATACTTATCATGCTGATTCTGAACATGCGAAAATTTATTAAGATTAGATTTACAATATATATATATATATATATATATATATATATATATATATATATATATATATATATATATATATATATATATATATTATATATATATATATATATATATATATATATATATATATATATATATATATATATATATATATTTATCAGAATCAGCACGATAAGTTTACTTTATTATTGCAAATGCTGTGATCGAAATCTTTTACGGTTTCGGTGACAACACAGAAAAAAGTGCATTATTTTAGTATTTTCTACTTGTTTAAAGAAATCATAAATCAACACATACATCGAAAAATTAAACATTTATTATTCATAAACAAGACGTTTTTCAGTTTTTAATAATTAAAGCGAACTGGTTATTATTACGGAGATATATTTCTAATCTCACAATGGCATAATAAAATTTGATTTTCGTATGTATTGCGCCAATGAAATGAACCAATGAAAATCGTTGCCAAAATCCAAGAGGAAACTAAAAATCTTGGCATAAATTTCGTAATTTAGAATTTGGTCACCTTTACTTAACCTTTAATATCTACGTTGTTTAACATCAGCCAGTCTTTATCATTTGCAGCGCCACATAAGCTACTTCAGGTTCATCAAACCACATGCCAATTTTTTCTTTCATTTTATCTTTATCTTTCACTTATTCTTAATTGCAGAATTTTCAAATTTCGAAAGAGAAAGCGACAAGATACAAAAGCGCAAGCTATGGAACACATGCAACCATCAGGTCAAAGGTTGGCTAATCGTCTTTTAAATTGGTATTAAAACATGTTTAAAAAAGAAAAGATTTATTTGCTGTAGTCGTAGTGGGGCAAATATGGTTACAAAATTCCAAATAAAATTAAAATTGACATTTTAATCACGTACCATACGTTTTAAATTTCTAGAATATTATCCTTTTCCCACTGAGTTTATTTCAAAGCGGCAATTTTAATGAAAAAAAAAAGAGAAAAATGGGTTAATTAGCTTACTATTCTAGCCTAGCGCTACTCGTGTAGTTACCTGGTGCCGCCTGAGTACGTGGTACAACGCCACCAGTTCCGCTACTGATGGTACTAGGGTATAGCATCGAGTTCGAGCGGTCCCCAGTCTATCGTGGACTATCGTACCCTCAATATTCGTAAATCTAATGGGCTGCCAGGGTCCGTCCTGACACCACTAATGTAAGTCCTCTGGCACTACGCTGCCGCAATCAACTCTAACGTACCAAGAATTCCACGTGTTCTGCCCTTGCTAGTTTCTGATACTCAGTAAAGATACGGCAAGTGAACTTTCCACGGTAACCATGTCACACTAATTGGCCTGAGGTGCCATCGCAAGGGCCACCGTCATCAAGCTCAAAAAGCGCCTGAAAAACACTTCTTTTCCCCAGGAAAGATATCTCAAATAACACATGCAGGACTCTATATGTAATCAAAATCTTCTTTTCCCCAGGAAAGGTATCTCAAATAACACAGGACTCTCACTGTAATCAAACTTGGCCCAATAAAATAACCTGTCTCAACCGTAGGCTAGTAAAAAGAAGTCAAAAAGTAGAAAAGGTAAGCTTACTTCTGCTCAATTCAAGTTGTATAATACATCTGCTCAATTCATATGCTCAAAAAAAATAACTGTCGTCTCGAGACAAACGGTAAAAATCACCCAAGATACGACATACGTGGACCAGACAAACTTAGCCCTCGCAGGGTGCCATATAAAGCTATACGCCATCCCTAAATGAATAAATTTATTCTTCGTTTCACTCTCGGCGAATCTCAGCCAAATCTGGCGTCCAAAAATACAATTTTAACAGGGATGGGTCATCTTATTGCGCAAAAACTGTACAAGCTATTAGTCCGTCTACAAGAAAAAGAATTACACTAAAAGGGAAAACCAAAGATTACGAAGTAAAAAGAAAGAGGAGGGAGGGAGGGGTGACACAGGGAGTCCCAGAATGGGAATAATTTAAATTAGCAAAAGAAACAACAAGAAAAGGACATTTATCTGGTAGTCAGGGCCAACGGCCCTAACACTTTCATCCTAAGATAAATGGCTGCTCAACCGGCAGACTGACTGGATCCTCATGAGCCATACCAAAAAAATCACAATAACACAAAACATAAAATGCATAACACCAACTTCAAAATCATCCAATTTAACTATCTTCTCGTCTTCTTTCTTTGGCGAATCTCCACTGCAGCTACAGCTTGGCTACAGGTTCCACGCCTATACCATCCGCTTGGCTCATGTTTTCATTGCCAATCAATGTCTCTTTCAAACAAATCGAAGCTTCTGACCGTAGAGCCCTCCACATGAAGTTTGGGATTTTGAAGAAGGGAAACCCACGAGATTTTTGGAACATAATCGTGCTAATTTAATCAAATAATTCACAGGCATAGCCTAAGCGGAATTCATATCCAGCCCACCAGCATAATGGAATAAATAAAAGAAACCATGTGGCTCCTGGGTCATCACTAATCAAAGTCTATTTGCACAATTGAATCTGAAACTTTCTCGCTCTCACGCATTTGCATTTGAGAAAAGCGAAGAATCAGGTTCTGGCATATGCGACCGAAATCAGACGTCAAAAGGGATTGGCTAAACTAGCCTTTTAACCTCCAACTTTAAAAACAAATCCACATCTCAATTAAAACATGAATTACCGCTGGGCATAATTTGAAATCATTTATCCCTTCCAATAACTTGAAGATCTTCTCCCTCCTAAGCTTTTTTGTCTCACCGAAATTTTATAATTCTCCCACAATTTTACTCTCCATTATTACAGACTGGATTTGTATATCACATTTCTTTTTGCATCTCTTGTCTCTTTTTTACTTTCCTCTAAGTTCTTTATTGTGCAAAATAAATCATCTTCAACTTGTAACTGGACTCTAGTGTCAGGTGTCTGTACTCTAGACTGTGTTTTTCTGTGTATAGTCTCGTTTTATATTTCTTTTCTCTCTCTTAGTTTTCATTCTTTTTATAGAAGAAATAAACAATTCGTCATCAAATAGGAACTGAATTGCCACATTAGGTTTTTTCATACTGGACTAAATTGCCCGGACTCTACGAGGAAAACCACGTACAATAAATTTATTTTCATTCTTCTCTGGCACATTGAGTGCCTCATTTTGATGCCTACTTGTTGATGCTTCATATTGGGTAAAGGGGCTTTGAATTTTGCTATTTTCTAAAATATTTTCCAAAAAATCTAGAAAATTCAGACAGGGAGCTAAATTTTATTGCCGCCACTATCCCCGAATATTAATTCTGTATTCGACACTGTAAAGAACTATTGTCCATTGCATAGGTCCAAGAATTTCCAGTCAGAATGGTGACGTCACTATGTTTTGTAATCCACCTAACTGATTAAGATCATATTCTATAACTGCAAGCCATGCAGTCTTCTGTCATCCGACGCTCTTGTTTAATGGGGAAAAAGCAGAGTACAGCACAAGTGATTTTGCTGAAATAGTTGTTCAGTTGGCGTTAGGTATGAACCACTTTATATATATAATAGACAGTATGATCATTCCCTATCTCAACCATTATACAAACCTGGACCGAGATGCAAGTGCTCCGGAGAACATTTAAACAACTATAAACATAAGCGACATTTGTTTTTTTCACAGGTAGACAGACAAGTCAGATTTCTCTTGAACGCAAAACTTGGCTTCAACGTTGTAACACTAAATTTTCAAGAATATATATATATATATATATATATATATATATATATATATATATATATATATATATATATATATATATATATATATATATATATATATATATATATATATATATATATATATATATATATATGAATATATATATATATATATTCTTTTCTGAAGTTCATTTTGTTTAAGCAAAGTAATGTAATATAGTTTCATATAGCAACTTTACAGTCATATAGTACAACAGTCAGGGGGCTATTAGTGAATATCAACTTGCTGTCAATCACTTTTAATTAATCATCATGTAAATGGAAACATTCCTTATTGACAAGAAAGTCATGATCCGCTTGAATATATATATATAGTGCCATCTATCAGTATTTCAATGCTATTATGGATGAGTTTGCTTCCTTGTTGTTATCTGGAAAAAGTGTCTAAATTATTTTGAAGTTTACTTCCTATTGTTGTTTACCCTCTAATGATAGATTATCTGCTAAGTAGTGTTTGTAAAAACTTGAACAATTGGAATAGGGCTTTTTCTTTAGGCCTTCTTACCAGCGCCATCTTTTTCTTGAGTAAATTGGCGCGCCATCTATAGTATCATTTATAATTAAATTTTACCAATAAGCGAGCAGAAGAGGGGAGTTTCTTGTCGCAAGGGCCGTTGTACCTGCCGGGAGTGTTACTCCCTTAAACTGCGGGGATCAGGTAGCAAGAAACTACGCTTCCCTCGCTTATTAGCACGCCCACGGACTGATTTTTGGACTATTCTTTGGCATCCGATTGCAATGTCGGAGAAAAGCGATAAAGGTGAAAAGCTTATTATCAATCCGGTACTGAACTTTTTAACACGTGTCATGAATGATGGACTGAAAATAGAGGTGATCACGGCAACTGCCCTGAGTTTTTTCACTCTTGAGCAAATTATTGAAGCTAAAGCTGTACTGCATAAGGAGCTAAAAATCGAGACCCGGCTGATTAAGCATAGTAAGAAGGAGGATGAGAACGTAATAGATATGTGCAGATGGTTTAACCAAGCTGCAACTCGCGATAAAAAGCTGATTCCTACCTTTGTGATCCTAACGCCATGCTCTGTTCCTACTGTCGGGGAATCCACCTCAGCGACAGCTATCTGTCGGCTCAACGAAATCAAGCGTAAGGTCGATGGACTATACGAAATGGCACAAAATCGGCCACTGACTTGGAAACCGAGCGAACCCGCGGAGGAGCCCCCCCTCCGGCCCAGTTACGCTGTTGTCCTCAAAAACTTACCTGACAGCTTAAATACACCTAGTGCGCGAAAGGAATTTATTGACAAGGTCTGTCCGAACAGCGAGGAAATAAGTGAGCTTCGTAAACTGAAGGGTGACTGGAAACTAGTGGTGAAATCTAAGAAAACTGCTGATACAATTGCCTCAACACTGAAAAGTGATAAATGTGGTGTTACTGCGTCCGTACGCTCACCGAGCTATATTGGTGTACTCAAGCGCGTCCCTGAAGACCTGAATGAGCAGTCATTGCACGAACTTATCCCCCGTGCTACAAAAGTTATGCAATGTGGATCCTCTCGTGTGTTCAAAGTTTATTTTGAGTCGCGACACGAGCTCGAAATCTTCGTCCGCAACTCCATTAAAGTGCACTACGAAAAACTACCCGCCGAAGTATTCGTGTTCACTCCAAGACGATGCTACTCGTGTCATACAGTCGGTCATTTAGCATCCGAGTGCACCAATCAGCCCAAATGTTCCAGATGTGGATCCGTAGAACATACATCTGATCGTCTCAATCCCTGTAAACAACCGCTTTTTTGCATAAGCTGCAACACTAGTGGACATTCTTGCTACAGCGTCCGTTGCTCGGCAAATAAACCTGCAAACGCAGACTCAAAAGCTAATAGGCTTGCCCGTGCTACTCAATGAACATTTTATCTTGGAATATGAATGGGAATTTCGCAGAAAGGCACCCAATAGTTTGTGAAATGCTAAAAAGCAATCAAATTGTGTGTATCCAAGAGCACTTTGCTCTTCCTATTTCTGTAGGTCAACTGGACATTTTCCGTGCTAATAACATGTATGTTGTTCCTGCTGTCAGAAAAAAGGACCAAGGAAGGCCCTCCGGGGGTCTCGTGACGTATATTAGTAACGATGTTGAATCAAAGTTGTTTTTTTCAACGCAAAACATTCTAGCGGTTCAAGTGTGTAATTTTGTTGTTGTGAACGTATACATGCCAACCGACTATCGTGATGACGCATCTCATTCCGAATTTGCGCTAAGTTTACGTAAATTAGCTGAATGTCTTAGCAAAATCCGATTAGAAAGATTGCCTTGTGTAATATTAGGTGATTTTAACTGTCCTATGAGTGCTGAATTTACTGAAACTAACGCGCTTTTTACTGGTGATCGTGAAAGTATGGTACATGGTCTCCTAGATGATACATTTACCATTTTAGAAAAAAACCAAAATTTTACATACATACACAACACAGGAAGTACTTCTAATTTAGACCATGTTATTTGCTCTAAAGACCTACTCCCTACTTCAGTACGGGTGTCTGACACTACTTTTACTTCTGACCATTTTTCAATAGAACTGCAAATCACACCTCCCGCTACACAATCTGAGCATCCACACCAAAATAACGCAGCAAAAACTACAAAAAAATGGACACAAATACGGGATTGGAATAATGTTAATACGTCGGTTTACACGCAAGTTTCGGATGAAATTTTAGCTAAAATTAAAATCCCATTTAACCTTCTGATCCAGTCACGACGAATTGAACCGAAAGAGGCCCGACTTGAACTTGATATATATGCCGCCCAAATTACACACGCTCTTCGCTCAGCTGAGGAAGCTGCTGTTCCCATAAAGAAAATTAAGACCGGTACGCAAGTTTCAGGTTGGTCGCAAAATGCTGGCCTAGTTAATGCATGCAACCAGGCAAAATTTTGGCTTTCTGTTTGGAAGGAGTGTGGACGGCCGAGAATTGGGGTTGTAAATGCCGTTAGACTCCTTACAAAAAGAAAGTTTGGAAAAGAATTGGCTCTCCACCGGTCTAATGTAATTGCTAAGTCTTCTGAAGATGCTCTACGAAATCCTGACCTTATATGGAAGACTCTTTCCGAAAGAAAGCCGAATTTTGCTGCATCTTCAATTTCCCTTGAATCTTGGAGAACTTATTACGAACAAGAATTTAAATCCCCCTGTCCGACTCTTAGCGCAAAATACAAGGCAGAGCTGCATAATTTCCTATCAAGCACCGACCGTTCTGACGTTACTGTGTCGGTATCCGAGGTTCAGAACGTGCTCCGTCGCATTAAAAAGAAAAAGTCACGTGGTGCTGATGGAATTTCTGCTCTTCATTTAAAAAACCCATCTTCAATGCTCATTCAGCACCTTGCCCTGCTTTTTCAGATGATTTTTGTGCAAGGTGTGGTTCCCAGTAATTTTTGCATAGGGTCCCTTACCCCTGTGCCAAAAAAGGGGAAACCCCTGGAAGAATGTACGTCTTTTCGACCCATTACTATATCAACAACTTTTTGCAAAATTTTTGACCTACTTATAATTAAAGAAATAAATGAGAAATGTTATGCACCACCCTCCCAATTTGGCTTTCAACCTGGTCTTGGTTGTGGCCATGCGCTAAGCGTCGTGGCTTCTGTCCTTATTGACGCTGAAAGCTCAGGCGAGTCGGTCGCGATTGGTATTCATGATGTCAAGCGTGCGTTTGATTCCCTTATCCACGACCAAATTATTCTAGAAATGGGAAAGAGAGGCGTCCAACGAAATGTCATAATGCCATTAAAGGACATGTATGAAAACCTCCGGGCACAAATAAAAGTTGTTTCGCCCGAGAAGAATATAAGGGAAATTTACCCAACCGTCCCAGTACGAAAAGGCGCCCGGCAAGGTGCTCCTACTTCTGCCCCGGCTTTTATTAACAGTGTTCTTCCAGCACAGGAAAATTACCAAATAACGTGTGTTCTGGATGGTATTGACCTTTCTCTTCTTTGTTATGCTGACGATATTTTAAATATGAGCCGGAATATTGGTGGCATTGAATGCAATTTTGCTATTTTTCAAAAGCAATATGCTGCGATAGGCCTAGAATTTAACGCTGCAAAATCAGAGGTATTACTGTTTAATTGGCCCGAAAACCAAGTCCCGCCTACCATAGACCTTGGACAGACAAGTATTAAGCCAGCAGATCACATCATTTATCTTGGACTACCGATTGGTAAAACGCTGAGACACACACGACAGCTATTAATTCAACATCTCGAAAAGCGTACCGGTTTTGCATACAGCAGATTGGTTGCAACGAAGTTCAGCTTCAACCGGTTTATCCTTGCTCGGCTGTATACTGCACTAGCATTGCCCCATTTTTTATACCTGAGCCCTTTTTGGCGAACATTTCCATGCACCACTAAACAGAAACTTCGAGCAATATTTTTTAAATATGCTAAGTACCTTTTAAGACTCCCCCCCTGGACACGTAACACATACCTCATTAATAGGTATAAACTGGCAGATCCCACTCTCATAATTGAAAATCAGATTTCCCGTTTTAACAGTAAAATTGGTAACCACCCCTGGCATAGTTTACTCAAGCAGTAGTCAAGTGTAGAATTGTTTCTTATTTCTTGTCAGTTTAGTGTTTTTCTCGTTTGTATTTTTCTTTATCTTTATTGTACTCTGTCTTGTGTTTTTGTAATGACGGGTTATAAATAAATAATAATAATAATAATATATATATATATATATATATATATATATATATATATATATATATATATATATATATATATATATATATATATATATATATATATATATATATATATATATATATATATATATATATATATATATATATATATATACTACGAAAACTTTACGAAAAAGAAAATTTTTTTTTAAAAAAAGGAAAGGCCATATTAAACTTAAGATCAGTAGAAATAGATGCATTATTATTAAAGAATAAACAAGGAAAGGAGAATAACTGATATGGTTGTAACACTGCATATAAATTTATGTAAATGTATATACAGTGGGCTGTACTAATGCAAAAGGCAAATATAACATTGGTTTAAGAATGGAAGGAAAAACAAAGAATGAATTTACAACGATAATCAAGTTAAAAATAAGTTTTATTGGAATAATGTCATAATGTGATGGCATTTGATTATGAAATTTGGCGTTTCGCATTGATATTTCAGTTCCAAAGTTTTATCATTTTTTTTTCTCAAAGGGAAATTACGTGGTGGGCATGAATGCAGACTTGCAGCTAAATTAGATAAAATAACTTCCTTTTTTCACATATGTTGATTGATATTGGTTTGATTTTAATTGTCTATAGTATTGAGGAGCTCATTAAGGAGATAACCAAACACAAGTTTTTGATAATTTTGCCCCTTTGTTCAAAAAAGTTAAAATTGTAAAAAAAAATTTCGGCAAATTTCAAATAGTCCCGCCACTTCGTGGATCCCTCTCCACTATGAAATTCCGGCTATTTCCCTATTGCAGTATTGATTAGAAGTTAGTCATACCTGTGAGATGGGACACCAGCAAACCACTTCGCCGGCTCACCACGTTTCTTTCTGCTTTCGCAATTACGAATAATACAAATTCGCACCATTATTCAGTGACTGACAAAAAAACACTGACCCGCTAATGACAGAGTAAATGGGAGGAGCTGTTTGTACGCGCCGAGGATGTAGTACCAAAAATCACTAAACCTTGATCTTACTGTTATATTATTTATATACAGTGGTATGAACGAACCATCTAAATCAAACCATCTTGGCATCTTTGGAATAAATATTGCAAACATTTATGGGAAACACAGTCGAGCACTCGAGCTCCTTAGTTTCTGAAATCCTCATTGCCAAGGCTTAGGACCCATAAAAAGAACAAAGACAGCGACCGCATGGAAAACTCACGACTTGGCACAGAAACAACAAATTCGTTTCTTTTCCACAGACATGTGCATGACTGAAGAAAATGCTAAAAAAAGGGAGTGAATTTGGATCTCCTAAGGATTCGAAGGTTTGCTAAGGGGCAAATGTGCTTAAATTGCTGGACATCTATATTATCTCGTTTCAGGGCGACCAGCCCTCTGTCAGACCCGGTAAAGCCCAGTACTTTTGTCTTTTTTATATTAAAGTGGAGACCCGTGGTAAGAGTCCTTCCTGCTACTTCATTAATCATAAAATTATTTAAGAGGACAGCATCAGCTAGAATAGTAACGATGTCCGCGTAGCCAAGGTCAGTTACAGAGAAGTTGAGGATTACTCGAACATCTCTTAAAATCAAGGAATTTCACAATGTAATTGATGACAATGACAAACGAGTGTGGTTCAGAAGAAATAGCTGTGCTATACTCCCTCCTTAATCAAGAGAAGTCACAAGGAACGATCAGCTTATAACTCTTTCTTTTACAATATCAGCACTAACGTTAGGAGTAATGTAACGATTGTCTTAAGTAACTAATAAATAATTGCTTTCAGATTCACCATCTTCGTTCATTGCATTCCGCATGACATCATGATGTAGGGAGTATAAACTGTTCGTGAAATCAATTAAATTGATTGACAATTTGCCGCTAAACTAAAAATATTGTTAGGAAAGCCCATGCTTTGTCTAAATCCTGCTGGTTGTAGCCTTATGCAAGAGTTCGGAGTACCCATGAGTCTAGCCTATATAATTGTAACTAAAAACTTTTAGGGGGGGGGGGGGTGAGAATTGAGGACATCCCAATAGAATTTTTGCAGTTTGATCTACCCCTTTTCAAAACGGGAACTAGATAGTTGTCCAAATCGTTAAGACGGTCTATTTTCAAATATCCAGTAGGGAGAACTTCTAATATCTTCGACTATAGGAATATTTAAAGGATTTAAAAGACCTAGCCTGTAAGCAGTTCGTTCAGAAAATTGGCCAGGACAATAAAAGCCGGACAGACAAAATGACAAAAAGCAGTTTCAGACAGGCAAACTTTAAAGTACCAAGGACACCAAAACGAAAACATATTTAGCCCTCTTGATCTATCTTAGGTCTATTCATAGCTGAAAATCCGGGCTTCCTACGAGTTTTCGTTAAGCTGCTATAAGCATTTTTAGTTAGAATCCATTCGCAAAACAGTGTTGCCAATGATAAAACAATGATAGATTGTGGAATTGAAAAAAAATAACGGAAACTATTTCTAATGAATCCGACAGTTTTTTTTCTTTCGTTAAAATTCAAATTTACAAAATCTGTTGACTGCTGTATATTAGTGAAAATGTATTCTGTGAGTAAATATGACATTATCAAGTTCGGAAAGCGACTATTATGATTTTTCAGAAAATATTGTTGATGATTACCAAGCACTAGATGGTACGCAAAATACCATTTCAGGATAGGCTACTTGTTCCAGCTTCTCTTGCTATCCAAGATCATAACACGATTCCCGACGAGCCAAGAAAGCTTATTTAAAGATTCATCATCATGATAAGCAATAGAATAAAAAATGCTTCATTTCATGTAGATTTCTATAGGCATTTCATGCCTATAGAAATGTAGGTAGTAACCAAGGCCTATTTCACAATTATGTTCATTACCTTACAAAGGAAAGGCTATAGTTTTGGAACACCTTTGTCTTAGTTTTGTGATATCACCTTTTATAAAGAAACACCATAAAATTCTTTAGACTAGATTACTTCAAAAGAGGTAAATTTTCTGATTAGCCTAACTGAATATTAAGATGGTCTGGGCTAAAAAATAGACACATATTTAGTCAGAATTTCATTGTGAATCCAAATACAGCTAAATTTATCAAGACCCCCTACCCATCCCTCCCTCCATAATGGGGAGACATATACCCTGAATCATAAGTCAACACCAGATTTTTGGTACATAGCCTAGACTGCAGTTTTGAACAAAATTTAGCTTTTCAGCAAAATTAAATAATGATTATTTTTTCAGGCTCTTTTTTAATTCAATAATCACTTGACAGGGACTACTCATTTTGAGCTCTAAAAGGGGCTAAAAAGCTCAAAACATCCATTAGAAACCTAGTAACCCTAAACTCAAAAAGTTTGCTTGTCTAAATAACTGACTAGGGGAAAAATTGGTCATTTGTAGCTGACTTAGGCTAAATATTTCCATATTAGTGGGGGAGGAGTAAAGTAAAGTGGTATCAACTTCAAAGTCTGTTAACTACAATAATTCTATTTATAATGAAGTAACTAAGTAAGAGTCTTTTATTTAGGCTCCTGTCTAAACAAAATATAACCCAGTTGTGCTGATGCTTTGTATCTAGTAATTGTGTCAGTGGTTCCAATTTTCAAAATGTAAGAGGGGACAAAAATAACCAGTTAGCCATGATAAAACAGAAAGTAGCAAAATAGAAATAAGAAGGTATTTTTCAAAGTCTAACTGAGGCAACTGCCCTGCCCCCTCACCAAAGTGGCACCCCAGAATTATATAGCCTAATGCTGAAATAGAATAAACACTGGAAAGTACAAACAATACTATAATATATTGTATATGGTTCATAATACAACAATATATATTACACAGATAAAGATAATGATCTAGTGATATTGTTATATTTTATGAACTTTTTTCATTCAGAAGAGCCATGACTCTCTAATGCTGTCCTTAATATAATTCCTGTTTTTATTCTATTGAAGTTTTTTTTTTCTTGCATCACTTTAGGAACAGTCTGTCACAAGCCATTTTCAATAGTGAATACCCATAATTTTTAGAAATGCATATAGGCTAACATATTCAGAAAATCCCATACATTAAGTTTAGGTTGCTTGTTTGCCTGCAAATCCAGGCAACTTGTTGCTCATGTGTTAATCCTAAAACAGTGGCCCTTGCATGAGACTATGGCAGGTGGGCCTTATTAGGCTTATGTCACTTGTTCACCTGCAACATAACCTAACCCACCTGAGACTCTAGGTGGGTGGGCCTATTTAGGCTTATGTACTTTGTTTGCCTTCAAGTCCAAGTGACTTGTTGGTCAACCAATTTTTAATTGATTTTGTAAGAATATAACTGTCGTGGCTGCTAAATTGGGTTTCCTGACTGAGACTTTAGTCCAGGATTGTCCATCTGAGACTGCAAGTCTGGGCATCCTGGTGGTCATATGTCAATCCTATGACTAAGTCAACCTGCCTGATACTCTAGACAGGCAGACCTACTGGGAAAGTTCACTTGAATTACAATAGGGATGACCAGGATTTTTTGGTTAACTCATAACAGACACTGTCTACCAAAGTTGCCTGAACTTGCAAATGAACAACCATCCTAAGCCTCATAAGTCTGCCCACCTAGAGTCTCAGGTGGGTTGAACAAGTTTTAAGATTTCAAAATGAGTGGTGTCAACTGTAGCCATTTCAATTTTCAAGAACCAGGCTGCCTAGTTCTTCAAGTAGGTGTCTATGTTTATAATTCCCAAAGTTATTGTGTGTAGGAATGCTTGTTTTGTTAATATATAACAAAAGCATTTAACAAATTAAAGAACGGTAATGGGATTCGAAATTTATTTTCCTCATAATATTTTTTGTTTAACAGTTTATATGCATGAAATTGTAGTATTATAAATAAAGGTGAACCAACTATTTGTCTTTTTTGTTGTCTATAAGAATGTTCTTTGCCTAATTTTTAGATTGGTATATATTTTTTTTAACAACTTCTTCATACTATATGCTCATTTACAAGTTTTTGGCCTATCTTGACATCCATAGTCATAAAGGTGAGATTGAATATGTCAAAGCTTGGAGCCTTATATCTCCTGTCTGTTTAAGAAAACAGATACATATTTGAAGCTTTGTTCATTTCATTCTTATGTTTAATGGGTATTAAGGGGTATTTTTCTTCATATGTCTAACTTGTTTGTTCTCTCCAACAATGCTTTTGTCTAGTCTGTAAATTGAAACACATTTTTAACAATAATGATTCAAATGTATTCTTTGTGGCATCAGGCCCTACCTACAAAATGATCCATCACCCATTCCTCGTAATTGCTAAAATGCACTTATACATAATTATATCATAAACCATCTCAGTTTAGGTAGATAAAGCATTAAAATAAATGTAAAATAAACTTTTTCTGTAATAACATAGGATGTATAACCCCAATTCAACCTTATTCAGTCTTGGTTTAAATGGAGGGAGATAAGAGATTAATTCCTATAACCCCCAAAATAACTATACCAGTGTGAAGGCCCATGGAGAGTTTGCCAATTTAGGCATTGAAATGCATTCTTTCAGGCATGTGATAACCCAATCCTCGACACAATAGCCACCAACCATTTTTTATAATAGCTAGCATAATCATTTGTCACTGCACATAATTTCATGAAAGATTTGGTAAATAGACTTAGTTAAGACAATGATTAAGATAATAAATGCTTATGTTTAGTGTTTCTCTTATCCAGAACGGACAACTTTACTTTTCAGGTAAAAACGCCCCACAGTGCAAATTTATGTTTTTTTACAACTGGGAAGATCAATGTGTATTTTTCAATAGTCATAAATTGATCTGCTATCTCAGAACTGACAATCAAAGGCAAATTTGGCAAAGTCCTGGGTGATTATAGGATTAAAAAAGACCCTAAAAACATCAAGTGGCATATTCCCCTTCATCCTAGCCAAATTATGTTGTAAACTGCAAATTTACCAAATATTGTTTTGTGCTAGAGAACATTGACATCCTAAAGCATGATTTCTGATTTAACTAGAGTTTAGTCAATGCTTGTTGAGCCAGAGTTCAGAGAAAGATTTCAATCGGTCTGAACACTGAGTTTAATTATACATATTAGACAACCTATTTGTTAATCAAACCAAAAATCATTCATTGTACAGAATTTCATGAAAAATTTTGGAAATCAACTTAATAACGATAATAACTGCCTATGTTTAGTGTTTTTCTAATATGGACTAAACTACATTATTTTTCAAGTAGCCTACAAATACCCCACAGAACAGCTTTACATTCTTTACAATTGAGAAGATCAATATGCATTTTTCAAAGCTCATAAATTGATGTACTTTCCCAGAATTAACAACTAATGGTAAACCTGGCCCTCATTGGGAAACAATCACAGTTTGGTTACTGCATAATCTTTTTAATCACTAAAAAAAAAACATTGAAAATCCAACTTCCATTCAAATGAGCCCTAAACCAATTTCAAGACCCACTAGTTTGATGCAATCACTTATGGGGAAACAAAAGAAAAACACAAAAAAAAACAACAAAAAAACATGCATCCATAATCTTCCTTCTGGGAAAAAAAAATTAAAAGAGAAGCTTGAAATGTCTATCTTGGGGCTCTCTGATATGCTGAATCTGAGGGTGTGATTTTCATTAATGTTGCTTGACTTCATGTGGGTCTTTGTTCTTCTTTGAAAATCAGTCAAATTTTTTCAAACTTACAGCTTTTTCATCTACCCATCCATTAAACTTGATGAATTTTATATGCCCTATATATTTTTTTAATCAGCATTAAGGCAAATTCTTATGTACTAGTTTCTATTGAAAATTCTTTTTTAGTGTTTTAAAAGTTTCTAACTCCTTACTTATGGTTTCCTACTAAGAACTGCTTGATGTAAAATAATATTTACAGAGCATCAACCTAGAGTTCTTATGCTAATTCAAACTACCTTCTATTACAAGAGTAAGCTGAATACTGAACTATTATACTTTTGAAATATTAAGGATTGCAGGAACTGAAATTTCTGCCTTCTTACTTTATTGTGAGTTAAACTTGTTCATTATCAAAACAAGTAGAAATCTCTTCTGAAATGGCCCAGAATGATATACCATCTACTTCTCAAGTGCAATCAGAGCTATTCATAGTGTTAATTGTGTCCAGGGAAAATATAATTACATTACACCTCTCCTGACTCAAATATAAGCAAAGACAGTCAAATTAAAGTGAAAAATTGGATCAAAACAGACAACCCCTCCTTGCCATCTAAACAGTCAACATAGTCCTCTGCCACTCAAGGCAGTGGCCCTGGCTGCCCTGTTCCCTCTGAACAGCTCTGAATGTAATTGGACATCCACCGCATGGCTAATATGGGAGTAAAGTTCATTTGTGATGCAAATTGATGTTATATTTAGATTGAGGATGCAATTCTAGGTATATATTTACACATTAGGGGGTGGGGGTATATATTCTGTGAATATATAGGCTCTAAGAAATTCATGAATTTCTTAGAAAAACTGGAAAAACAAGCAAAGAAGTGAAGATAAAGGCTCTCAAAATGCAAAATGTGTTAACTAGGATTATTCTACATATTATGGAGTAAGAATTGTTTTCTTAATATGCTTCCTTTGGTCCAGCTGGACTCCTAGGCTTAAAATACTGGTTGGCCGGTTGGCTAATTTAAAGATTTGTATATATATACACTGTCAAATTAGCCATCTGGTGGAATCCCAATGTAATTTCTTATGTTATGGCAAGACAGTAATTGATGCTGTTTGTCAAAGTAATTTGTATTTCTAATATAAAAAAAGCATAAAAGGTATATGCTACTATTATATAATAACTATGAGGTAGATTTATATCAAAATATTCAAACAAATCCCACAGCCTACTAGGTATCTTACCTTAGCCTACATAAGGTAGGCTATCAGTGGAAGTCATTAAGTCTGCAAAACTACCAATAGGGTAGCCTACATATTGATACTTTCTTTTAGAATCATTAATGTTAACCTTCAAACTGCTTCATGGTTAAAAGATCCTGGAGTGCTAAAAATCCTAGTAACATCAAGACTAGGCTTAGTCTAGCCAAGCTCTTTTCAAGAAGCATTCCTTAAAAGTATTTTTCAAAGAAAATAGCTTTGCTGAACTAGGTTCCGATTCCTGTTTTACCAGAACATATAAGAAAACAACACTTTCTAAGGCTATATACTGATTTTTTTTTTTTTTTTTTGCTCATTTTCTTCTGTTTAACAGCACACGTTCTTTATTTTTGAAACTGGCTACGAGCTTTCCTATTGGAATACATTATGTAAACTGGCGATCTTTCTCCTTAAAAAATGAATTATCGGTTTTTTCACACTAATTTAAGACGTATATGGCTGTGTAAGTTTGCACTTGCCCAATTTAATGAATTAATTTTCATTTTAGGTGTTCTTGGTACTTTAAGATGAGGCCCTTAATACTACTAGGATGATTGACTATATCGTCCTCCAATGCAAATATAAACAAGAATTATCCGTAATCTAGGAAACATTGTTGTGAAACTTCAATTGATGATTCAGTAAAACCATTAAGTTCTTAGCTCTACTTTTTTTTCTTCAGTTGAATAAAAAACAGAAAATAAAATCTAACCTCTATAGGCGGAAATGGGTCGAATTGGTTTAGGGGACGGTGAGGCTCCAGTGGCTGGTTTGGCTGGATAGTTCTGTGCCGCAACTGCCGCTGCAGCATGATGTTGTCCAGCACGAATTGGCTTCGCAATTTGAGCAGCATGTCCCCGCCTTTGAAGATTTTTTTGGCGAACCGCCTCTTTGATCCGATCTACTTCATACTGGTACCGTTTTCGATCACGCATAGCCCCTTCTTTAGCCTCCTTCAATGCTGCTTCAAGGGCCTGAAACATACGAGACTTTGCGTAAATACATTAAGCATTTTACTGCAGCAACTGGCAGCACAGGTCAACAATTCATGAGTGTTTGTATCAGCCGAAAAAGTATTAGGAATAAAATCGCCTGACATTAAAAACTAAAAAAGGAAACTGAGCTAAAAAAAAGTAGATTATTTACACGTTCACTGTTTTCTGGTAGTTTTTAATAATAACATATTAGTTTACTTTTGCAAATCGATAAATCTCGGTACTTTTATAGCGTTGATCAGACAGATATATCGTACACTGAATGAAGATTGCATCTGAGTGACGAGAAACAATTTTCTATTCTAGGATTTTTTCCCGGTCCTTTATATTGTGTACACAAACACCCTTTATTAATGTAATATTTGGACGGAAATGCTTCCTATGATAATCAAATAAATACAAGTGTGTCAAAATAGAACGTTCCAGTGTTCATATTACAGTATATAGTGTTTATAGTACACTTTCAAATAGTGCAAAGAAGTAGAACGACACAAAAATGAGCTGAAACGTATTTTTGCGATTTGTTTATTACAAGGTCTTTTCTCCATCCTCACTGCACAAGTGCTAGCTCAAGTCTTTGCGTACCTGGACTAGAGTTTACTCGTTTCGGCTTTTCTATAATTTATAGAGGTTGTAAGCTACGTTATAAACTAATTTATAGAGGTAAAAATAATTATTATAAGAATTTAGCTGATACTTGCTTATTTCAAATATTCCAAAAACATAGTCTTAGGGTCATTTCATGTAGCTATGTAATTATGTTTGTCTGTATCATAGGAGGTAAACAACTAGTTGCATTGACTTTTCTGCTTTATTTCGTTAGCTGACATCACCTTTTTTTTCATTCTTGTCGTTTTCCAACTTTTCAATTAAAATTCTCATTCTATTAAAATAATTATCACTATTGTCAATTCCTTAATCATGAGTATGATTTATATTTACACCATTGATATGCTATTCAAGTGCTTTATGAAACTTTAATGGATTGTTTTAATGAGGCCATGGACCCGTCGGGCAAACGTAAGCTTCTAGAAACCCTTGCACGTTGTATTTTTTTTTGTAAAATAATAAGATTCAAGGAAATTCAAAACCAGAGACTTTGGTTTATCAAAAGGAAGCAATCGAGAAAGCTTTGGCGTGCAAACACCCACCTTGACACGATCCATAGTGGCTCTGAGTCGTTTCTCAAGCTTGGGAAGCTCACATCTTAAGTCTGCATTATCACGGACAAGCTGCTTATGAACTTTGGTTAATTGATCCAAGTTGTTTTCCAAGAAACTGATTTTCTGTTTCTGAGCTAATGATCCACCCACATCTTCATTATCATCACCAGCTTGAGATTTCTTAACACGTGCCTTGAAAAAAAATTAACTAATTATTACGATGAAAAACGCATCACTCGACACATTTTGCATACTTCGGAAGTTGTATAGGGTAATCTGTTTTTGATATACCATACTCTCTTCCTTAGTAAAACATCTCTCTTACAATAAAATACAAACTGGAATTTTTTTTTTTTTTTTTTTTTTTTTTTTTTTTTTTTTTTTTTTTTTTTTTTTTTTTTTTTTTTTTTTTTTTTTTTTTTTATTTATTTATTTATTTTTTTGTCAAGGTTTGACAAAAGTCTTTGGCGTAACGAGATTTTAGCTACAGCTAGGTCTAAAAGCATGAAACATTGGAAATGTTCTAACTTTGAACTATATTTATTTTTCTCCCTTCAACTTAGATAGATTCTCCTCAAAATAATAGTAATGATTAAATGAAATAGATATACTAAAGTACATTTAACGTCTAAGGCAAGTAAAGAAGGCGTCGAATAAAGAAAAGAAAGAAAAATGAGAAAAGAAAAAAAAAACAAACAATGGAAACAAGAAGAGAAAAAAAATTGTACTTAAATAAATGCCAATACATATGTCAAAGCTATGATAATTTTAATAATTTCTATTGGGGAAAAAACCTCAAGTATGTGTCAAGGTGGTCAGGTCAAGTATGTGTATAGTGAAGAGAGAAAAAAAAAACATGATTCTGTGGGTGGTCTAGAACTAACTACCCTTGGGCTCTCTCATTCCAAAATGAATGATTCAGGTCGGTGGTGGTTCTAGGCCTGGACGGGGGGGGGCAGCTGCCACTTCCAGTTTTTCTGACACTGAATCTTTTTATTTTACATTTTTACACTCCAACGGTATACCTTGTCCCCCTCTCCCCCCGACTATGAGGCCTAAAATAGCTACTAATTCAGGTGACGACTGTTCTCCTTACTTTATTAGTTGAGATAATAATTGAGAAAAAAAGAACAAAAGTTACTGTAGATGTACTGGAGGAAAAGAAAATAAGGAGAGAAAAAGGGCATAATAGACAAATGAAAAGCAACGATATTTGTGAGACTGTGTGACAATCATACCTGTAAATCAGCCACGAATAATTTGCGAAGATTGTAAAGTGTTTGAAGTTCTTTGGCAACTGTTTCTTCTAGTCCCTTCAGATCTTGGCGTGCCTGTTCCCTCTTTTCGTTGGCATGAAGTAATTCTTGCAGTTTTTGCGTCTTGTCCTGTTCATCCTTTTGCAGTCGCTCATACTCTTTCTGAAGTTGCTCATGAGCCAAAGAAAGCTCTTGGTTGATACTGAGGGGAAGAAATCATATAATACTGTATCTATTACCAAATCTATGTACTACATAACAAGCTAATATTTTCAGATTTTAATTATATGCTTTAAAGACAGACATTCGAATAATTAACAAACTAAGGAGCTAGCTACAAATACTGCAAAGATAATATACAATGCGCAATTCGTGTTCGTCCAATACATAGGATTGGAAGAACTTACGATTTATAGAACTTTAACTACTTGACCTGGCTTGAATAAGACTGAAAGACAAGGCTCAGAGGCTTAATATCCCTGGTTATGTACGTTCAACAACCCAAAAAAAATCTATCAGAGCTATCACATTTTAGCATTACAGCGCCACAGGCGCTAGAAGCCGTTAGTGAACTTTTATAGGAGACTCACGAAGCATTTCCAGTTAAGTTGTATTCCTATCCTGCCAAGCTTAGTACAAACACCTTCTACTAATTTGTGTATGTTTTTTGGGTACTCTCTAATATGAATGTCAAGGATTCAATCGATCTCTATTCTTGAAGAAAGACATACCTCATTAAGGAACACTAACAAACCATAGGCAGCGCAATAGCGCTGCCAAAGTAAAGAACGATGTTGGCACAATGTATTATTTATCTTTTAGACCAGGGCACTTAGTATCGAAGGAGTTGTCGCAGAAACTTCGAAAAGGGCTCATTCGACTGGAAATTGGAAGGGCGTTGAGCCCTTTGAAAACGATTGGAGGAAAACTAACACCCCTCTCACAACCACCATTTCCCCAAACACATCCAATCAGAATTTTGAGATAGCCATTTTGTTCGACGTAGTTGAAAGGTCCAGAAATTATGTCTTTGAGGTTGGAAAAAAAAACCCAGAGATTAGGGGCAAGGGTTGTAAGTTATGCCCAGGGGATATTTAAGGTTTTTATGGAAGGAATGGTTGTTTAACTTTAGAGGAGGCTTATTTGGTTGAAAATTGGAAGTTCTAGTTCCTTTTTAAGCGTCAAAAGTGATGTACGGCATTTAAGGAGCAGAAATAGTAGCAGTAGTTGTAGGAGTAGAAGCATTAGAATTATGATGCAAATATTGTCTTTTGGTTAGTTCAAGATCCCCCACAACAAGCGTTGCAAGTTTTAATTTCACACACGAAACTGTTCCTAAGATATTTCTGATATGCCCTTTTGACAACCTGCATATGGATGGCAGGTTGTTATCCGTATAACAGAAATATTCTCTGAAAATTTCACCTTCATACCTTCATAGGTTGTGGATTTTGAGCTAGCTAGAAGACATTGTGTGTATCCATTTAATGCTGCTTCTACGGTTACTGTAACTAACGACACTAATGGCATTAAGTTGAATCTTTTAGGGAACGTTTAGGAGGAGTTTCAATTAAACGAAAAACCTATATGCATGCAGGTATTAAAAGGGGTTATAAGCACTATAGGGCATATAAGGACATAGGCAGCAATGCACTATCAAAGCTAATAATATCATTGATATTTTAAAGGAACTAATTTGATTGAAAGTTAAGTTCTAGTGCCCTCTTAAGAGTGAAAAATGATTGGAGGGCAGTCACCCCTCCTTTTTAGCTCATAATTTTCCAGACACTTCCATAAAAATTTTAAGACAGCCATTTTGTTCAACATAGCTGAACGGTCTAGTAACTATATCTTGGGTTATTGGGTAGGTAAACCCCCCTCAGTTATGCAATTTGCCCATTATGCTTAAAAACTAAATGTTGCTTCAAAATTAAATCAAAACACACTGTTTGTATGCTGGTTGGCAATAAGACATCTCAGCAATATACAAAGAACAACTGAGGCTATTAAGTTCAAATTTTCAGGGCTACTTCTATTACTACTTCTGCTCTTAAAATTTTACTAAATCAGAAGAGTGTAATTGTATCCAGTCTGTGAAAGAGTATAGATATAATTTTTTTTTGGAACGGTATTGACTTTTATTTATCAGGTCAACTAGAGGATGTATATGACTAAATTAAACACTACTATTTGTGTCATGATTTTCAAAAGAGTTTATGTTGTTAAGAATTGCAGAAAAAGTTTCCCCAGCATATAAATAGTAGGCTAAACTATAAATTCTTAAAGGAAAACCGGAAAGATTCGAACTATTATTTTCTTTTTCCCATTGCCAAATTGAAATTAGGCATTTGAATTACAAACAAGATAATTTGCTCCGCGGGGGGTATTTTCAGGGGTGGGGTTAAACGCCGGGGATATTTTCCTCGGGAGGTAAACGCCTAGAACCGCTTCTATACACTTAGAAGGTTAAAAACCTGACTAAAAAATTCAACACGACAAGAAAGGCTTAGGGGTTTAGCCTTTTTTGCCGTCCATAGAGACATTGATGTCTGCCACGAAAATGTCATAGATGTTTTTGCAGGGAAGAAAAATCATCGCTTAGATTTCATTTTACAGGCACTCAGTTTACTTGACAAGAATCCTTGGTCGGCTCTGTAAATACTTCAAGTATATAAATACTCAGATACTTGTTTTACTAATGCAATACTGTATATGTATATATATATATATATATATATATATATATATATATATATATATAAAAAGAGTAGTAAGTTTGATTCAAGCCAGGCTGTGAAAGACCATAAATATTTTTTTTTGGAATGGTATTAACTTTTATTTATCAGGTCAACTAGAGGATGTATATAACTAAATTAAGCACTACTATTTATGTCATGATTTTCAAACGAGCTTATGTTGTTAAAAATTGCTGAAAAAGTTTCTCCAGCACATAGATAGCAGGCTAAAATATAAATTCTTAAAGGAAAACCGGAAAGATCCAAACTATTATTTTCCCTTTCCCTGAAAAAGACTATGTCAATATAAAATGAACAGAAATTAATTAAAAATTTTTTTTCCAGAAAATACGTTTTTTAAAAAAAAGTAGAGAGCTCTATTAAACCAAAAATGGACAAAACTAGAATCAAACAATCTACCAAGCATACAACAACCGCAAATCAGTATCAATGAATAAATGAAACCCAAAAGGAACAGAAATTAAAATAAATAATAGAGTCTAACTCAAAACGAGCAGAAATTAATATGAGTAGGGTTCAAAACCCCTATGCTAGAATATAATTTGTACTTTACTGAAAAGAATTCTTTCAAATGTTTTCACTTTTATAACTTTAAAAAATCAAAAATTAATTAACAAGTTAAGAAATAAATATCAGCATATGTATATTAAGCTGACAATGCACATTTTTTTCAATAAATTCATTTTATTTGTTTTATGTCCGGTAAAGTAAGTAAGTATGACGACACTAGACCCTTAAGGTCCAAACCGGCGTTGCTGATCTCCGCTTCGTAGCCTTTCGGCCAGGAAGTGCAATGGGGGGCTGGGGGCCAGCCATCCTGTGCTTTTGCACACCCTTCCTGTCTACCTTCCCTAGATTTCTCCAGGTACCCATTTAGAGCTGGGTCGACTCTAGCTAAGCTTACAGAGTCACACAACTGACCCGCGTCCCAAACCAAATAACTGGCCACGCCAGGGAACGAACCCGTACCCCTTGGACAAAGAATTTTCAACCCAGCACACGTCCACTTAGCCATTATATCCGGTAGCCATAAAACAGAGAAGCAGAGGGGTTTAAGTTCCTATCTAGATATCGACAAGATGTCTTATTACTCCAGAGAAGTATGGTCATCGATGGGCTTTTCTATTTTTTCAAACAGAATTGAACGTCTGAGTCCCCTAATGCAGCAACAAAAGATGTGCCACAGCAAAATGTCAATTTCAGAAATTTTGTGGGAGAAAACAGTTTAACCATTAGGGCCAAAACACTATCGAGCAAAAACTATGATGTAGCCAATCAATGTCTCTCAGTTCCATATGCTATAGTGCCACGTGATAGGCAAATCGCCCCTACACATAATTGCAATTAAAGTAAAATTAAGGATTATAATAAGACGATTTTCTTAAGCTTAGTATTTCCCAGCAGATTCTTTTGAGACTTCATGAAGTTATTTAAAGGCTTGCATCGTTGCAAAAAAGCTATTAGGGGCTGTAGATTACCTGCTAACCCACAACGTCCATTTTTAGGTCCAACTTTCTTTTAGAGGTCCTTGAGATCAATATGGAGGGACTTTTACTCCCTGAGTCCCTTTTTTTCAAATTCAAACTAAAATTCATACGAATAAACGTGCAACATGAATGCTAAGGGGATGACATATCTTTCTTATTGCAGCTTTATTCTCCGATTTTTAAGCTTAAGGTTCAAAATATTATAGATATTAATTATACACTCAAAACCATTCAAAAGTTATAAGTAGAAAAAATTCAGATGGCAGGCCCCCCCCCCCCAACAAAGTGAATAATTTAAGTTTGTTTTATATTTTAATATCACCATGAAAGAGAAAATGGTTTATATAAATATTGGGAAATAAATATGGGTTTATTTTAAATGTTATTCCATATCGATCTCAAAACAGTGTGAAAAAAAAGGAGAAATAAGATCACTTACTCTCTCAGTTGGTCAATAAGGGTCTGCTTTTCGACAACTTGATCACGTAGTTGAGCTACCTGTTTCATATGAGATTCTCTGTTCTGATCAAGCTGCTCCTCTAAAGCTGCCTTTAATCTGGCTATTTCTTCCTGTTCAACCGCCTTTTCTTTGGAGGTCGTTACATGCATTTGTTCTGCAAAGAAAAACACGAGTAAAGAGAAATAGTGTGCACATGCATTTACGTGATTAAGTGATAAACAGAGCCCTCTATGTAATTACCAGACGCTTACCGTAGGGTTTTCTGAATAAAAAGACATAAACATGGCAATTCGAAATTTGAAAAATTAGTCTTCATTCCCTGGTTCTTTAAAGATAATTTCTGTATAACTGAAATTGATGATAAAACTTCCCACGAACCACTTTCAAAAGATATTCAGCATGAATGTTAATTATCATTTATGGTAATGATCTTATTTTTACGGTTATAAATAAAAAAAAACAACCAGTTTCGTGTCGTCTATGTCACCCCGAATCTTTCCGTGCTCACAAATGTTGACCTTCGTCAACTGATGGCAACACCCTGATTGTCACCGCTGATGACAGTACCCTTGGCACTGCTATCAGAACGGAGGCTGAGACTCGTATTAAGTTGAGTGTTGTTTAAGAGGGTAATTCTTTGGTTCGATGCTAATTGCCGGGCATGAAATATTGAGAAGTCGAGCTTCCTGATTTTCTCAGTCTTGTCCCAAATTTTCGGAAATTCATCTTTCAACGGGTTCTTTAAGTAAACCTAGTGATCGTCATGTTCAGTTTCTGGTATTTTGCTTGGTGAGGCATTATATTATCAATTTAAAATGAAGATATCGAGGAATCTCAAAATTCTTAGAACCCGCGTACACATTTTTCCTGGGTTGATTCTAAAATTTTGTTTCATAGTTTCATTCAGTATTACTTCACTTGCTGCCCTACTAACGGCATGTTAAAATTTTCTTCCCTTCTGATACCATTTTCTAGGGTATACGACAAAGGAAGGAACCTTGTCCTTGACACATTTAGACCTATGAATAATCCGTTGCTCGATTTGAATTTACTTTATGTTGTTTCATGTGTGTCTTTCCTTGTTCTTCAATTATACACTGTGATCTTCCTCAGGTCCTTACAACAAGACCGTCGCTTGCCTCTGACTATTCACATATTATCTTCGTAATAGTTATAATATTCGGATTCCTTTCAGTCCATCAGTCAGATCAGATTTCAACCCCTTGACTGCTTGTCAGTCTGCCAGGAATACTTTAGTTGGATCCAACTAGCTACAAAGTTTTATTTGCTTGGTGGCAAATTTTTACTACCTTAATAAGGTAGTAAAAATATTTTGATTGCAGAATAAACATTAATTTATTTAATTATTTCTCTCTTTTCTTTTTACAACGCCCAAAAGAAGTTGATGTCTCTGGTCCAAGTTGAAATTGCGCGCTGTTTTGTTTATTAAGCACGTCACTTGAATCCGGTTTGGGTTTTGGCAAGCAACCAGTGATGGGGGGGGGGCTGATTGATATTTTCATTTTTAGTGTTTGTATGTTTTTATCTTTCTCCTTTTTACTACGTCGTTTTTTTCCTATTGTTTCTTATTATTTCTCCCCTCATTTCTGGGTATTGATCCCTGAGCGGGAGGGGGGGGGGGAGGAGGGGTATTTGATGTTTGTTGTTGAATGTTATATGTTTTTTATTAGTTTTGCATTAGTAAAATCTTATATTAATCGAATTTTCTAAAAGTATACCATTAGTTAATCAAAAGTAGATGGAAATAGATTTTTGTTATAGCCATGGCTACAGCAAAAGCTGCCATTTAGTAAATAGCGAAACACAACCCATATCTACAAAAGTTTAAAGAGACATTTTAAGTTTTACGTGTTAAAAAACATTTGAATATAAATCAACACATTCGTTTGTTTATATTTAGGCCTAGTGGGGAGATTATTTACATAAAAAAGCTTTGCTTTAGGTTTTGTTATGTTTATTGTTGATGAATAAACCCTTTCTTTCTTAAAAAAGGAAACAAATTACCCAATGGAGAAGAACGGTAATTATTATCCATGCTTAACTTTTAGAGTAAAAAGCAAAAAGATTATGACAGATTATTTCAAAAAGACCTTAAAAATTTCGAAAAACTGTCCTACTCGATAAATTTTAACTCTGTTTTGGTTAATAGAATTACCCATGGATAATTGCAAGTTTATGTTGATCACCTTAACTCAACTGGCGTAAATCCTATCAATGATTCTCTTGCTCAATATATATAGGCCTATATATATATATATATATATATATATATATATATATATATATATATATATATATATATATATATATATATATGTATATATATATATATATATATATATATATAATATATATATATATATATATATATATATATATATATATATATATATATATATATATATATATATATATATATATATATATATATATATATATATATATATATATGTATCATAATAATAGAAATGTTTGTACCCTGAGCCTTCATTTTAGCAATCTGTTCATTCAGTTGGTCAACGCTCTCTTCGAGGTGACGTTTCTTATTTTCAATCTCTTTCATGGTCTCTTGCTGGGTTCTCATCTTGGCTTCGTGCTGCTGTACAAGCAGTCGACTTTCGCTTAATTCCTTGTCTGACTCTTCAATCTAAAAATGAGAGATCAACAAATTAAAAAACTTAAAATATATACAAAACCATCTTGTTTATAAAACAGAGTTGCCGTATTAGTCTAATTTTATCGAATTTTTCGCTTCCTCAAGACAGAATAAGATTAGTTTTTGCCATTAAAAAAAATAATAATAAACGATATTTTTGGTTTATATTTTATATTTTGTGGGTTTTTATTTGGTTTGGAAACATTATATTTTGGTTTCGGTGCGCTGGATTTAGGATTCTTTGTCTGAGAGGGTATTTAGTGTATCCAGCTACTTGGTTTTGGACGAGGTTCAGTGGTATGACTCTGTAAGCTCAGCCAGAGTCGACCCAGCTCTAAATGGGTGCCTGGAGAAATCTGGGGAAGGTTAAACAGGAAGGGTGTGCAAAAGCACAGGATGGTTGGCCCTCAACCCCCCATTGCACTCTTGGCTGAAAGGGCCAAGAAACGGAGATCAGCACCCCCGGTTGGACTTTAATGGTCTTAGTGTCGTAAGCTTTATTTTTTTTTTTTTGGTTTTAATTTGTGATATGTAACTTTGCTTTTAATTAAAATTCTTCCTTGCGAACATTCACACACCCTCGCAACTTGGCACGAATAAAAGCCTAAGAAGGAGAGCTATTAACCTCAGGACCGTACATGATATTTCTTAATGATATAGTCAGGCTGCCAGCCCCCCTACCCCTCAAAAGGATCACAGGCATCAACTACCAGCAAATTAAAAAATAAGTGGGAAAACGAAATTTATAGTAGACACGAGCTTTGGCTAGATAGGTAGTCTTCCTTTTTTACCTTCTTTCGTTTCATTAAAAAAAAAAAAAAAAAGACAAATCAACAGATAATATTTTCAATGGATCTTACAAAAAATGAAAACAAGTGTCCTTTAATAGCTTTCACGTATTTAATATCACTTGGAAATAATTACTTTTTAAAATGTTTTCCCCAGGTATAATCATCTGGAAAACGCAAAAATAATTAGGAGCATCTTTCCACCCGAGACAATTTTGGTAGTGACTTCGAATTACTATTTGCTCTTAGTTATATTTCAATGTCTACTTGTTTCAATGGTTCCTAAGTCCATTGCCGATCACATAAATTGGTCTTGTTTAAACAAAAATACTTAAAAAAAGGTTGTGCAGGCCATAATTATTGATTGTATTTTATGGCGAAGACTTTCGATTTACAGCAAAAGGCTTTCAGCTAGTCTAATTTGTTTTCAAATTCAAAAACTGTATCTATTAAATTTAACCGTGGGAAGTGCCCTACTGTAAAAAATCTTAAAATTCGTAAACCAAAAAGCTTCTCAAAGGAAAAAAAATATAGTGCGCTTACTCTTTTGT
Source organism: Artemia sinica (assembly GCA_027921565.1). NCBI lineage: Eukaryota > Metazoa > Arthropoda > Branchiopoda > Anostraca > Artemiidae > Artemia > Artemia sinica. The sequence continues at coordinate 63,315,203 of CM051256.1, forward strand.
TTGAATCAGTTTGATGTGATTCCAATGTTTGGCAGCGTTGAACTAGGTTTTTCACTTCTGACTTCATCTTGGAGATATAGAGACGAGCAACAGTGAATTCTTCTTCCACTTTTGATGGATCTCCATTTGTCTGCTGGAGATTCTGAAAAAAATAATAGTAAAGATTTGGGATGTGTAAGAAGTGTCCTTCTAATTTTAGAATTAATATCAAGTTGCTATGAATTTGGTAGAATCCGGCTTAAGCCAATGTTCTTTCACAGTATATTTCCGATGAACTAATTTTGTAACCCTTTCCCTTTTTAATACAGTTTCCTTATTTAGCAATACACACCCTTTCTTAGAAGGATTGAATTTAGATACGTTTGTTTGACAGAACATATCCTTTTATATAGCGTGATACTGACGATAGAAGTCAGTTGGGGCTATGGCTTTGCTCAAACTTCTCATATGCATGTAGAATGTAAGTCTAATGTGTTCCTTGCTCTTTCTTAATTTTATTATGTTAAAATCCTAGTAAATGGGTATATATCCCATTCTTTAATATTATTATTAAATTCTTCTAAGCAGGAACATGTTAGCCTTAATATTTTAGTTATAATGCTTGCTTTTCTTTAATAATAATAAATTTCACTTCTAGCAATTATCTGAACAAGAATTGATCTTTGATTGTGAATAATATTGTTGAATATTGATTAATAATAACCATAACTATTAACTAAAAAGTTCTCTTCTTTAATAATAAAATCTTAGTTTTTCTTATACCTGTGTTGTCTTGTATATTTTATTACGATGATTAGGATTTTGTCAAGATATCTCTCTCACTTGGTTCAGTTCTTCTATTCGAGGCTTATTTAGGGGTTCTCGGGTCTCATGGCTGAGTTTGGACATGGAATCATCACCATGAGAAGACCCCCCCCCCCCCCCCTTACAGATGACAAATAAAATAAAATACATTCCACAAACTAATAGCTTCATAAAACCATAAAAAGGCAAAACAAACTAAGTAGATTGACTGCTTAATAGTGTGAGTGACCGTTGGAACAATTAATTTATTTGAAAACGCGCGTTTGTGATTCAGCAAAATAAAATCTATGATAGCTGAATCACACTTAAAAAAAAAAAAAAAAAAAAAAAAAAAAAAAAAAAAAAAAAAAAAAAAAAAAAAGCCCAATGACCATAGAATTATAAAGATTCAATAGGAAATAATGTCGATAGAAAAGCCATACTTCTATCGTTTATGGATCTGACGATGAAACGCTGGCAAATTCAATAAAACAATAATATAAAAAAGATATTTGATAACAGGAAGTTAAAATCTCCCGTTCTCTTTTTTAACAACAGGCTATTAGTGCAGTGTCTAGGCTAATTCCATTTCTGTTTCCTATAAATAAAATAAGAATTGTCAGCATGATTATCCCTCATAAAAAAACTGAAGTTTATACGAAAAAAAAAAACATTTTGTATATGAACTACTGGTTAGTGCTTCTATCTCAGCATTTACACCATCAGATCTTTCGATCTCTCACTGTTCCCCTCGAATACAACCACAAATTCTTGGTCAAATAGGCTTTTCTAATTATAATAGGCTATATAAAATAGGCTATCAAGGAAAAATAGGCTTTCCTAATTCTAGCCAGTTACCCTCTTGATTCCCAAAGAAAAGATAAAATAAAATTTTAAATCTTAAAAGAAAATTAGCAGGATTAGACTATGTTTACCAGCTACCTATTGTGTTTTATGTTTTCAGGATTTTTTTTTTTTGCTTAAAAAATACTATAAAATTACAAGGATTTCAAGTAAAATAAATCATAAATATATGACTGAATTTTTTACTAAATAGGACAAAAAAATGAAGTGAGGTCAGTATTTTAGAATATCACGGAACTTTGGATTTCCGTGAAATCCAAATTTCAGCAAAGCGAACTGGAAACGAATTTAGCATTGGGATCTTACCTTGATGTCACCAGTATTTCCAGCAATAGCCACGCCCATCTCACCCAAGTCTTTCAACAAGTTGGTGAGCATGTCATTTATCCTCTTTTTCTGAATAGCAGACATATCGCGAAGCTGCTGAAGTTCAGAAGCGGTTGTATGTAACTGCGTTTGTTTTTGATTTAACTCATCATTTATGCTTTCACATTCCCTGGAAAAATAAAATCGGAAAAATTATTATTTAATACATTCACAAATTCATTTACTTGTATCATTTAAAATCGAAAAGGGAAGGCCTGAAAATCAAATATAAAGCAATCGCAGGTTTACTTAATTGTCAGTCCTATCAATAAATAATAAGCAAAACAGTGGCCTCGGGTTCCCTGGATCCACATTTTGAGCTACTAACTTTGAGAGTTTTAATTCACTTTAGTAAAGCATAATTTTCATCTCCAAGACTCTGGTTGCTTTTGCAATCCTCAGCAGATAATTAGCAGCAAGCTACCGACAAAAACATTAGACCTCGTATTTAGCTTCAACATTGCGGATTGGAAAATATGCAAAGAATGACGAAAGAAATATTTGCAAAACTCAAATTGAACTGGAATTACTCAGTAGCTAAGAGGAATGCCGCTCTTTTCAGCCGACGCTTGAGGCCTGACTATACAAGAAAGGTTCATGACCAGGGACGCAAAAACAACTTGCTTGGGTAATTTAAAAAATAATTTATAGTGAAGTTATACACAATTACCTAATATGTATGATTATACATACATAAAATACTGTTCCAGTAAAACATGGTTATTAATTTTAAAGAGAGTGCAACGTCACATTATAGGAACAAAAGGAATGCAGGCAAGGGTGTGTCAAGGATTTTTGTTAGGGGGAGGGGCGGAGGGGAGATGGTTTTACAAAAAAAACCTTTAAAAACGCATCAAAATGTGTTTATATGCATTTTTACGAGTCGGACAAACATTTCGATGGGGGGGGGGTGTCAAGCTCTGACCCTTCTGGATTGCAGACCAGGAGAAAGGTTGGGAACCCATGCCATAAAACTAGAACTACATTTAAACCATGAAAGAAAATTATTTCCAAGCATATCTACAAGCATCGTTTTTTTTTAATTCACGATCGTTTCTTAATCTGCAAAAAAGAAATCAGGTTTAGCAAGTAGCCTCAAGTCTATTCTCTCAGATTTCATTTCAAAACAAGTAACAGCGAAATATCTTTGCAATAAATCGTGGCAGAAAAATTCGACGAAAAAAACTTAGCATTTCTAACTAGACTACCGTGAAAGAGTGAGATAATATTTACCACATGGACTACGATTAAAACATTCGAAAGAGATATGTTGTACAATGTGCATGGATTGTTTGAAACATCCAAATTATTTCAAGGATAGAATAGTTCAAGAAACACCGATAGACAATCACAGAAGCTGGCAAAATAGGTTCGGATTATATATCCTAAGTAACTATTGGCTATAGCTACAATTAAATAAAAACAAAAACAAGTATTTCAACTGAAAGTAAGGAACAACATTAAAATTTAAAACGACCAGAAATTATTCCGTGTTTGAGGGGGGCCTGACCCCTGCTCTTTACACTACTTAAAGAATTGGGACAACAAGTCAAACTTGAACGTAAACAGTGAAAGGTTTAGGAGGGGGCGGCCCCCCTCATATACAGAATAATTTCTATTCGTTTTAAGCTTTCATGTTACTCCTCATTTTCAGTTAAAATAAACTTTTTATTTGTTTAATTTATAACTGTTTTCACATCATGCCCAGGCCTAATCAAGACATGAATAGGGGGTACCATTCCCATAAACCCCGTTTCCTTGCTGCTGACCACCCCCTCCCCCAGCATCAATAATAAAGGTAAAGACAAAAAAAAATCCCGTCAATCAAGAAGGATGGTATATCAATTTCTACCTCATCCCTCCCCCTCTTCCCCAGAACTCATTCTATATTTATCTGAAGGGTCAACGAGAGTCGGGGTAAGAGTTGGGCATACAAATGCACTCTTTGAGGCATCTGTCCCTCTCCGCCAACAAAATGACCCACTGCTTCTCCTCCATAATAGCTGATGCATACATACACATCACTTTAAATAGTTTTATGAAATAAGAAGCAAATCAGTTTAATCAAATGAAACTTTAAAATAAATGTCACACAGATTTTTCTGTAATAAGAAGGGAGGTATCACTTTGCACCACCTTTATTCAGGCTTAGTTTAAACAAAGGGAGATTAGAGATTATTTTCTCCGACCCTTCCCGTACCCCTTTCCACATTTACCTGAAGACTCATGGAGAGTTAGACAATCTGGGCATTGAAATAGGTTTTTTTAGGCATCTGTCACCCTCCCCCCGTGCCTCCTTCATGATAGCTGTTGCGCAACCATACTTCACTAAACACAATTCCATGAAAAACTAAGTGAATCAACTTATTTAAATCAAGATTAAGACAAATATCCATATTAACCATTAATCTTGTATGGACTGCGTGACTTTTCAGGAAGGTATGCGCCATCGTGCTGCATTACTTTCTCTACAACTGTAGATCTCAATAAATAATTTTTCAATACCTTTAAATCGATTATCAATAATTTTCAATCGACAGCATTTTGGTCCTCTTTGTGACAAAATCATAGTTTGGTGCCACAAAATGCCAGAAAACTCCACTCTCTCATGGCACAATCTTTTGAGTGACTTAAAAAGGGCACCAGAACTCGTAATTTCCAATTTAATAAGCTCTTTTTTGATCTTCTAGGACAATCAGTTGCATAAAATCACCCCTCAAGAACACGCATCCGTGATCTTTCTTCAGCAAAAAATACGTAAAATTCCACATTTTTGTAGATAAGATCTTGAAACCCCTACAGCAAGGTCCTCTGATACGCTGAACCTAATGGTGTAATTTTCATTAAGATTTCCTAACTTTTAATGGGTAATCTTAAACTTGTTTAATTTTACATATTTGAGATCAGCATAAAAAGCAAAT